>JACEFZ010027062.1:22500-47954 GCA_014155875.1 Cepaea nemoralis | reverse complement strand
TTTCACTACACTCCCCTTTTTGGTCAGCTACTTGACCACTATTTGAGCACCCCTTGACCAACTCTTGATCATCACCATGTCACCATACATACTTTCACCGACAATTTAAGTAGTCATTCGACTATTTACCACTACTTGGCCACTACTTGAGCACGTCATCGATCACTTTAACCAACACAGGTTCACTACACGTACTTTCCCTTACAATTTAAGTGGTCACTCGACCATTTGACCAGTACTTGCCCGCTACTTGATCACTACTTGACAACGTCACTACTTAATTTATTCATCTCTGTTTCACTACACGTACCATACCCTACAATTTTCTCACTTGATCGGTTGACCACTGGTTGAGCACTACTTGACCACTGCTTGACCACGTTGTCGACCATTTTACCATCACCGTTTCAATATACGTACTTTTCTCTACCTTTTAAGTGTTCATTCGACCACTTGACCACTGGTTGACCGCTACTTGACCATGTCATCGATCACTTTAACCACTACCATAATCTTAGGGACATCGTCATCTACAATTTAAGTGGTCACTCGACCACTTGACCACTACTTGACCACTGCTTGACCACTAATTTACCACTAATTTACCATCCTTTAACCATCACCATGTCGCTACGACCAATTTTCCCTAAAATTTTATTTACTTGACCACTACTTGACCACCACTTGACCATTGCTTGACCACTAATTTACCACCCTTTAATCATCACCATATCATTATAACCACTTTTCCCTAAAATTTTCCTTACTTGACCACCACTTGACCACTGCTTGACCACTAATTTACCACTAATTTACCATCCTTTAACCATCACCATGTCGCTACGACCAATTTTCCCTAAAATTTTCCTTACTTGACTACCACTTGACCACTACTTGACCACTGCTTGACCACTATTTGACCACTAATTTACCACCCTTTAAGCATCACCCTATCATTACAATCACTTTTCCCTAAAATTTTCCTTGCTTGACCACTAATTTACCACCCTTTAAGCATCATCATATCATTACAATCACTTTTCCCTAAAATTTTCCTTACTTGACCACCACTTGACCACTGTTTGACCACTAATACCTGGTACCCACCCCTTACCGCCGAATGATACTACACTATATCCATTACAATCAGCGATCTTTAGCTTTCAAGGTTTCATTTGTAACACGTGTTATGTTAGTGAATAAGTCACTACGACCCTCTACATAGCACTACTAGCCGCTACCCACCCCTTAATAAATTTAAGTAAGCTATACCCGCTAAAATCATTAAAATCGGCCATCTTTACTTTTTAAGGTTTTCATTTGTAACCCTTATGATGATAGTGTATAGGCCACTACGACACTCTACAAAGCACTAATAGCCGCTACCCACCCCTCACCAACGAATTTCACTAAGCTATACCCGCTAAAATCAATAATATCGACCATCTGTACATTTTAAGGTTTTCATTTGTAACCCTTATGATGATAGTGTATAGGCCACTACGACACTCTACAAAGCACTAATAGCCGCTACCCACCCCTCACCAACGAATTTCACTAAGCTATACCCGCTAAAATCAATAATATCGACCATCTGTACATTTTAAGGTTTTCATTTGTAACCCTGTGATGATAGTGTTTAAACCCAAATCACCTAGCGTCACCCCACGCGCCCACCCCCTCGCCACCACCCCGCACCCCGTCGTTATTTATTTTTATTTTTATTTATTTTATTTTTATTTTTTAATAATTAATTAAAATTTGTATACACCCACTCAATAGTTATCTGCCCTTAGAAACATAAAATATTAGAATTATCGCCCTTAGATATGACCTAGATACCACCCCTTACCCAACTATATGACCGAGGGGGAGTGAAAATCAACCGAGGTCAAGGTCAATCCGGATTAATCCGGCAAACCATACCCGAAACGTGCATTGTATACTACTACCGTTTCTCCGTGCACCAAGTCAAACTGCTTTTATCAATTCAGACGTGAGTACAAAGAAACTTACATATATAAAACGGAACACAAATTAGCATATCGAGTAGCCGAACATATATACCAGAGTGGGCGGAAAAGAGAGTTAATCAATCTTAAGGAATCCCCGTGCAGTCGACGGGTCATAAAGCCTCTCGGTCGGCCATCACGGAATATTTTTTATTTGCAATCATAGAGTTAATAAGGAAAACGCATTTCGCATACAATATTAGATAAACAATAATCGATTACTCAAATGTATCGAAGCATTATCGATTAAGCTATTCCAGACGTTGCCATGCAAACAGAAGGACTTCGTTTTAAATCGTAGATTGCGGTGGGGATAATGTACTCCACATTCAAATAATATCAATGGCTATGTAGTTAGCTTTTCGGCCAAATTATTATTCGTGTAATAACTTTATATGATATATACCACTGCAGTATACACACGAAGAGATGCAGAAAAATATGATAGGCAATATATATATATTTTTTGCTTCCGTGTTTAACAGATTCAGTATGGATAAGTAGGGTGGATCAACCAAGTAGGGTGGATCAAACAAGTAGAGTGGATCTAACAAGCAGGGTGGATCAAACAAGTAGGGTGGATCTAACAAGTAGGGTGGATCAAACAAGTAAGGTGGATCAAACAAGTAGGGTGGATCTAACAAGTAGAGTGGATCTAACAAGTAGGGTGGATCAAACAAGTAGGGTGGATCTAACAAGTAGGGTGGATCAAACAAGTAGGGTGGATCAAACAAGTAGGTGGGTTAAACAACTAGGGTGGATCAAACAAGTAGGGTGGATCTAACAAGTAGACTGGGTTAAACAACTAGGGTGGATGAAACAAGTAGGGTGGATCTAACAAGTAGAGTGGATCAAACAAGTAGGGTGGATCTAACAAGTAGAGTGGATCTAACAAGTATGGTGGATCTAACAAGTAGAGTGGGTTAAACAAGTAGGGTGGATCAAGCAAGTAGGGTGGATCTAACAAGTAGAGTGGATCTAACAAGTAGAGTGGGTTAAACAAGTAGGGTGGATCTAACAAGTAGGGTGGATCTAACAAGTAGAGTGGGTTAAACAAGTAGGGTGGATCAAGCAAGTAGAGTGGGTTAAACAAGTAGAGTGGATCTAACAAGTAGAGTGGAGGATCCAACAAGTAGGGTGGATCTAACAAGTAGGGTGGATCTAACAAGTATGGTGGATCTAACAAGTAGAGTGGGTTAAACAAGTAGGGTGGATCAAGCAAGTAGGGTGGATCTAACAAGTAGAGTGGATCTAACAAGTAGGGTGGATCTAACAAGTATGGTGGATCTAACAAGTAGAGTGGGTTAAACAAGTAGAGTGGATCTAACAAGTAGAGTGAATCTAACAAGTAGAGTGGAGGATCCAACAAGTAGGGTGGATCTAACAAGTATGGTGGATCTAACAAGTATGGTGGATCTAACAAGTAGAGTGGGTTAAACAAGTAGGGTGGATCAAGCAAGTAGGGTGGATCTAACAAGTAGAGTGGGTTAAACATGTAGGGTGGATCAAGCAAGTAGGGTGGATCAAACAAGTAGAGTGGGTTAAACAAGTAGGGTGGATCTAACAAGTAGGGTGGATCTAACAAGTAGAGTGGGTTAAACAAGTAGGGCGGATCTAACAAGTAGAGTGGGTTAAACAAGTAGAGTGGATCTAACAAGTAGAGTGGATCTAACAAGTAGAGTGGAGGATCCAACAAGTAGGGTGGATCTAACAAGTAGAGTGGGTTAAACAAGTAGGGTGGATCTAACAAGTAGGGTGGATCTAACAAGTAGAGTGGGTTAAACAAGTAGGGTGGATCTAACAAGTAGAGTGGGGTAAACACGTAGGGTGGATCAAACACGTAGGGTGAATCAAACAAAAATGCATGGGGGAAAATGGGAAGTAGGGTGTGTCACTGTTATGACTAAAACGCTGGTAATATTGTAGCAGACATGGTGAATTATATATTAAATTAAATGTGGTTGCATAAGGAAAACTACTGTATGTAAGCCATTGACATACACTGAAAGTCACTTAAGACTATTAATCATCCCATGGCAAGTTATCAGTTAAAATTGACAGACTCACCATTTTTGCGATAGAGCTGCAACTCTGTCTTCAGTTCTATCTTATCCTCCAGTGCCCCCATGATCTTGGCGATCTCAGCTTCAGATGTCTCCGGCCCGTAGAGGAACTTGCAGTGGGATCCTTTGGCCATGACGTGGGCCCTGCAGAATCCCGTGAGTTCACAGAATCCGTCGGAGCAGTAGACGATCGGCCAGCCGTGGGCTTGTGCATTGCCGAGAACAAAGTTGCTGTCTGTGGAACATAGGAGAAGTCAGCTCATGGCTAGTGGTAATGAGGTCATCAGGGGGATAAGGACCACATTAAATAGCGTGCTGTAAAGGGATGAATGGGAGGGCAGTAATTGGAGGCCAGCAATCGTATACATCGATAGTACTAACACTACTACTACTACTACTACTACTACTACTACTACTACTACTACTACTACTACTACTACTACTACTACTACTACTACTACTACTACTACTACTACTGCTGCTGCTGCTGCTGCTGCTACTACTACTACTACTACTACAACAACGATTATTTATCTTATTTACTCTTGTACTACTATTACATGTTATGGTCTACGTGGTTCATATCATACACGCTTTATATCCATTCTAATTTAAACAAGATATGCTCTAAACCCATTCTATACTACACATCTCATTCTCACAATACACGCTTTGCACTCATTACATTCATGCTATGTTCAACATTACATTTGTGCAATAGACGCTTTACATATATGCTTTGTTCAACATTGAATTCCTACAATACACGCCTTACATACATGCTATGTTCAACATTGAATTCCTACAATCCTTCTTTACATCCTTTCTATATTCAACATTATATTCTTACAATACACGCTTTACACCCATTCTATATTCAACATTACATACAAACTGTATGCCCTAGACATATTCTATGCTTATAATCTCATTCCTACAAATTGTATGCCCGAGACTTATTCTATATTGACAATCTCTTTCATACAAACTATAGCTTAACACTTATTCTATGCTGACAATCTCTTTCATACAAACTGTATGCCCAAGACGTATTCTATACTGACAGTCTTATTCAAACAAACAGTATGCTTTACGCTTATTCTATGCTGAAAATCTCATTCATACAAACTATATGCCTTACACTCGTTAACCTTCCGGTAGAAACTATACCAGATGAGTAATCGATTATCACTCACGCTGTAGTTAACCTAGATTTCACAGTGGGGTAAAGTTTACGATATCGATCTTTTACGTGAGTGCAGAAAGATAGAAGGATCTTTAAATTTAGTTAGCATCTCCCTCACGTCCAGATAATTGTTAAAATAATATTATAGTCAAATCTCTCCTTTCCTTGGAGTACTGAGTCTCAGCTATATCTTCCGGTTACTGCCTGTCGCACTCTTTATCTCCAAGTCGTGATGGTTTATATGTTCAACACTAGACGTGAACTCATAGGACCATGATCACGGCACCAGTGTCCCACCATATTGTATCGGATTATATCGTATCGTATCATATCATATAGTATCATATCATATAGTATCATATCATATAGTATCATATCATATATTATCATATAATATAGTATTATATCATATCGTACCTATCGTATCATATCATACCTATCATATCATATCGTATCTTATCACATCGTACCAAATATCGTATCATATGGTATCAAATAATAACATATCATATCAAATCAGGATGTCAGCATGTCAGAATGGATAAGAACACTCGTTCATAAACATCCAGCGTCCTAATGCTGAGTTAGAGGGTCAACCCTTAAGCCGGTCAGTTGACTTCTCTTCCTTGACTTGGGAGAAGTAAATTAAAAGTACCTCCAACATCCGAGACGCTTTGCATGATGGTGATGGACGCTGGTAATATTTTTTTTTAAATGTTACATATCCCTTACAAGACGGTGCGGTAAACCCCAGCATTTTTCAGCTGCTGTTGATATACTAGGCAAGTTTTTACGTGAAGTAGTTTGCCATTGCTTTCTGAACGTTACCAGCGCGGCGAGATCCACTGCTGTTTTCCCCACGTGGACATACGGGATTACGAACATGCCGTTAGACTCTTGACCAGGGAGACCAGCAAGCTGGTAATAGGGAACGCTAATCCACGCGCTAAATTCAGCCCAGAGCTACTAGACAACAGCGTGTATGGACTACGCTTAAGTTCAAAGCGGACGAAACAAAAACAATAACAACAGAATAAAATATTATATCCTATCTTGTCTGCCAAAGGGAACCTCGGTGGTGTAGTGGCAAGACACTCGCCTGTCTACCAGATGGCAGTGGGTTAGATCTGCAGCATGGCGAATTTGGATGTTTATAAATTGACCCGAACTCCCAAGACCACCTATCTTAAAATGGCACCATAACAATTTAAAAAAAAATAAAGGCGGCTGGTGAGAGACTGACCACTTAACCCACAGAACTGGTGTATACAAATGTGAGTATGGCACTATATGCCGTATACGCCTTCATATAATAGTCATTTCAGGCCTTTCTTCGAGTGTCGGCAAGATCCACTTATCACATCGTTTCGTATTGTACCATATCGTATCATATTGTATCCTATCACATCGTATCATGTTAAATTGTATCATATCATATCGTAGTGTATCATATGTATCATATCGTATCGTATCATATCATATCACATCGTTTCGTGTTAAATTGTATCATATCGTATCGTATCATATCGTATCGTATCATATCATATCGACTGAGACTGAACAGCTTACAGTGTTGATGGTACAAAGACACGAAATCAGCCACATTCTATAGAACACATCACGGCAATTACAAGCTGTTTGTCTTTCTTATTGATGAATATAATGAAATGCTCCTTTACTTGGGAACTGTACACACCAGGCTACGGGGTGATGCCACCTATGGGCATAATAAATCAATTAACAGACGTATAAGTATGAGGAAAGAATTAAAGATCATTAGACACATTATAATCATACGGGCCGGGGGCGTCCTTTCTCACAGACTGTGGTTAATTTTTGACAGTTCGACCTACAAAAGCAAATATAGCCCAGTTTTATTCAGATCAGTAGAGACATTATGATCATATGGGCAGGGGGCGTCCTTTCTTACAGACTGTCGCTAATTTTTGACAATTCTGCCGACAAAAGTAAATATAACAAAATACACATAGGAGGTGTATTGAGAAACTATGTAAGTTTATGTAAATATGTCAATCGACAGAGTCGTTAAGTACACCGGCTAACACTTTCTATATTGAGTGAAATTGTAAGGTTGTAATGAAATAGTCTTGGTCTTGATGATGGTCTTGATCCCAGACAAATTAGCACTTCAGGGCGACTCTGTAGCGTGTTTATTTGCTTCAGTTGAGTTGAGTCAATAGCTGTAATCACAGCACTCGCGACATTCCAATAGGCATTCAGTTCCCATAATAAAACATCAGTCCCAATACTAATGGTAGCAGTTATACTGTGATTATTTGTCCGTCTGTCCTTTTCAATCAACACATTTTTTAAAAGCATTACTGTCTTTGGTACTATGCGATTTAAGTCAGGAGGGTTTTCGAGCCCGAGGTATTACGGCCGCATGGCTAGTGCAAACACCTCGAACTGCGCAGGTTAGGTTTCTCGTTTTTTTGTTTGTTTTGCCCCGACATAAAAAACAAAAAAATCCATGACTTTACCCAGGACTCGAACACCGGTCTCCATTAAGATGACCCCTTTCCTCGGAGTTCTGGGTTTCGGACACATACCCTGCCGCATCAGCCTCTACAAACAATGATGGTTTATCTGTTCTTCCTCACTATACACACTATCCTAAAGGGCCGGCCACGTCTGCCTTATCTTCCACCAATACCCCACCCAGCAATGCAGACACGGCCAATCTGTCCGCCTGCTCGATTCCCAACACACCAGCATGTCAGGGAGAACACATTCATCGAATGCTCCCTATTTCTGATCAAGAAAACAACAATGCAGAAAGCATACCCGTCGTCCCCGTTTTTCTTCCTGTTCCCAGGCAAAATGAAACAAGCAATTCAGGGCTATTGTGTGGGTTGTTTGTTTGCTTATTTGTTTTCAATCCGATGTATGTGGCCAAGGGATAGGGAACGCATTTCCAAATCCCGCATACTGCATTCGAAATCAGTTGCAAGCGATTTCGAATCAAACGCCATTGCGTTAATTTTAACAATGTTATGAGTGTCGGCCGTTCAGAAATCAATGGCAAACTACGTAACGTAATCAATCAATCAATCAATCAATCAATCAATCAATCAATCAATCAATCATGTACCATGCCGGAAAGCGTGGGCGGTCATGACTCGCCATTTCACTCGATCACCAGGGTCGTGGATCAGATCAGTGTTCCTGTCTCGACCATGCCATGTGGCCAAGCCATCCAGGTATTTACTTCTAGGTCTTCCCCTTGGTCTGTTCCCCTCGATCTTGCCAGTTGTCACTAAGTTCTCTAATCCATTTTTCTCATAACATGTCCAAAAAATGTTGACTGTCTACGTCTAATTTCTCTAATCAATTTACGATTTTCATTTGCCTTCTGTAGTACTTGGTCATTGGTTTTTCTGTCTGTCCATGGTATTCTTTGTATTTTCCTCAGAAACCACATTTCTGCAGCCATGAGATGTTTTTCAGCTTGACTGCTCATTGTCCAAGTTTCACATCCATACAAAAGAACAGGCTCTATGTAGCACTTCAACACTCTTTTTCTCGTTTTAATTGACCTCTTTTTTTGGTCAGTATGTTTTTCATCTTTCTACAGGCTACTTTCGCCATGGCAATTTTTATTATAATCTGTTCAAGGCATCTCCCATCAGATGTTATGACTGTTCCGAGATAATTGTACCGATTCACTTGTTGAAGAATATTCCCATTTACTTGTATATTACATTGTGGTATTTCGTTCTTCCTAGTGACGACCATAATCTGTGTCATTTTAAAATTTAATTCTAACTCCACTTGTTCACTGTGTGCAACAACCTCATCTACTAATTGTTGCAGATCCTTCTCATTGTCTGCATTAACGTAACATAACGTAAACATACCTAGAAAATCAAAAATGCCAACAATTCTGAGCTTGATTGCGACTCCCTGAATTGTCAACTAATTTTTTTTGAAACATTTGGATTCACTCTTGTATCTATGGTACCACTTGGAATCAACGACTGGCAAGAGAAGGTCAACCTAAGAGACGAATGGAGACGGATTGTATCTGCAGCAAAGAACCTCAATGGCTCGGAATGCTGAAGAAGAAGAAGATCTATGGTACGACGTGAAGATATGGTGCCATTCCACAAGCCGTTGCCTGCTTCAAGCGGTGAGTCTCGGGCGTCACTGAGAATGTCCACCATGGTTATCGGGTATTACCGAGACGCTAGTGCAGTCTGACAATTGTTCCAGGGAAGCGACCTTATTCGGACAGTCCTAGAACAAATAGACGTAAAATCACATCATGTGAGATGGGGTACATACAAAACGCTGCTGGAAAAACAAATAAACGAGAAAAGATAGAAAGACAAATGAGAAACTGTGAACTATGAACCGATTATATTGACTATAGAACAGCAACGAATGTAATGGTTTGTACATGTTGTTAGAATGGAACAAGATCAACCAGTGGCTAGAGCGTTCTACGTGAAAACATCGGCATACAAGGTGAGAGGACGTCCCCGAAAGAGTTGGTTAGATGGATAATAAAGACATTGAAGAAATCAGATGTGACATTAGCACAAGCATCAAGACAAGCGGTAACTAAAATTACATCAACCTCCTCTCTGCGACGCTTTGCGGCAAAAGCAGTAGGGCAAGAGAAGGGGAAGCGGAAGCGACCAAATGGCCAACTCTGAGATTTCCAGTTGCCATTTTATTTTTAACGTGCAAGAAACGCATACTGGCCTCCTGTTTTTTTCTTTCTTTTTTACTTTTGCACGTATCCGAAACGTTTAAGTATCAAGTTTAACTACCCACGAAATCAGATTGATGCGTGCTATTATAAATAACAATGGATCCTGAACTCGGTGCCTTCTAAACCTGAGATGGACACCGTAACCTCTTGCCCTCTCCCCCCTACCTTTTTTTATAACTTGCGGGTCCATACCACCACCACCACCGCCACATTCGAAGGGGCTTCAAATGCAAACTTTAATAAAAGTGGGAGAGAAATTGCAATTACCATGCCATTGTTTTGTAGCCAGTCAATATTGTTGTTAAGGATGTCAATAGTGTTAAGCATGTGACATCTCGGTGCAGACGAACACTGTGACAGAATGAGGACACTTTAAAGATGGCCGCCCCACATTTGACATGCACCAAAGATGAGCAGCAAAAGGTTATCCGGTTTTTTTTTTCAATCAGTGAAGAGGTGAAACCTATATAAATTCATCGGCTAATGAGGGTCGAGTATGATGATGCATGCTTGTCAGTCCAGCAAGTGTGTGTGTGTGTGTGTGTGTGTGTGTGTGTGTGTGTGTGTGTGTGTGTGTGTGTGTGATATAGGTAGTTTCAAACCGGCGTGACTTCTGTGACAGACTGATCGGGTCAAGGCCACATGGTAGTGAACCCAGAGTCGATGTTTCTACAGAAATCCAAGCACTTTATCGGCGCTGGAGGACGTGCATTGAATGCTGTGCAGACTATATTGAAAAATGATGCATTTGTTCTTGACATTTTTTTTTCAAGAACATATTCACACACACACACACACACACACCAGACATGGGACAACGGATACTCACGCAAACCTCAGGTCCTGTATGACATCACACTGATGTTGGACAACAGGATGCCTTCATCCGACATACAGGACTTCGCGTTGGAGCTCAAGCCAACGAACACAAGCAAGCAAGCAAGCACACACACACACACACACACACACACACACACACACACACACACACACACACACACGCACGCACGCACGCACGCACGCACGCACATACACAACATTTAATCTTTTCATTTGAAGCCCCGAAGTAATAACTATCTGAGACTGAACAAGTTACCATGTTGATACCGCAAAGACACGAATTCAGTGACATTCTATTGAAAACATCACGGAAATTACAACTGGCATTCTATTCACAGCATTCTAAAATTGTAAGTAATAATTATGTTACAGAAATATCCACATATTCCATATTGGAATTCTTGACATTTTGTTGGATGCCCAATATAGCTGTGCGTTCTTGAATATAGCATCAAAATGAGAAATGTGATATTTGTTTATTGTGTATTCAATAGATATGTTTGCCAGCCGAGTGCTGTATCTCGCCTGCGGACAAACCGTCTTCGCTGCAACTCATTGTAAATAGAGAAGGACAATTAAAGATTTAGACGATCTATTCTCCCTCTCTCCTCTAATGGGAGTCTCCGTGAAGAAGTGGTTAGGCCGGCTGCCGTGCACTCCGAAGTATATGAGTTCGATTCCGGGCTTCGTCGCTCGGTTCAAGAGTGCAATTTACTCTGAGACTCATGACAGATCGTGGTTGGAACTTCGTCTCTTTCGTCAAGCCATTCCATTTGGGATAAAACCAGGTGCAATGGAGAAGATGCTTTTGCCTGTTAAACCGGTAAATTGAGCACCAACACGTACTTGTTTGGAAGCCGTGGTGACTCACTGGCTAGCACGCTTTTCACATACTCGGCGGTCATGTGTTTGAATCACTCATAGATGCAGGTAGGATAAAATTGACAGGGCGATTAGTCTAATATAGGTCCTGGGCATTGAAGAAGATAGACAATAAATAAAAACCAATGAACCAAGTTCTGTAAGAAGCACATGAAAACCGTAAACTGATTAGAGAAATTAGACGTAAACATTCACAATTTTTGAACAGGTTATGAGAAGAAGTACGAACAATAGAAAGACATACAACGATAGAAAGACATATAACCAGACAGATAGACAGACGGAGAGACGGACGAAGGGATGGAAGGACAGACGGACAGAGAGACAGACAGATAGAACGAACGAACGAACAAACTTACATTCGGCCCTTCCAAACACCTAAACTACAAACAATCAATTTTTGGACAAGTTATGAGAAGAAGTAAATTAGAGAATTTGATGACAACGGCCAAGATTGAGGGGAAAAGAACAAGGGGGAGTCAGAGAAGTAAATACGTGGGTGGCTTGGTCGAGACAAGAACACAGAGCTGATCCACATCTTTGGTGATCCTGAGAGATGGAGAAACAAGACATCCATCGCTTATCGGCACGCCACCTGATGATGATGAATATCACATATGCACTGCTATGTGGCTCAGAAATGTAGAGAGCGATCTCAATTATAAATAAACTACAAACATCCAATAGCTCGCGCCTGCGGAGAATAGACGGAGTAAAATTGTATGACAGAATCACTAATGCGGAGCTCATGGAGAGAAGTAAACACACTGAATCCAATCAAGAGATGGGAAATAGAAGGTGATGCTGGATACTATACACGATCACAACATTTACTAATGTTAAAATTAGAAACTCCTTTCTCTGAAGGTCTATGGGGAAAAGAAATAGTCTCATCATCTCATCTTATCGTGTTCCTCTTATACCTTGCGGTGTCGAGGTGAAGAATAAACTGCGAAAGAGTGATCGTTTATGAGCTTCAAATATCGAGATTCCCATGGACTCTGTTATTATCCCAGTTCGTCGTTTACATGGTCGCCATCTTCTTCTTCTGGTTCTATTTGGTCCGCCATCTTCTTCTTCTGGTTCTATTTGGTCTGTAGATCATTGCTTGGTGTGTTGTGGTAAATGTCGGTTGGTAGCCTAGCTCTGTGGCCCAACCATTTGACTTGCTCTTTTATAATGAAATTGTGAGAAACCTAAAGCACACGAAGTAGAGAATTACAGACATAAGATCAAGTGGTTTGGCCATGTCGTTAGAATGCAACATCAGCAACTACCATCACGGGCCTTACATCAAAGATCATCTGCTACGAGACCACGAGGACACCAAAGAAGAAAATGGATTGGCGACATCAGAGACATTGTACAACCACACGGAATGACACTATCCAGTGCCGCCCACCGGGTGCTGGAACGCAGATTATTCCTCCCCACGACGCTTGACGGCAGAAGTGGAAGATGATGTTGATGATGATGATGATGATGATGATGATGACTATTAAAATGATTAGAACATTGATAGAACCGCATTAGATTGTAACAGATAGGACTGCCTCGCGCGAACTGGCTGAAAGCCTATGCTCAAATATGATTAAAAGGACAGAAGACGCAGACAGCATGTGGCAAAAACAACCAATTAGTACATTAAGAATAAGATCAAATGGATCGGTCATCTCGTTTGAATGCAACACCATCAACTACCAGCACTGGCGCTACAGCAAAGAAGATCTTCTACGAGAGCAAGACGACGCCCAAGAAGAATATGAATTTACAATATCAAGGACATTGTACAGTCACACGGAATGACACTATACAGTGCCACCAATTGAATGCTGGATCGCCAACAATTCCACCCTTGACGGCAAGAGTGGAAGATGATGATGGTGGTGAAAATTCTGATACAATTAGAATACACACAACAATTTAAAATAGTGCACTCTAGTGCGATCCTCTCAACGGGATTTCCCAAGAAAAGTATCCACAACGCGATTGTAAATGACCGAACAAGATCAAGCTTCGACTACAGTTTTCTGGAAATCGATAATATGTGACAGCCTATGTCAGAGGCAGTAAGACGTCATTAGTAGTGAGGAGCTGGGACGTAGATGTGAACACGACCTTAATAGAGGGGATCTAGAACTTTTATTGACCGTTTTCTTCGGCAGGGCATTAGTGGTATTATTGAATGAAGTCCTGAGACAAGGCAATGAAAGAAGGGTGGGACGAGAACAAGTGTGAGGAAAAGGACGGATGGACGGACAGACAGATACGCAGACGGGGAGACGGACGAAGTTACGGAAGGACAGACAGACAGAGGGACAGACATATACAACGAGCGCACGAACAAACTTTAATTTCATCGGGTCACAAATTGAGCACGCAGGCCCGTCTTACATTCGGCCCTTCCGATCACCCATCGTTCGTTCATAAATTGTGCATGTTACATTGTCAAATGAATGTTACAAACGTAAACACTGCATATTACCATGTTATGAGACAGACAGGCAGACAGACACACGTACACATACACATTCATAAACACATACACACATACATACCTACCTACCTGCATACAAGCTCACATCATTAACACAAACTCTCACAGTCATGCACCCACTCAATAGTACTCAAATACACACTTCCTCTCATACACATATACTCACTCACAATCACAAACTCACTGGCACAAGTTTAATTATGCATATATATATACACACACACACACACACACACACACACACACACACACACATACAGATGGTGGTCAGATAAGGGAAAAATACAGCCAGTCAGACATCCATTAAGTCATTTATGCACTCAGAGTAACAGAAACGCAGAGAGAGAGAGAGAGAGAGAGAGAGAGAGAGAGAGAGAGAGAGAGAGAGAGAGAACGAACGAACGAACAGACTTTATTTTCAAAGGGTAACAAATTGGGCACGCAGGCCCGTCTTACGTTCGGCCCTTCCATTCACTCATCTTCATCAACAGTGCATAGGAAAAAACATTGTCACATGAATTTTGTAAACATAAACAACGCATATTACTATGTTATGAGACACATCCACCACCCACCCACACATCCCCCATTCACTCCAACTCCCCCACCCAACCACATACATAACCCACACACACATACATTCCCCCATCACATCCCTACATCACATCCCTACAACAACACATCTCCCCACCCACATACACCTCTCACCCACCACACATCCCATCCACCCACACCCCAAGCACACATACATTCAATATCCCACACATCCCCCACCTACACACATCTCCCCACCCACTCACATATCCTCTACCCGTCCCATTACCCACCAACAATCACTCACCCACATATCCTCCTCCATCCACACACCTCCAACCACCCAGCCAAACACACATTCCTAAGCTACACACACATCTCCCCGTCAACTCACATATTCCGCACCTACCCACACACAAATTCCGCACCCACCCACATAATCTCCCAGCTCCCCCAGCCCACTCACAGATCCCGAGACCACACCTACAAACATCCCCACCATCTCCTAACCTGCATACACTCACCCACCCACATATCCTCTACCCACCCACACATCCTCTACCCACCCATCCCCCAACCAAACATCACATAACCACACACCCTTACTCATATGCAATCACTCACCCACACATCCTCTACCGAGAGAGAGAGAGAGAGAGAGAGAGAGAGAGAGAGAGAGAGAGAGAGACAGAGAGAGAGAGTGAGAGAGAGAGAGAGAAAGAGAGAGAGAGTAAGATAGTAAACCAGGTATTTAGTCTGTCAGATATACAGACAGGCAAATACACAGACAGACATACAGACAGAGATACCTTTAGTCTGTCAGGTAGACGGACAGACATATAGACGCACATACAGACAGTCCGATGTTTAATCAGATAGACAGACAGACACACATACATACAGGCACACAAACAGAGAGACACATACTTAGACAGCTAGACACCAATGGGTAGGATAACCAAGAGATTGAAAGACCTGTCATCTGGACAGACAAGAAAGATAGGCAGACAATGTGATTCACACAGACAGGAATGCAGACATGCATACATAAAGAAAGAAACTCGTAAATTCTTTCCTACATCGTGTATATTAAATATAACAATTATTTATGTATTACACAATATTTTCAAAAGATACATACACAATGTCAAAGGAAGAATTAAACAGTACCCCCGGGTCATGGTTTTTCAAGACGCTATATTTTCCCGTCAGTTGTCCCCTAACAAAGATCAGGGTCGTAACGTGCGACTGTCTGTTTACTCATCAATATATTTTCTGTTCACCTTTCACACGCGTTATTCTTTCATGCTCTCTGCAATTGTTGATTGGCCTCGACGTTTCTTCATCAGAAACTGATTACGCATGTACCTAAGTGCCGATATTCAGTTATTCCCTGGAGATTTATCCATACATCAAAGAGTAACTACCGCTAATGATGGTCGGTGTTAATTTAGTCTCAGTCTGCATAAATATTGTCGGTGTTAATTTAGTATCAGTTTGCACCGAATGACTCAGAAATCGACCCCACGATCTTCTGAGCATAAGCGACACTGCTTAAATACCTCACCACGGAGGACCTTGTCCCCCTCCAATTCACTTTTGCCAGTATACGTTGTTATTTAATGCTCGATAAGTCCGCTCCTGCTCCTCACACACTATAAGACACGTGTTCAATCTCTGGTAAGATTGGGTGAAAAACAATCAAATACAGAGGTTCTAGAGAAACAGGGGAACGACAAGAGAGTTGATGAAACAGGGACGGCAACCAGGCCAACAAACGCCTGAAGAAGTCGGATGTGTCGACCGAAAGGTTCAATATCGCAGCTCTGCTGTAAACAGGCACAATGCAATTACTTCTAAATCAACATTCCGGACGAACGCAGAAGAAGAAAAAGAGTTGATGAAAGACACAGAAAGAGGCAGATGAAATATTTCGTCCATGTCAAAACACATAACGGTCTTATAAAAACCATACTGGAGGGTAAGGTTGAAGACAAGCGAGCAAGACGTAGACAACAATACAAGTGTGAAGATAACATGAAGAGATGTCAAAGTTAGTTGCATATCCTTTACAGGACGTTGCAGTTAACACCAGCATTTTTTTCTTTTTGCTGTTGCGATCTCTTGGCAAGATTACGTTCCGAAGTTCGCCATTCCTTTCTGAATCTGAAGGAACCTGTATCAAGAGATGTACGAACAGCAGTATGAGAGAATATACAATCAAGGAGAGAGACAGACAGTGTAGGAGATCTATTGCAGCCAACCTTCATTGTGGAGGTGGCACCTTATTGATGATTAGTGAAGAATGGTGTACACAATAGTCTTTCCTAACCTATAAATGCCTGTCTCCCTGGCGCAGTGGTTAAGGACGCTATCCGTTACTGAAAGTAAAACTTGCCAAGACATCAACAGCAGCTGAGAAATGCTGGTGTTGACTGCAATGTCTTATAAAGGATATGCGAAGAAAACAAAACAAAACACTTATAAATAGAAATGCTAAATGCATGCTGTTTTGCTGTATGGCAGTGAATCTTGGAATATAAATGAACAACTTAGGAAGAACTTGGAAAAAACAGAGATGTGGTTCCTGAGAAGAACTTTGCGAATTCCTTGGACTGCCAGAGTAACTGACGACGATTGCCTAAAAGAGGCTAATGAAACTAAAACATTATAATACAACAACAAGAAAGAGACAAACAGTTTTCTTTGGTCATATGATGAAAAGAGAGGCGCTGGAGAACATCGTGACAACTGGAAAGACCGAGGGGAAGAGAGGCAGAGGCAGACCAAGAGAAATAATGCTGGATGGATTGAGACGGTGGCATGGAGGCATATCATCAGCAGTGTTGATCTAGAGCACCAAAGACCGAGATCTGTGAAAGCCTACGCCAGCTGGCATGACACTTGATGATGATGATGATGATGATGATGATGATGATGATGATGATGATGATGATGATGATGATGATGATGATGATGAACGTATACATTACGCGGCGTGTCTCTTTACACCATTAAAAAATAAATAAAAAAATAGGGTGAATACAAACTTGGACCGGCAATATTTTCAAATATTGCACAGTCATTAAAAATACACCCTGTACTTCGCCAATCTTTTTCTCTGATCTCGAACTGGAAACGCGGGGGTCGAAACCTCACCGTTTATAGCTGGGATTTAACTCTCAAGGCACACGCTGGCTGTACTACGAATGACATAATGAACCAAACCGGAGTAGACACAGACCGGATGCATATATTCTATTAATGGTTGGTTGTTCGAAAAATAACTCAATCCTGTGAATGTGTTATAGCTGGTTCATAATTGGAAACTCCCAACTTCCTGCTTGGATTACAGGCACATGTTCTAAGTAATAATGGATTGGTCCAAATGGAAGACAAGCAGATTGTCTGATAGACAGATAAAGTTAAATTAGTTGCATATTCTTTACAGGACGTCATAGTCAACCCCAGCATTATATGGTTGTTTGTGATCTCTTGGCAAGTTTACGTTCAGTAGTTTGCCATTGCGTGCTGAACGACTGACACGCATACCATTTCATTAAAAAACAATGCAAGGTGGTGTGTTGCCAAATCGCCAGCAGCTGCTTTTCGAAAGCGGTATGCGTGGCCACGAACTGCGTCCGTAACGTCTTCGCCACGGAGTTGGCAGATAGACAGATAGAATGTAAACAGACATTTAACGTGCGTATGTTTATGCAAATTTGGGGTTGAACGGATGAGTAAAGAATGTTATAATACTAGCAAGGCTAACTGCGTCAGAAAAGAATATGCAGATGTGAGGCCAAGAGGGTTAATCACAATCTTTAACAAACTGGGATAGTCCCAGACTAGGTGAGGGTTTAGGCACGGACACATCAATATAAATCGTCATGCTAATGGGGGAATCCCGAAACAACTGGTGATGATATCACGTACCTGTCTAGATTTAAATCACTGGTGGGGAGGTGAAACGTGCGAAAAAGCAAAGGAAAATTATAAAGGTAATTGTCATGGGAACTGATAATTGGGGTTAAAAGGGTTACATGATGTTTTCAGGGAGGTCTGGGAATAGTGAATAAAGCCACAAGGCTGGGCAAGTGAAGGGGATTCGGTTTTTTTGTTGTGGCGGAGTTAGGGAGAACTCTGCCTGGGGTTTTGAGTCAGGGAGGTTGAGACTGAGCTAGAGCATGCAGTCGGAATCCTTGGCAGACAGTGGAGGACTGAGGTCTGGCCCAGTAGAGTGGAGAAGAGTGCAGACTGGTGGTTCCTCGCCGTGCAGGCATACACTCTCCGACTTCGGAGGAATCAACGATCCTATTGACTTCAGCCAGGACCCCGAAGGGACCTGTTGCCCAGGACGCTCGGCGAGGACGCGTCAATAGGTCTTGGCCAGTATAGAACCCAGCCCTGGTGCCATGGAAACACCTCTGCGTCCCAGGATTGTTTTTATTTTATTGATTTCAATATTTCGGGTTACGAACGTTTCGGGTTACAAACCGAGTTCGGAACGAATTAAGTTCGTAACCCTAGGTACCACTGTATATTGTTCCTACGGAAGATTTCTCTGATGATTGTGAATGCTTCGTGTTTGTTTCAAATTAAATTCTCGTGTGCGCAGCCTGGTATTCTATATTGATTTACAGTTGTGATCAGTCATTGAACACAACATTCACAGTGACATCTTCTAGACACAACCACATTCACTTCTTTACGTCATAACTTTGTGACAAGCCACTCAGTATATCCATAATACAGATAGAGGGACAGTGAGCCATACAGAGAGACATAATGACTGACGTGCAGGTTCACGGACAGACAGTGAGGCAGCCTGACAGACATTTAATCTGTCAGACAGACAGACAGGTAGATGTACTCACAGACAGAGAGGCCGATGGTTTGAATGACAATAAGGCTGGTAGACAGTCAGTCAGTCAAGTAGACAGACAAACAGCTAAGAAGACAGACAGAGCAACATACAAGCAGACATGAAGACAGGCAGGTTGGCAGGCAAAAGGACAGACAAACAAACATTTTTCACAAAGCGTTTTATAACATATAAGAATTATTTTCGTATTTTTCAATATTTGTAAGATGCACACACAACGCCAGAACAAGAATTAAACAGTACACACAGGTCATCCGTTTTCATGACGCCAGTTTCCCGCCATTTGTCCCCTAACAAAGATCAGGGTCGTAACGTGCGACTGTCTGTTTATTCATCAATCTATTTATTTGTCACCTTTCACGCGCACTATTCTCTAATGCTCTCAGCGATTGTTGATATCAACATGATGCCTCGATACCCCTTTATCAGAAACAGATTACACGTGTACCGTTTCCGATCCGCCGGTATTCAGTTATTCCCGAGAGCTTTGCCGATACATCAAAGAGTAACATACACTAATGATTGTCTGTGTTGATTTAATCTCTCTCAACCATTAACTCACGGAGTTAGTCTGTTTAACCAATGACCATAGCTGGAATTTCATTGTCAGTTGTGTCGTTACAGCAGCTCTTTTTATATGCTTATGTATCTTCTTCGACGTTCACGTTAATTTACGCATGCTTTTTCTGCATGTTTTTTTCTGACATTCTTTCTGCACACGTTTGTAATATTATTTCTGTTTCTTTCAGCTGCTATTTCTACGACTATTTAAGCCATTCTTGCTGGCATTCTTTATTAACTTCTTTATTATTTTACTTCCGTTGCTTTTTTTTTCTCCCCTTAAATGTTTATCTTTATGCATGTTTGATTGCGTATTGTTAATACATTTTAAATTATCGTTTTGTCTTATCACATAGTTCCGCGAACATGGCAGTCAACACCAGCATTTTTGGCTGTTTGCGATTCCTTGGCAAGCTTACGTTCAGTAATTTGCCATTCCTTTCTGAACAACCGGCATTTATACCTTTGTATAAAATCCCACGCCAGACTGTCCACTTCCAAATAGCTGTTTCGAACGCGGCATGTTGGAATTACCAACTGCAGTCGTAACCCTTCCGGCACCGAGACGTATGATAAACATACTCGCTAATAACAAAAAAAAATTTGAATTGCCGGGTAAAAAATGACTATTAAAGTGCTAACTCATTGGTACCATGCCGCCTTGACAGATGATAGATTGTTACATTGTGCTTCAAAAAGGCATAATAACGACAACCCATGGCGATAGCGAATGTGACTGATAAGGCCAATTCGCGCTGTATATATTCGTCCACAGTGGATGCATGTGAACACATGGTCATTTCCACCAGCATGCACCATCTTACATCTCGCATGCTCGCTGTATGACATATCTTCAATCATTTCCACATTTGTCTTTATTCCATTTTTGATCTTTTCCCTCCATGCAACACGTTCAGCAGCGACTTGCTCCCAATGTGCATTATCAATGCCTGTATCAATCATGTCCCGCTTGCACACATCTTTGTATCGTAGTAGTAGGTAATGTGTTATATAGAGCGTAATAAATGAATCACTAAATATGAGTAGTAAATCCGGAAGCTTTACTAAACACGATCAGAAGTAATGATATGGCCGTTCCTACCAACGCCTTCGACAGCACACAAACAAAATACAACCACGATACAACTACATCAAGTAGTAGCAAGTGTATGGACTATGGTTGAGTTTCAAAGCTAGCGATAAACACATATATATATACACATCTGTTTCCTTGCTATAGCCTTGTCGGGAGTCTCCTTGGCGAAGTGGTCAAGCCGTTTGACTCGGGCTCTGAAGGTTGTGGTTCGATTCCGGGCCGCGTCCTTCGGTTCACGAGTGAAATTTTTCGGAGCCTCCTGTGGATCGTCGCTAGAACTACGGAGTTCGTGCTTTGTGCGACGCTTTCCGCGCTGCGGAAAGAGATCGAGACATATGGGATAAATCCGGTGCAATTAAGTCGACCCTGTCGACTTTTAAACGACTTTTTTGACACGTGTGTGGTTGAATACCGCGTGTATAGCAATAACCTATATATAGGGACACACATAATCTATGCATGGAGCCTATACTGTTGTGTGCGTGTAAAATATGTACAGTAAGCAGACAAACCAAGAAACATCTCCAGGGGTTAACGTCTTGCTTCGTAATCCCGAATATTCTCGTGAGTAATGTAACCTGTCCGAGAATCGGTTGCGGTTCTCGCCGCGTTGGTAACTTAGGGGTATGTGAGCCGGTAGCGCAGAAAGTAATGGCAAACTACTGACCATAATCTTGCCTAGTATATCAACAGCAGCTGAAAACTGCTGATGTTGACTGCAACGTCCTGCAAGGGATATGCAACCCAAAAAAAAATGGAAATATAGTTTATTAGGAACACGCATAGTATACTATAGACGTACACAAAACCGAGTGAGGCAGTCCTTCAATAAACACATGAAAAAGTAAATTAATTAGAGAAATCAGATGTTAACAGACAATATATTTTGGGCACGCTATGTGGAGAATTATCCTTGAAAGTTTAGCCACAGGAGGAACACTGGATAGGAAAAGAGTAAAGGGAAGACACAGATAAATAACTGGATGCCGTGGCCACTTGGCATATCAGAGCAGGAACACAAAAGTGATCTGACGATGGCGATCGTGAGATGGCGAGCAATGGCCGCCCTCGCTTGTCGAGACATTACATGATAATGATGATTATGTTTAACAAACAAAAAAAAAGGCATAGCGACTGCTATATGTTGTTTGTCTATCAAGAATGATGATGACCATTCATTTCATCCAGTGGGATTGAAAGTATGGAACCGTGAGTTCGAAGATGGCTGAAAAAGGCCTATTTTGGCTTTAAATGTTCTTTGACAATATGGGCAAAGGAATGCTTGACTTACCAGGAAGAGGATCTCCTGCAGTGGTTTTCTGTCCAGCCTTTTCTTCACAGCGTTTGCAATCCTGGATGCTTCGCAAGTGACTGCACCCTTGCGAATTATGTACGCCACGAATTTCAGTCTTTGGCAGCAGACTCCCAGGTGTCAAGATGCATTCCAAAAGCTTTCAGTGTCTTTAAAGCGTTTTCCCTTGGCCACCTTGGGAGCGTTTCAAACAACACAGCTCGCCGTAAAAAATCGTTTAGGGAGCCTGTGATCTCGCATGCGAGTTAAGTGACCAGTCCAAGCGGATCTGATTCTTCATTAGTACAGTGTTGATACTAGGCATGGACTCTCTTTCAAGAACTTTGGTGTCTGGGATGTTGTCTTGCCATCGAATCTGCAATAGCTTCCTAAGTCAGACTGTGTGGAAGTAGTTTAATTTCCTAGCCTGTCGCTGATAAACATTCCAGGTTTCACAAACATATAGTGTGAATAATGCAGCTACTTTGTAGACTTTCAGATTTGTTTGCAGGCTTATTCCATTTCTGTCCCATACATTCTTGTACAGTCTGCCAAAGGCCGCGATAGCTTTGGAGATTCTTGCATTCACTTTGTCATCAATTGTGGCAGCTTGTGTTACACAGTGCTGCCAATATTGGTGAATTTCTCCACAACACTTGGTCTATGACCATTCACCGTAATATTCAGCATGGTGTGATTATTCCCTGGAGCTAGCTGGTACATAACTACAGTCTTCTCCAAGTTGATATTGAGCCCAAAGTTAACACAGGCATATGAGAAAGCTGAAACATTATGTTGCATGTCTGCCTCTGAGTTGTCATATAGAGCGCAATCATCAGCAAACAGCAGCTCTCTGACGGTATCGCTTCTAGTTTTGGTCTTAGCTTTCAGCCTTCTGAGATTGAACAACTTTCCATTCATGCGGTAACTGATGTCCATTCCAATGTCATTGTTCTCGAAGGCATTCTTCAGCATAGCTGAAAACATGAGGCTGAAGAGTGTTGGTGCCGAGACACATCCTTGCTTCACCCCATTGGTGACAGGAAAGGGCTCAGACAGTTCACCATTTTCCTGTACTCTTGCCTGCATACCATCATGAAATAGCCGCATTATTTGGACAATCTGTTGTGGACAGTCATATTTCGCCATAATCTTATACAGTCCTTCTCTGCTGTCTGACTGTATCAAAAGCCTTGGTAAGGTCAAATAAAGTGGATACCATTTCTGAGTTCTGTTCCTGACATTTCCCTTGCGGCTGGCTTGCAGTGAAAATCATGACAACAGTTTCTCGTTCTTTTCTGAAGCCACATTGCCTCTCAGGAAGAAGACCTTGATCGAGATGGGTCGTGATGCGACAGAGAAGAATTCTGGCGAGTATCTTCCCTGCATTGAGAGCAAGGAGATGCCTCGGTGGTTGTCACAGGATTGGCGGTTTCCTTTACGTTTGTAAAGGTGGACTATTGACGCGTCCTTGGAATCTTGCGGCATGGTCTCGTTCACCCATATATTTGTAAAGACTTGGTGAAGCTGCTCTGTTAGGACCGGCCCACCTGCCTTGTATATCTCTGCTGGGATAGAGTCAGGACCAGGTGCCTTGCCGCTGGAGAGTTGCTGGATGGCTTTGTTTACTTCCACTATGGTTGGCATGTCATCAAGTGTATCATTAGTGGGAACTTGAGGAAGGCAGTTGATGGTTTCATCATCGAAAAGGAAGTTGCATTTAAGATGTTGTTGAAATGCTCTGCCCAGGTTTGTGGATTTCTTTCTTATCGGTGATCAATGTTCTTCCATCTGCACTGAGGAGGGGAACTATTCCTGGTGACGTAGGACCGTAGACCGCTTTCAGTGAGTCGTAGAAGTTTTTCATATCATTTCTGTCAGCAAAGCCTTGAATTTCATCAGCTTTGTTGCTCAGCCAAGAGTCCCGCATGTGCCGAAGTTTCTGCTGCACTACTCTCCGAAAGGTATTGAAGGCATCTTTTTTATGATGACTTCCGGTCATTCAAATTTGATGTCTTCGGAATGTTCATCAAACCAGTTTTTATGCTTTCGGGTGGGGGAGAGGGGGAAAAAAAAAGGGGGGGGGGGGTGGCTGGACCCATGATTTCCATAGCAGTGTTGTAAATTATGTCCTTTAGGGCTCTCCACTCTGTTTCTACATCCTGTTTAGCTGCAGCAGTGGGCTTGAGGCTGTCTTCCAGCATATTTTCAAACGACAGTTGCATTTTTGTGCTGTTTAGGAGGGCTAAATTTAGTTGTTGTTGTTGTTGTTGTTGTTGTTGTTGTTGTTTTTTGTTGTGCATTTTTACCCTTTGAGAACACCGTGATGGTTTGATGTGTATGTTTATTTTCGAAATAATGAGACGATGGTCTGTCCAACATTCGGCACCACACATGGATTTTGTCACCCTAACATCTTGTCTGTCACTCCTCCTGATGATGACATAGTCAATGAGGTGCCAGTGTATCGAGCAAGGGTGCATCCACGATGTCATATTTCTCGTGGTAAGACGGAAAATTGTGTTGGTGATCAGGAGGTAGTGTTCGGCAGAGGTCTGAAGGAGGACGAGTCCATTGCTGTTACAGTTTCCACTTTCCAATGATGCCACTCCAAGAGACGGTGTCCTTGCCTACTCTGGCATTGAAGTGCCTAAGGAGTATAAGTTTGACTCCTTTGGGAACATATTTAATACCCTGTGCGGTCTTCATATAACTTGTTTTGAACATCATCTTTATTGGTCATGGTTGGCGAGTAGACACTTACCATGGTTGCAGGCTTCATTCCTTTTCAGCAGGGATAATTTGATCGTCATAAGCCTGTCATTTATAGCCTTCAGAAATTCAGCTAGTTTACCAATCAGGGCCGACT
>JACEFZ010027062.1:2500-17500 GCA_014155875.1 Cepaea nemoralis | reverse complement strand
ATTGATTTCTGTCTGTCTTGATGACATGAAATGACATATGTAATATTCATCAATTTTTGGAATCAATATTGCCTGGAGCTGGCGGGCTCGGACAGTCTGAAAACATAAGTAGCGCTGACATTATCAATATTTTTGTAGAAATTATGATTTGTGCTGTTGGGACCTAGAAGGGAAGGAGATAATATTAATTAACGCTATTGTAATATAATAAAAACGTCCCTACCCTTTCCTAAGCATTGACTCCCTTAAAATTAAACAAACCCTTACAATTACTGGTTAAGTAACTTGCTTAGGTAGGAATAGAAAATAAAACAGCGATAGACTGACTGTGGCGTGCTAAATTTATTTGGCTTTATTTCTTTCACGTACCTGGCAAGACCGGGATTGATAGAAAAACAAAAGCCAGTGTAGCCATTTTGGTCAGTACGACACAAAGAACAGACATGTAAAAGTTTTCCCTTTCGGGGGTTTAAAAACATGATTCTCTTCAAATATTGGTATGTTATATCTACATTATTAAAATGTATTTATGTATTACATAGACCAGTATGTTTAATTAAGAATTAGAATGATAATTCAACAGTTCTTGAAAGCTAGAGTCTGATTTTATTTTTACCAATGAAACACAGGTGGGCGCCACGCTGTAAATTTTCCTAGGTCTTACCATTTCAAATTCTTATGTTAAAATCTTGTATAGGCATTATGAACTTATATCTCACTAGTAGTGTTTATAACCTATGAATATTATGTGTACTGTAAAGTATCAACTCTCATGTCAAAAACACATTCTAGGAATTATCTCAATGTAGTAGCAGACTCTTGATTCATACTTCATAGTAAAGAACTAGTGTCTGTCAATTTCATATTCCTATGTTAAAACTTCTAGGCACTGTGAACAATATCTCACTATTTATGCTTAGAAATCTGCAAATAATCTATGTACTATAGAAAGGTGTTTTATCCATGCGGGGACATACAAATGATTACGCGTATTCCTGACTCTTAGTCAGGGGATAAAATACTTCGCCACATCATAATCTGTAACTTGGAACTATAGTGTTAAATTTTAGTACCATCCTTTTGTTAACAGATTAGTAACCACTCCATATGAGGGTGAACATATAATCATTTCATAAAATAGTGTTAGGGACATGCCATGTTTGAATATAAATTCATGAACAATTAAAGTAAACGCGTGATGTAAATGCATGTTCGGATAGGATTCAATCCCCATCGCCTCACCGTAGTAGAAACAGAAGCGAAGATTGATGTGAATAAATTGCTTGCAATATTCAGAAGACTGGACCATGCGGCATAAGTTATTCTTATAAATACCCTCCGAATAATAGCAGTCATTGACAAAATATATCACAGCGGCTACTATCCTCATCTGCGGTACGCAGTGGGGGAAAACAATGTATGTTTTAGTTATGGATTAACCCCTGAGAAAATCCAAAAACAAAGGCTCCCTGCATCAGCATTATGATTAATTATTATGTAGGATTATCATGTACTTGATATCAGAACAATGGACATGTATGTTTTTTTTTCCCTGTTCTGATTGTTACTTTTTACTGTGGGAATATACATTTTAATGTTGCACCTTGGGATTAGAGGATGTTGATGTAAGAATCCATGTGTATGTCAGTACTTAGAAGCCAAGGTTGAATAATCTTGACCTAATGATGATTATAGTGCCGAAAGGAAGACGCGGCATTAGAAACCACAGAGATTCTGTATAGGCTATTCTCTTCAAGAATGAGAGATACAATATCAACATGTTGGATGGACAGAATGACTTCACTCCTCTAATAGTCCCAGTACCAACAGAACATAAAATAAAGTGAGAAAATACCTTACTCACTATTAAGAGTCAGAATGGCTCTACTCAGCAATGAGGGACAGTGGAACGTGGACACCCACTCCTTTCCCCTTCTCCCCTTGTTGTTTTGTATTTTTGTTTGTAATTGTCTTGTGAAAGTTAACACATCACAGTAGGTTAATGCCCGTGTTGTATTCTTTGTCATCCCTTTTCTATAGAAGAGAAGCAGGTGGTGGTTGAATGTGGTGGGACTATATCACTAAATCTGGATCCTGGGTCAACAGCCAGAAAGTGAATGTCCTAACCATAGTCTGCATCTAGAAATACCCATGGACTGCTGCGCTCAATAGCTCCATAGCGAGCAACAGATAAATTAGAAGACAACTGACTGGGTGAGTGATTAAGTCCTATTTTAGTAGGAATATCCAGGATGGACTTCAAGATCTAATAATCTACAAAGATGAAGATCAACAGAGTAACTGACAACAGTGTATCGTCTGCTTTACGTCTGAGAAGTATCACCTATAAGCCTTATCACTCAGCAAAATCAGTGAAACTATGGGACAATCCTACAAGTTACTAAAACTAGCAACAGTGAAAGCCCTTCAACTGTTGGTTGGATTACCAAGTTAATATCCACAATGGATAAGTCTTCGAAAGAACATCTCACAGCTGCAACAGTCAAACATAAGGTTCCAGCCATGCAACACCAAGTTCTAGCTATGAACACCCACTCAAACAAATGGGGAGAAGACATGAACCACATAAGCCAATACAACCAAGGTACAAACTTAATATCATCTGAAACATAACTACGAAACCAGATTACCTCAAGGTTCCAAACCCTGAACCCCATCAGATAAAAGACCATATGAAAGCAGCTAAATGTCTCTACATCAGCAACAAGAGGAATCATCCAATTGTTTGCAAACCTGTTACTGTGCCGGATTTATTCATCTGTGGATATATGTAGGTATAGATCAATTGTGGCCCTAGTCACAGATACTACCATGAGATGCCTCTCAGTCATATAAAGTTCTACACTGGACTAGATAACCACGACTAACTCTTTGCTGGTCCAATGTCAACCCAAATGCCATGGGTTATAGACTCGCGACTTGGTGGGTGTAAAATCTTTGTTGAACTACTTGGGACTCTGATATTAAAAGCAGAGCAGCTGAATGGACGTCTACTTGGCACCATGTATGGTGAGATGGTAAAGTACCTTCTGCAGAGCTTAAGTGGAAATTCCGGAAAGTTAGACCAACCTGAGGCCCCAAATTTAAAAAAAAAGACACCGAGCCTACTGCAACAGAGTACTCGAATATTCTAGCCCGCGGAGGGATTTGTGATTGTGTGTAATTTCTATTTTGGATTATAAAGTATGATTTGCACCAGCCAATTACCAGTGACTAAATAGTAAGAACATAACTGAGTGCATTAATTCGGTACCCAGATAATGGGGAAAAGGATCTAATCGACAGCAAAGGTGAACCCATAACCGCACACCAGGAGATAGACTCGATTAATTAATTTAATTAGTACAAAATGCTGTTTATGTGTTGGTAATTTTTTTCTGAAGGTAACAGGTCAGTAGTTTTTTTTCCAATGGTATAGATGGTATAGTATTTTGACACCAACTCATTATTTTTAACAATGAGAGAATGGTAAAAGGTGTCAGAAACATGTTATGTTGGGTTCTATTTAATATCTTTATTTGCCTTAATTATGAGGGAAAATGAAAGTAGACCCAATTTGTGGTTGCTGTGTTGTTTGTAATAACATTGTTGTTTTTTTTTGGGGGGGTCACTGGGTACTATGTTGTAATACTGCACATCATTCCCATGCCTGTCTGAAAATGCATAGTGTTTATTACACATCTATATATATGTAACTGCAGATCTTGAGTTAATACCTGAACTGTTTGTCCAAAAGTGTTGTGTACATCAAGTAAATGTGGTGTCCAACAAGTGGTTGTTTATATGTTGTGAGCAATCAATATCCTTCTAGCACTATAGACAATGTAAAGGGTGATGAAGTGGGAAGGGAAACCTACACACAGATGCCATTGTTTCAAGGATTGAACTCTTTTCTCCTGGGATTTGTGGTAAATATCCCTGATCACCCTGCATTCTAACCAGTGACCAGAGAATCAATAAAACCCACTAGACATTTTAACGAATCATTCTCAGGAATTAAAATCCACATCCCACATGTGTGGGCAACGTCCGTGAATTTAAAACTCATGGTAAACATCACAAATGGTGTATTATTGTGGGTATATGAATTCAGGGAAAACCTCTCGCAGGTAAACCAAGTCACTTCAGAATGTTATAGTGTTAGTAACAGACCTAATCACTCATTAGTATGAGCTGAGTCAAGTTTTATGTGAAACCATAATGACTCAGATAAATATAGTTTTTTTTGTACAAAACTGTTCACAGGTAATATCTTGATTCTGGCAGATGCATCAGGTAGTTGGTTGTTGGGATATGAGATTTTTTTTTAAAACTCATATTTTATATCTTATTGATGAGAAACTAAGTCCAGTAATGAACCTCCAGTAGTAAGGTCTCTTGGATGGTAAACTCACATAAGATAGGTAATTCAGTGAATGTTTAGAATTCATAGTCATTCCCATTTGATGTTTGAGGTATGGTTCTGCTACTCTGATATTCTCTTTAAATGGTTTAAAAGTGGTGTAGTCATGAACACACTACTATATTATGTATCCATAAGGTTTATGTTCCTACATATGAATCATGTGTTAATTAATTATTTTGTCATTGATTATCATTGTATTTTCATGCTTGATCTGCTTGTATAATTCATGTAATATTGAAAAGTTACCAAGGCAGCAGAGAGTGATAGACAATTTTATAGATAATTAGGACAGATAAGTTAAAAATCCAATAAATTTTTTTTTAAGGGAAAAATTTAATCAACAAATGATGATTCAGTAAGACAGTAAATAATACCTGAGAGATGAATTAAACCAGGGGAAAAGAGCAGTAACTAAAGTAAATTAACTAATGGTAAGGCCTAAACCACCACTTGCAAAAATGTAGACATAGTTAATGGAAGGGAAGGAATATTGTAAGAATTTGCAGTATTTAGGGGCACCCTAATTTAATCCTTTTTCATATGACATAACATGTTCTACAACACCGGTAGTAAAGTAAAGTGAATAAATGATGGATACTTAGGAAGAAAAGCCATACCGACACTTATTCTACTCCACCGGTGATATGAGTAGTTATTAATAACTAACTCAGAGGGCCCATATGTTAATGAGGGTCATAACCAAAATATTCACCTGGTGATGTAAGTGAAACTGATCAACTCACTTACTGACCCAACAGAATATAAGGTATTTCTTTAAATTATCCACCCCGATTCCATTATTAATGGTAGCGGAAACAGACCGTATAGGCATGTAGGAGGTATAATTAAAGAATTAACTAATAAATTGGAATTTCCAGTTTAATTCTCATTAAGTGAAATGTTCACAATGAGAAATCCTCATCAAAAAGAGGAATGAAACAGCTTTTAGTTAGCGATTAGCTTACGTAAAGTTATTTCAGTAATTGCCTAACTAACATTAATCTTCTCATAAGGGAAGAATTAAAAAGGGCAAAATAAAGTAGTACAACAGAGGTGCGCGACTCAATTGTATTTTCTTTAAAACTAACCGAGTAACTAAATTCTAGATAATGCTCGAAGCCTACTAATAGGTAGATGAATCAGAAATCAATCGCAAGACGAAACAGATTTCTACATCTCAGTTCTGACTTGGATGATATGCCAACATTAAATATGTGAAAGCAGATCCAGACTAACAGAGATTAGCTTAAATAACTGATACGAATCAGTAAAAGCAACAATTAAATAAACAACTCTTGAAATAGATGCTGTTTATAGATAGGACGAACCCCTTGACGTAAAGACAGAGGAAACGCCTAAAACTTATACAGTGAACCCATGCTAGAAAAATGGAATATAGCTGTGTAAAAACCAAGCAAATTGGAGCATATAGCTGAAGAATTGCTTGATATTTATTAGATTAGGAATTTCAATCAGGAATCCAGCTAGTAAATTATATAACAGTTCAAAGATAGATCTTAGTCAATCTAAATAAATCCAGAGTTTCCACGTATTAAACGGATGAAAACAAAACTGGAGAGAAACATTAAGAGTACCTTACCTGTTATCTTGAGGACACAACTCAGGAGACGCCAGTATTAGAGGGATATACAGATGTAATAGTAATTTTACAAAAACTAGTAATCCACATCCATAACTGGGAGGGAACCAGCAACTTGATTGTCTGGAAGACTATCACAGGAAACCATAAAGGGGCTTTTAACTTCTCACTGAACTGATTATATATAGTAGGAGACAATACGTCTGAACCTACATAATAAGGTATGTTGCTAAGTTGAAAATAGTCTAAAACCTGGAGGGAGGTAGACGACGATCAATGTACGCCAAGCAACGCAAAATTGCTCGTAATTCAACACCAAAGCAACAAATACAGAGTGAAACTCAAACACATCAGTTAGAATTACTAATAAGGATTCTAGCGTAAAATAGATCTAGGTTAGAAGGAAAAGCAGAGAAAGTAAGCTAAGAATTACTTCATTTCTGATAGATTCAGGTTCCCCGGGTAATATTCGGTTCAGAACGGAAATCTAGAAAAGTTGGACCTTGTTTACATGTTAGACGAGATTCTCCGGAAAAACCCGCAAGAGAAAGGGACACCACTCTAATCAGTAGTTATCAAAACTGATCGGAAAATCCCATAACTCGACTAATAACCCAAACACAGGATGTGTTGGATGAAAATGTATTCAACAGGCACCATCTTTAGCTTCCTTTAAATATCAGATCTATAGTTAAAACAAACGTCTAACTTATAGGGAGACGGGCGAGTTTAATATGCTATCAGTAGACGCAGAATTAACCGTCGGTTTTAACATAATCTCAAGATTAATAATCTAACGAGAGAGGAATCAAGCTGGTATATATCCCAACTAGTCATGCTTAAGTTAGCAGTGGTTACACGTAGACCATAAATGAACTACAAGGAGAGAAGAGACTTTCTGCTGGGAAAAGAATCTGAGGGGAGTGGACGCACAAAACCCAGAATCAGCAAAATGCAGATGTTAGGTTTCTTAATAACCCATGTAGAAGTACTCAGGACTTTCTCCAGTTCTTAACGCCAGACTAAATATATTGGGAAAAGAAATTCAGCAAATGATCTCATATGAACAGTATCATCAGGCTATTGCAAGCTTAATGATGATATTTCAATTGCTTCAAAAAGTCGGTTTGATGCAGACAAACTAGTACTTGAAAGTAACAAATTATCAGATAACCACTCATATTTCAAACAATAGCTGACAACAGTGGAGAGGGTGCTACACTCTTTCACTAAAAGAGAAATAATCCTTTAAGGTTATGCCAGTTGTCGTGACTAAAAGAAAATGGACGTGGCTCTGATTATATAACATAGGGAAGTAATGCAAGAAATTAATAAGGAATGGAGACTAGGTGAGTCAATGTAAAGACGGAAATTGTAGAGTACTACTTGACCATTTATTTTCTGAAAGGAAATAAATGTCTTAAATGGGGGAGGCGTGTAATATAATAAAAACGTCCCTACCCTTTCCTAAGCATTGACTCCCTTAAAAATAAACAAATCCTTTCAATTACTGTTTAAGTAACTTACTTAATGTAGGAGAAAATAAAACAGCGATAGACTGACCGCGGCAGCTTAATCTATTTGGCTTTAATTTTTTCACGTACCTGGCAAGACCGGGACTGATGGGAAAACAAAGGACTAAAGTAGCCATTTTGAGTGCAGACAATCAAAGGAAACAGACGTGTGTTCCACGGCTGGGGTTTCTTTCCCCGTGTGGCAAAAAGTATTTTGCCTTTTAAAATCATTCTCTGCAAGCCAATTGGTATGTGATATCTACATTATTAAGATATATTTATGTATTACATAGACCAGTATGTTTAATTAAGAATTAGTTACAATTCTCTTAAACCAGGCTGGATGATGTTTACTAAGGAAACACATGTGGGCGCCACGCTGTAATTTTTCCTATGACTTACAAATTCAAATTCTTATGTTAAAATCTTGTATAGGCATTATGAACTTATATCTCACTAGTAGTGTTTATAACCTATGAATATTATGTGTACTGTAAAGTATCAACTCTCATGTCAAAAACACATTCTAGGAATTATCTCAATGTAGTAGCAGACTCTTGATTCATACTTCATAGTAAAGAACTAGTGTCTGTCAATTTCATATTCCTATGTTAAAACTTCTAGGCACTGTGAACAATATCTCACTATTTATGCTTAGAAATCTGCAAATAATCTATGTACTATAGAAAGGTGTTTTATCCATGCGGGGACATACAAATGATTACGCGTATTCCTGACTCTTAGTCAGGGGATAAAATACTTCGCCACATCATAATCTGTAACTTGGAACTATAGTGTTAAATTTTAGTACCATCCTTTTGTTAACAGATTAGTAACCACTCCATATGAGGGTGAACATATAATCATTTCATAAAATAGTGTTGGGGACATGCCATGTTTGAATATAAATTCATGAACAATTAAAGTAAACGCGTGATGTAAATGCATGTTCGGATAGGATTCAATCCCCATCGCCTCACCGTAGTAGAAACAGAAGCGAAGATTGATGTGAATAAATTGCTTGCAATATTCAGAAGACTGGACCATGCGGCATAAGTTATTCTTATAAATACCCTCCGAATAATAGCAGTCATTGACAAAATATATCACAGCGGCTACTATCCTCATCTGCGGTACGCAGTGGGGGAAAACAATGTATGTTTTAGTTATGGATTAACCCCTGAGAAAATCCAAAAACAAAGGCTCCCTGCATCAGCATTATGATTAATTATTATGTAGGATTATCATGTACTTGATATCAGAACAATGGACATGTATGTTTTTTTTCTGGTATGAGAATTTTCCCTGTTCTGATTGTTACTTTTTACTGTGGGAATACACATTTTAATGTTGCACCATGGGATTAGAGGATGTTGATGTAAGAATCCATGTGTATGTCAGTACTTAGAAGCCAAGGTTGAATAATCTTGACCTAATGATGATTATAGTGCCGAAAGGAAGACGCGGCATTAGAAACCACAGAGATTCTGTATAGGCTATTCTCTTCAAGTAATGAGAGAGACAATATCAACATGTTGGATGGACAGAATGACTTCACTCCTCTAATAGTCCCAGTAACAACAGAACATAAAATAAAGTGAGAAAATACCTTACTCACTATTAAGAGTCAGAATGGCTCTACTCAGCAATGAGGGACAGTGGAACGTGGACACCCACTCCTTTCCCCTTCTCCCCTTGTTGTTTTGTATTTTTGTTTGTAATTGTCTTGTGAAAGTTAACACATCACAGTAGGTTAATGCTCGTGTTGTATTCTTTGTCATCCCTTTTCTATAGAAGAGAAGCAGGTGGTGGTTGAATGTGGTGGGACTATATCACTAAATCTGGATCCTGGGTCAACAGCCAGAAAGTGAATGTCCTAACCATAGTCTGCATCTAGAAATACCCATGGACTGCTGCGCTCAATAGCTCCATAGCGAGCAACAGATAAATTAGAAGACAACTGACTGGGTGAGTGATTAAGTCCTATTTTAGTAGGAATATCCAGGATGGACTTCAAGATCTAATAATCTACAAAGATGAAGATCAACAGAGTAACTGACAACAGTGTATCGTCTGCTTTACGTCTGAGAAGTATCACCTATAAGCCTTATCACTCAGCAAAATCAGTGAAACTATGGGACAATCCTACAAGTTACTAAAACTAGCAACAGTGAAAGCCCTTCAACTGTTGGTTGCATTACCAAGTTAATATCCACAATGGATAAGTCTTCCATAGAACATCTCACAGCTGCAACAGTCAAACATAAGGTTCCAGCCATGCAACACCAAGTTCTAGCTATGAACACCCACTCAAACAAATGGGGAGAAGACATGAACCACATAAGCCAATACAACCAAGGTACAAACTTAATATCATCTGAAACATAACTACGAAACCAGATTACCTCAAGGTTCCAAACCCTGAACCCCATCAGATAAAAGACCATATGAAAGCAGCTAAATGTCTCTACATCAGCAACAAGAGGAATCATCCAATTGTTTGCAAACCTGTTACTGTGCCGGATTTATTCATCTGTGGATATATGTAGGTATAGATCAATTGTGGCCCTAGTCACAGATACTACCATGAGATGCCTCTCAGTCATATAAAGTTCTACACTGGACTAGATAACCACGACTAACTCTTTGCTGGTCCAATGTCAACCCAAATGCCATGGGTTATAGACTCGCGACTTGGTGGGTGTAAAATCTTTGTTGAACTACTTGGGACTCTGATATTAAAAGCAGAGCAGCTGAATGGACGTCTACTTGGCACCATGTATGGTGAGATGGTAAAGTACCTTCTGCAGAGCTTAAGTGGAAATTCCGGAAAGTTAGACCAACCTGAGGCCCCAAATTAAAAAAAAAAGACACCGAGCCTACTGCAACAGAGTACTCGAATATTCTAGCCCGCGGAGGGATTTGTGATTGTGTGTAATTTCTATTTTGGATTATAAAGTATGATTTGCACCAGCCAATTACCAGTGACTAAATAGTAAGAACATAACTGAGTGCATTAATTCGGTACCCAGATAATGGGGAAAAGGATCTAATCGACAGCAAAGGTGAACCCATAACCGCACACCAGGAGATAGACTCGATTAATTAATTTAATTAGTACAAAATGCTGTTTATGTGTTGGTAATTTTTTTCTGAAGGTAACAGGTCAGTAGTTTTTTTCCAATGGTATAGATGGTATAGTATTTTGACACCAACTCATTATTTTTAACAATGAGAGAATGGTAAAAGATGTCAGAAACATGTTATGTTGGGTTCTATTTAATATCTTTATTTGCCTTAATTATGAGGGAAAATGAAAGTAGACCCAATTTGTGGTTGCTGTGTTGTTTGTAATAACATTGTTGTTTTTTTGGGGTCACTGGGTACTATGTTGTAATACTGCACATCATTCCCATGCCTGTCTGAAAATGCATAGTGTTTATTACACATCTATATATATGTAACTGCAGATCTTGAGTTAATACCTGAACTGTTTGTCCAAAAGTGTTGTGTACATCAAGTAAATGTGGTGTCCAACAAGTGGTTGTTTATATGTTGTGAGCAATCAATATCCTTCTAGCACTATAGACAATGTAAAGGGTGATGAAGTGGGAAGGGAAACCTACACACAGATGCCATTGTTTCAAGGATTGAACTCTTTTCTCCTGGGATTTGTGGTAAATATCCCTGATCACCCTGCATTCTAACCAGTGACCAGAGAATCAATAAAACCCCCAAGACATTTTAACGAATCATTCTCAGGAATTAATATCCACATTCCACAGCTATAATTTTAAGTTGAATGATAAAAAGGCGTTTAACATGTAATAGTAGTAGTAGTAGTAGTAGTAGTAGTAGTAGTAGTAGTAGTAGTAGTAGTAGTAGTAGTAATAGTAGTAGTAGTAGTAGTAGTAGTAGTAGTAGTAGTAGTAGTAGTAGTAGTAGTAGTAGTAGTAGTAGTAGTAGTAGAAGTAGTAGTAGTTGTAGTAGTAGTAGTAGTAGTAGTAGTAGTAGTAGTAGTAGTAGTAGTAGTAGTAGTAGTAGAAGTCATTCAAAGCCACACTGTGATTCGGGGTAGACTTGATCTCCTAGGACTTGAAGTCTGTGCAGAACAATTCTGGCAAATACTTTTTTTTCACTTCTGTGTATTGTTGGAAAAGTATTTGCCAGAATTGTTCTGCACAGACTTCAAGTCCTAGGAGATCAAGTCTACCCCGAATCACAGTGTGGCTTTCGACAGAACCGGTCTACCACTGATATCATATTCTCATTGCGACAAATGCAAGAAAAATGCCGTGAACAGAATCAACCACTGTTTATTGCCTTCATCGACCTCACAAAGGCATTTGATTTGGTCAGTCGTGAGGGTCTGTTCAAGGCACTAAAGAAGATTGGTTGCCCACCAACTCTTCTGTCCATTGTGGAATCGTTCCACACAGGCATGAAGGGTATAATCAAGTTTGATGGTGCAACTTCTGAAGAATTTGAAATCAAGAATGGAGTTAAGCAAGGTTGTGTACTAGCTCCCACCCTCTTTGGAATATACTTTTCACTTCTACTGAAATATGCATTTCGTGATCAGGATGGTGGTATATACATTCACTCACGCTCAGATGGTGGCCTCTACAATGCTCAGAGATTGAAGGCTAAGACCAAATTTAGGAGGGTACTGATCAGAGAGTTGCTTTTTGCAGATGATGCTGCAGTTACGACCCACTCTGAGGAAGAATTGCAATGTCTACTATCTGCATTCTCCAATGCTTGTTCTGAATTTGGTTTAACAATTAGCAAAAAGAAGACACACATTATGTCACAAGGTGCACATGGGGTACCATCAATCTTTATTGACGACGCCGAACTAGAGATAGTAGACCATTTTACATATCTAGGATCAGTGGTAAATAGCAAATTATCCCTAGATCAGGAAATCAACATCCGGATTGGTAAGGCAGCAACAACAATGAACAGGTTAAGAAAAAGAGTCTGGGAGAACAGGAAGCTTACTGCCAAAACAAAAGTCCTTGTCTATCAAGCCTGTGTCCTTAGTACTCTTCTCTATGGCAGTGAAACCTGGACAACTTACTCACACCAAGAGAACAACTTAAACAGCTTTCATATGCGGTGTCTGCGAAGAATTCTTGGTACTAAGTGGCAAGACAAAATCACAAATACTGAAGTATTGGAAAGATCAGGTTGTGTGACAGTTTATTCCATGCTCAGTCTTCGTAGACTTAGATGGATAGGACATCTTAGGAGGATGGATGATGGTAGAATACCAAAGGATATCTTTTTTGGTGAATTACAGATGGGTAAGAGATCTCAGGGTCGGCCTCTATTACGATACAAAGATGTGTGTAAGCGGGACATGATTGATACAGGCATTGATAATGCACATTGGGAGCAAGTCGCCGCTGAACGTGTTGCATGGAGGGCAAATATCAGAAATGGAATAAAGTCAAAGGAGAAAATTATTGCAGAAAAGTCACACACCAAGCGTTTGAGACGTAAGATGGTGCATGATGGTGGAAATGACCACGTGTTCACATGCACCCACTGTGAACGGACATTTACAGCGCAAATTGGCCTTATCAGTCACACTCGCTACCGCCATAGTTAAAAGTTATTATGCCTTTTTAAAGCACAAACTATCGTCTGTCAAGACGGCAAGGTGCCAATGAATGAAGTAGTAGTAGTAGTAGTAGTAGTAGTAGTAGTAGTAGTAGTAGTAGTAGTAGTAGTAGTAGTAGTAGTAGTAGTAGTAGTAGTAGTAGTAGTTGTAGAAGTAGTAATAGTAGTAGTAGTAGTAGTAGTAGTAGTAGTAGTAGTAGTAGTAGCAGTAGTAGTAGTAGTAGTAGTAGTAGTAGTAGTAGTAGTAGTAGTAGTAGTAGTAGTAGTAGTAGTAGTAGTAGTAGTAGTAGCAGTAGTAGTAGTAGTAGTAATAGTAGTAGTAGTAGTAGTAGAAGTAGTAGTAGTAGTAGTAGTAGAAGTAGTAGTAGTAGTAGTAGTAGTAGTAGAAGTAGTAGTAGTAGTAGTAGTAGTAGTAGTAGTAGTAGTAGTAGTAGTAGTAGTAGTAGTAGTAGTAGTAGTAGTAGTAGTAGTAGTAGTAGTAGTAATAGTAGTAGTAGTAGTAGTAGTAGAAGTAGTAGTAGTAGTAGTAGTAGTAGTAGTAGTAGTAGTAGTAGAAGTAGTAGTAGTAGTAGTAGTAGTAGTAGTAGAAGTAGTAGTAGTAGTAGTAGTAGTAGTAGTAGTAGTAGTAGTAGTAGTAGTAGTAGTAGTAGTAGTAGTAGTAGTAGTAGTAGTAGTAGTTGTTGTTGTTGTTGTTGTTGTTGTTGTCTTAGCAGCAGCAGTAGTAAGTAGTTTTGTGTCTTGTTACATTGTTGGCATTCAACATAGTTAGGTTCATCTCTATATATGCTGTCTTCTTCTTCTTTTCCCCTGTTTCCCCATGTTTGGGCATATCTTCCCTACTATCTATATTTGATATTGTCAGCTGTAATCTCCGCAAGTTTTATTGATATAAAAGCTATTACGTGTGCTTGCAGTAAGAGCTTGATAATGTGTCCGCCTGGCTTTCACTCGAAGATTAACTCTTGACTTCTGTCTACTACCATTTCTTCAATTATTCTGTTCTTCTGAATGCTGTCTTAATTTTTATATTTAGCCAAACCTTAACGCTTTACATTGTTATTTACTTTGCATTTATTTACCCATTTGTCAACAATTTCATAGATTTAATGTTTTCAATATCGCAAACTGATTACGTTGTGAGTTCGATTCCGGCTAACGTCGTTCGATTCACGAATGCGAATTTCACGGAGTCTCCCGCCCTGTGGTATGATCCCGAACCATATGAGATAAAACCTGGTGCAATGAAGTCGGTATTCTTGACTTTATTCAATTTCTATATGAGCCTTCGTCTACAGTATCAGCGCTGAGCATTGTCTGTGGTATTACAACTGGTGCGATAGCTAGACGTGACGTCATCACACTCTGTACACACCCATATCCGGTCTCTGATTCCCCCAGCAGATGTCGAAGTGCAGGTTTGTTGACCGTATTAACTGATGAACTGATACAGTGCCGAAGGGTAACAAATCGCCGAATGTGAACCTCCCATGTGACCAGAAGGACGATGTATCGCATACTAGGGTTATCATGTTATCTGTTTTGTTTCGTGGTATCTTGTACAATTTCAATGTTCCGTGAACGGAAATGTACTATTATAATATCTGTTCATGTGATTATGCATCATGGTTGGCCCAAACGTACTTTTTATTTGGCATTGAATCAGTTAAGTGTCATGGGATGATAAATCTTCTTAAGAGACTTCCTATATCTGCCATCGGCTTATATACAGTAGTTATCACTCTACAACTCCCTTTAATGTTAAATATAATTCAACATGTATGCTGCCATATTAACAACATTTAAGTCATAACAGTGACACACTAGCACTTCCC
>JACEFZ010027061.1:0-65738 GCA_014155875.1 Cepaea nemoralis | reverse complement strand
TAATTACTTTGCACCAAGGAATAGTAGATATCCACAAATTCTCTTTGTTGACAAGAGTAATTAATTGCTATAGCTATTAGATTATTACAGTAAACGTTTTCAGTTTTTGTTTTAAATTGTGAAACCTCCATAGCTGAACAGATCTTGAAAAGCTGCGTTATATGTTATGTTATTTCGTCCTGTTTTCCCACTCTTGGTTCGGTCAGGTCAGAAAGAAATCAAAGCTGGATTCGTCCAACAGCAGTTGTTCAGTATGGCTGATAAAACTATTCAAGAACACTACAACAGTAGAGCAAGCGAAAGGCCGAAGATCGCTACAAACAACAAAGTAATTGTATCCAACGAAGTGCTCTACCTATTTCCTGTTAGTGAACTCATGGGGTCCCGGACAGGCAGTGTGCCTATTTGGTGTTGTCACAAACCTTCTAAACATAATCACTTTCGTTAAGCAGGGTGTAAGAGACACCGTCAACATAAAGCCTCCTGGGCCTGGCCACGTCAGATCTGGGTTCTCAGATTACACTGATGTATGCAAACATTACGGTAATGCCACTATTTCTGGCACTGAATCTCCCGTTTGTTGAAAGTGATATCATGTATATTATATCGTGGTGCCATGTAATTTTCACCAGAATCAGTGCATGGATAACTGCCTACATCACACTAGAGAGATGTCTCTGTGTTACTGCGCCTCTGAAAGTTAAACAAGTATTTACTCCCAAACGAACTTTCTTCTATCTTGTATTCGTGTATTTAATTATGCTAGGGAGCTTGTGCCCATGTTTTTATACTGCACGTCCAGCTGCTATCTTCGATCCATTAAGAAATAAAACATTGCTTGGTATATCCTTTTTGGAAAACCGAGACACAATAGAAAGTATTACATTCACAATGAATAACGCAATAACGACAGTAGCGTTGTGTCTAATTGTCATATGTACTGAGATTCTTGTCGTAGCGTTACGACAAAAATCAAAATGGCGTCAACATACAATGTCTGCTTCTAGCAGGAATGTCATCTCAGACAGAGACAATAAAGTTGTCAAAATGGTGATGCTGATATCTGTTATTTTCATAATATGTTACGTTCCTAGTATGGCTGTTTACATCTATATGTTACTGGACACTGAAATACGAATTGACGGATTTCAGAGAAATTTTTTAATTGCCGTTTTTTCAGTTTTATTTCATCTAGAATCAGTCAATGCCGGAAGCAACATTTTTATCTACTTGAGCATGAGTTCGAAGTTTAAAACAACATTCAAGGCCACGTTTTGTTTCAGAATCAAGAAAGTGTCCGATCTAAATTATAAAATAAATAATGTTAACTTTGGATTATAGGAATTTAAAATACGTTTTCTCCACATTTCTCGTGTTCAATTTGCCGTTTGAACACCTGTTAATTCAAACTTCATTCCGTTTCATTTGTACCGAATAGATCAAGATCAAGGAACTTGTCTGTGCAGAACTTGTCATACATCACAGTCCTTCCTAAATGTCTCTCTATCACACAGCAGACGTCGCATCTCAATTGCTGTTGTGTGTAAATTATATTTCACATCGTTAATTAATACACGATGTAGTCTTCCTCTTTTCCGCTTCCATTGTTCACCTCCCTTCGAAATTATCTGTTCAAGACAATTTTTGTTAGTTAGTTAGTTTGTTAGTTAGTTAGTTAGCTAGTTAGTCGTGGTTCCAACTTCACAGCAACGGGTCGTCCCCATTATGCTCCGTTCCTGTGCCAGTGAATATCACACGAAATGCTCCTCACTGTCCCGTGTGAAAAGAGGTACACTGTGCATAATGTCGCCGTCAGAATGCTAACTACAAAAGTCCTCCATGGAAAATATAGTTCATCGTCGATGGAAGCGGCAGTCACTAGAAAACCAACATCCACATATTACTGCATTAAAGTAGACAGGATCGACTTCATTGTCCCGGGATTTATCCCGTGTGGCTCGGTCCCTTTCGGCAGGGCGGCCCACTGAAAGCATCGCACAAGCATGAACACCGTAGCTCTAGCGACGACCCCCAGGAGTCTCCAAGAAAAATGCACTTACGAACCGAAAAGGCAACCCAGTCAATTCCAAGCAACAGGTCGACTGCCATCGTTCAGAACATTCAGTTCACGCTACAACAACCGCGGACAGATGTAAAAACATTCCAAACGAAATTCACAGCTCACAGTGTCGCGCCACTCACTTTACTCAGTAGCAGAGCGACGGAACCATGCACTACCAGTCCAACATGAGTAAAATACGAATGCAAACCGTAGCCAGAAGCATAAACATTCCAGAGGCCATAAGGGTGCAATGCCCATCCGCCATGTTGTTGTTTACACACCCAGTCTAATTAATTATTCTCAATGTTATTTGTCTTAACAATCAATTTTCTTCAGTCTTGGGCAGATAGAAAAACCAATGAGTAAATCCCGAATAAAGCAAATGAAAAACCGTAAACTGATGAGAGAAATTAGACGCAGACAGTCAAAATTGTTTAGGCACGTTATGAGAAGACATAAACTAGAGAACTTGGTGACAACTGGCATAATTGAGAGGGCAAGAACAAGGGAAGGCAGTGAAGTAAATATCTAGATGGCTTGACAGCATGGCATGGTCGGGACAAGAACACAGAGCTGGTCCACGACTCTGGTGATCGTATAGTATGGCGAAACATGACCGCCCACGATTGACGGCATGGCACATGATCGTCATGAGTTCGGATGTGTGATGTTTATAGTAATACTGTGTTGTCAGCATATCACAGTTCCTTTTTCTATTTATGTTCCTCTGATTGCAAAGGTACCATACTCTTCCTTGTCAATATTTGTTTCCCCCGGCCTCTACTACATTACAAGCTCCATTGTTAAGGTGTTACGGACGCAGTTCGTGATACCGCAAACTCGCGTTCGAAACACCTGCGCGTCATTTGGCAGCAGACCGCGTTGCGTTGGTGTTTTACAAAGTGGTATAGGTGCCGGTCGTTCAGAAAGGAATGACAAACTACTGAACGTAAACTTGCCAAGAGATGACTACAGAAAAAAAAATGCTAGTGACACTGCAAGTGTTGACTGCAATGTCCTGTAAAGGATATGCAACTACTAACTTTAACTAAAATACAAAAATGTGTGTAAGCGGGACATGATTGATACAGGCATTGATATTGCACGTTGGGAACAAGTCACCTCTGATTGTGTTGCATGGATGGCAGAGATCAGCAATGGAATAAAGACAAAGGAGAAAATAATTGCAGGTAGGTCACACACTGAGCGAGCGAGACGTTTGATGGTTCGTAATGGTGAAAATAACCAAGTGTTCACATGCATGCATTGTGGACAAACATTTACAGCGCGAACGTGTCTGATCGGTCACATTCCCTACCGCCTTGGGGTGTAATTATTATGCTTTTTTGAAACACAATGTAACAAACTATCCTCTGACAAGACAGAAAGGTGCCAAAGTAATGTTGTCATATACTACACAAATAAACGCCTTTGAGAAGTCATTAAAAACAAGAGTCCATATTGACAGTTTACTCTCTGTTGTGTCCTACTATTGCCTTCATAATAAATATTCTGTCAAGTGTACCTCTGCTTCGCTTAAACCCAGTGTGGTCTACATTTATGTTTTCTTTTATTTTCTTATATATAAAGTCTTTTGTAATTCCTACATAATTTCATTTCGCCTTATTCTTATATATGATTCCCACCCATTCCTTCAGCCATACTTGTATTTCCTATACCTATTTTTAATACACGGAATACAAGATGTTAGAGTTAGTTAGTCCTTTCCTCTTGAGCCTAAGGCGGCGCATAGGGCAGAAGTCATGGCTCTCCATGTCTGGCGGTTCGCTGCTACCTGTTGTAGATCTTGGATGTTCACTTGGCCGTTGAATGAGCCTTCTCTGATGATGGTTCTACGCAGGGTCTCTCTTGGTCTTCCCCGTACAGCTCGGAAAATATAGGTTGATTTAACAACAGTTTAGGACTGAACCATCTAAGAACAGTCAGTCGTACATGGAGTAACAAATAAGCGGTTAGTTAGCTTTAACATGAGTTAGTGTGGTCTTCATGGTAATTAATCCCAAATTTAACATGAGTTAGTGTGGCCTTCACAGTAAATAATTCCACCTTTAACATGAGTTAGTGTGGCCTTCACAGTAACTAGTCCCAACTTTAACATGAGTTAGTGTGGCCTTCACAGTAACTAATTCCACCTTTAACATGAGTTTGTGTGGTCTTCACAGTAACTAATCCCACCTTTAACATGAGTTAGTGTGGCCTTCACAGTAACTAATCCCACCTTTAACATGAGTTAGTGTGGCCTTCACAGTAACTAATCCCAACTTTAACATGAGTTAGTGTGGCCTTCACAGTAACTAATCCCACCTTTAACATGAGTTTGTGTGGTCTTCACAGTAACTAATCTCACCTTTAACATGAGTTAGTGTGGTCTTCACAGTAACTAATCCCACCTTTAACATGAGTTTGTGTGACCTTCACAGTAACTAATCCCAGCTTTAACATGAGTTAGTGTGGCCTTCACAGTAACTAATCCCACCTTTAACATGAGTTAGTGTGGTCTTCACAGTAACTAATCCCAGCTTTAACATGAGTGTAGTGTGTGTGTAAAGACTGACTGTCGTATTAGTTAATTGTTCTTCTTTACCACTTTAGTGTCGTCCCTGGAGTGAAGAGAATCAACACCCACATTATTTTTAATTCAATATCTCTATTCTGGAGATATCCAGCAGACTCCGTCCACACACTCCTTCAATCTGTAGACACCTTCCTCTCACTCTAACTCACCCCTGGATCATGCCCCCTCTCATTCTTCCCCAACATAACATACTTGACAACTCTCGCTTCAACAAATAAAAACAAGAAATTTATTAACGCAAAGAGTATATGTAGGAGAAGTGTATGTGTGTATAAGGTGTAGAATGTGTGACGGGTATTCTAAATCGTCTATAGACTCAGATCAATGTTCAAGAGGATATTCATTCCCACCCCCATGTGCTGAAGACACACCAGCACCATGTATCCCATACAAGTAGCCTCACCCAGGTGATGCTCCTCCGGTCACGTGAAGACTTCCTCCGTTGTCTCTGGAACCACCAGGATGCTTGGACACCCCTGACAAACACTGTCTAATTAGAGTCTGATTCACACTATGAACTTCCTCGGTTATTTAACGGATTGTTAATCAGGAAATTCTAATCCTATTGTCACTGTTAGTGGAGAAATCTTAATGGATCTAGAGTCACTGGTTCTAAAGATTCCTCATATTAACACCACAATCTAACTGTTCTGGGTATCAGTATAAATTATGCAATGTTCTGACTGTTTATTGATACATCTATCACTTGGCTAAACCTCCATCTCATCAACATGCCCTGCTGAGCAGAAGCCAGGTTCCCGCAAACCAACTTGGGTATAAGCCCTATGTAGCGGCCTCTCAGCAACCTCTTTCTTCAGATGCTGAGCCCTCCTTGTATAAAACTTTGAACCTGCTTCTTCGTAGTAAATCATCGCACACTCAAGTGGAACACTCAAGGGGAACTGTACATGGAACCTGTAGAGCAGATAACATCATGGTGAGGGCAACTCAGTCCTGGCCAGAATTAGGCAAGTGTAGGCCAATAACAGCACTCAGATCTATAACAGAGATCCGATCTCTGTCATACGGCCAAATAACTCAATCATATGATCTGAGACATGGCAACACCAGGAAAGACTAAAGGAACGGGTAGAAACCCAGCAGATGCCCTACTGGAAGATCCTACCATTACACATTCCCCCTCCTCCCTCTCAACCATCCTTAATCTCTCTAATTATTATTCCACTACATTGTCCTCAATTTCCTGAGTAAAATGATATCTCACATAAGCTAGTTGAAGCCACACAATAGAATACTAGTGCCGACGCTCCTATGATACTTTCTAGCACCGCACTTATAGAACATTCTATCACTAATCATAATACATTATATCACCACACAGTACTGTACTCTATTCCTAATCATACCCTTAAGTTAGATATAATTAATTGCCTACCATATGTCTATTCCTGTTGTTACTCGAGAAACTAGGCAATCCGATTGGATCTATGTCCGCGGATAACTATCACTACTAAGACAGCCCAGTCCCTCTAATATAACACAACACTGCAGAATGTTTTCCTCGACTCCATCCACCTGTTTACTGCACTGGGTTTTATATGGGTGCTTGAGTGAGTCACCAGAAAGTCCAGACGCCAATCAGTCCAGAATCTGGCTTTGTCCTCCTGTTTCCAGACTAACCAGAGTCAATTAGCTGTCAATTTTCCTTTTCATCTGGGGAGTTCTTTGTCTCATCCAACAAATATCCGGGTTGTCTGTGAGCCAGAGACCTTTCTCCCATTACAGAATCCTTCTGACCTCTAGCAGGCATTCTGTCTATCACTTGCAACGGCCAACTTCCGTTTTGTAGACAAATGTCGCCAGTACACACCTCTCGAACAGCATCCTGTCATCAAACTGTCGACTGTGTGTAGACAACTCGACGTGACTCCCTTTGATCTCATACACACTGTCGACCAGGTGCAGAGAATCTGTACCGACGTATTTTCCTCAGTTTGTTCACCATAACAGAGTCAATTGTGTTCGCAAAATAATGTCGGGCCTGGTTGTCATCGATCGACTGACAAGTTTTTTTTATCCTGTGACAATGAGTTAGTGTGGTCTTCACAGTAACTAATCCCAGCCTTTAACATGAGTTAGTGTGGCCTTCACAGTAACTAATCCCACCTTTAACATGTTGTATTCTCTTGCAGGACACTGAGATCAACCTCAGGATGATTATCTAGGCAATGTTACGTTCAGTAGTTTGCCATGGCTTTCTGAACAAGAAGTCAACGTTTAAATCTAACGTAATGCCGGTGTAGGAGTTGAACCCTTTACTCTACCAGCAGCGCAACAGAAGTTTAAAAGCGATCGCTCTTACCCTTTTCGCCATGCTGATGTCTTTAATCCCAAAACTGGAAGTCGGCGTGGTCGAATGGATAACAGCCTCGCTCTTAAAGTTCCGGTGTTTGATGTCGAGGCAGCAAGGTAAATCCCTCCACAGGTCAGTTAGATTACTTCTCGTCCTTGACTGGAGATGTAAATTACAAGTACCTCAGAAGTCGGAGTGGGTTCGTATGATCGCGAGGACTCTGGTAATGGGGAAAGCTTATCTACACGCAAAAAAGCAGTCGCGTGCACTAGAAGTAGTATGTGTATGGACTACGCTTGACTTCCAAAGCGAAACCAAAAATCCCAACACTCTAACACAATTTGAGAAATTCAACAGAGAAAGGACATCTGCACCGAATATGTTTGCTTGCTTGTGTTCGCTGGCTGTGAACTCCAGCGTGAAGTCCTGTATGTCGGATGAAGACATCCTGTTGTCCAACATCAGTGTGATGTTATACAGGACCTGAGGTTTACGTGAGTATCCGTTGTCCCATGTCTGGCTTATTGGTGTGCAGACTGCTGGTTCCTCGCCGTGCAGGCAGACACTCTCCGACTTCGGAGGAATCAAGGATCCTACTGACTTTAGCCTGGACCCCAAAGGGACCTGTTGCCCAGGGCGCTCGGCAAGGACGCGTAAATAGGTCTTGGGCAGTATAGAACCCAGCCCTGGTGCCCTGGAAACACCTCTGCGTCCCACCGAATATGTGAAAACTGAAACAGCTATCTGATTCCCTTGCCGAAGCCTGGCAAAGACCACACAACCATTCAGGGATATCGAGTTATAACCATGCAGAATACAATAGGTAAGCTGCTGGAGAAGTTAACTGCCAGAAAAATATCAAGCCAGCTAGAAGGCACGGTGTTTTCCCACCTACCCTGGGAGGGTACCGTCCCAAAAGAGAAACCTGGACGAATGCAGCAGTTTGTGCCCATGATGTCTATGAAGGTTTCCACTCAGGCACTGACACATTTGCTACAGCGATTGATCTTTAGGACGCGTACAACAGAGTACCATTGGATGTTATAATGCTTCAGTTTCTTGAACTCAAAATAAGTCCATTCCTCCTTAGTTGGTTCGCTGCCGCTCTCTTTCAACGGAAAGTAGTTTTTAGATGTGGCAGTTGAACTTCGGAACCAACAACAATATATACTGGCCTACCACAGGGATCACCATTATCTCCAGTACTGTTCAACGCCTACACAGTGAGTGTAATGGGTTAAACGCTGATAAGTGCTTCCTCTCATGATATTGACCTGACGATTAACCGCTAGAACTGTATTGTACAATCACATATAGGACAGCCTCACTATGCTGACTCCAACATAAATCCAACAACAAAGTCATTCGAGTGAACTGAGATATAATTTATCGCAGGCAACTTCAACAGCAAACGTGAGCGAGTGAGCACATCCAGGCTTCAGTCTTTCGTACCACACTTTCGCTCTTGCTTATCCATCGCACATCATCTCCCTAGACTGAGTGGATAGTTGGGCACCAAGCTGGCCGCCTGCTATAAGAATAAATGCATGACAAACGCCTACCTTCCACTGTCATATAGTGAATACCAGATATGCCAGCGACCGTGGCATCAGTAGAGCCAGGAGTACCTGTAGTCGATTGCCGGACACAACTAGAGCGACTTCATGTGGACACCGAGGACTGGCAGCATCATAACGGCCGGTATTCTGTGACTGGTGGTGAAGCACGTCCTAACCTTGTCTTTGCTGGATCACGCACTAAAGCTTGAGCCGTTACGGTGTTAGGTGACGTCGTACCATGACGTCTAAATTGCGTTCAATGTTGGTGTCACAATGTTCACCATTTGTGCCACTCTGTATCTTCTTCTTTGATGCGATAACTCATCAATTGAATGTTGCATCACTGTCATTTGCCACATGACAGCTTTGCCCCCTCTACAATGAAAATGTTCGTTAGACCATTTTCCATGTTATCTTGACATGCAAGCAAATGATGTCTGCGACGTAAATTACATCCTATTGTGATAGACAACGAATTCACCGTCCTTGGATCTCAGTTTGTCAATGTGAACCAATCTAGATCGTGGGATATTGAACACCGGACTAAATTACAAGTCCCGAACACCGCCACCTCTACATTCTATAAATGATCCTTGAGATGTTATCGCGTTAACATGCCCGACTACTTGTAACTAAACTAAGGTTCAAACACCGCCAGTTCATATATTAAGACCTGTTATCGCGTATATATGTTGACACCTTAAAACTACTAACGGTCTCTATAACCCCGAGTGCCGTCAGTTAAATAAAAACACCATCCAGTGTTGCATACCCAACGATCACATGATCCGTAGTCGACAACTGATTGTCCTTGGCGTGAATACATATATCCACACAACTCCAAGTACATCATCATTTCTTTTCGCTACATTATGTCGATAAGGAAAACTATTCTCAATATAATATTCTATATCTGTAATGTGTAATTTCTTCTATGTCTCTATCTATCTGTGTATCTGTATCTATATCTATATTATAATCTATATTGTATGTGTTATCAATATGTATGTATGTTTGTATTCATTAATTTACTTTCATTCCTTTCTCTTCATTCGTCCATCATGAAAATGATACATATATGATGATTAGTTAACACAGAACATACTACTGACAATACGTATACAATAGACGGCTAATTGATTATTCAAATAATAAATAGCAATAATAGTTATATATCAAATCCATATAAAAATAACATTAGAATAATAAATATTTTCATTTATAACCAACTAAATATCATTTAAAATATAACTACTTAATTTCATCGGAAATCCGCACAGACTTTGTCCTCCAGTTCATGTCCAATCTTGACAATTCCGATATAATGAATTTGTTAATAATTTTCCACTAATAACTTATACTAACACAATTAAAATTATCTTCACTATACAAACCACTACTGATCCTAACACACTGGCTTGTCAAAGAATGAAGCCACCCCAAATTGTTTATGCCGCTTCCGCAATACACACATCTAGCCACTTGAAATTTTTCACCTGTTTCTCTGAAAAAATAATAATAACAAGTGACTACCTTACGTCTATACTTTCTTTCAAAAAAAAAAACAAACACATTATATATATATATATATATATATATAATATATATATATATATATATATATATATATATATATATATATATATATATATATATATATATATATATATATATATATATATATATATATATTCGTGGTAATTCAGACTTAGCCACAGTCATCCTACTGTAATGTTACACAAAAAAAAAAAAAAAAATCAGAAAAAAAAATCAATATATCTATACATAAAACTTTCATAATTTATTTATAGTCTACTGAGTAGATCCGCTAAATTATTTTGTGTTCCAGAAATGTGAGCAACAGAAAAATCGAAATCCTGAAGAAAAAGCGACCATCTGTGTATTCTTGCGTTTTTGGGAGACCCATCCTTAAAGATTTTCAATGGCATACTGTCCGATATTACCAGATACTTTTTACCCAACAGATATTTCTCAAATTTCTTAATTGCCTCAACCACAGAAAGTGCCTCAAGTTCGGTAATTGCATACCGCCGTTGAGTTTGATTCAATTTACGACTTGAATATAAAACTGGGTGCAACAGTCCATTATATTCCTGAAGCAAAATTGCAGATATGGTATGTGAGCTGGCATCTGTTTGTACCACAAAGTCCTTTGACATGTCAGGAATTCTAAGAATTGGTGGAGAACTAAACAATGATTTTATTTCCTGAAGAATTCTCTCATGTTCTTCCGACCATTGGATCCTATTTGGCTGTTCTTTTTTAAGAAATTCTGATAATTTAGCAGTCATTCCAGCAAAATTTTTTATAAATTTTTTATAATAATTAATAAGACCAAGCAATGTTCTAACCTCTTTTTTAGTTTTGGGCGAACTAATGTTAAGAATCTTAGTCACAATGTTCGGATCAGTGTATAGAAAACCCTTTGAAATCCTATGACCTAAAAATTGAATTTCCTGAAATGCAATCTCAGTTTTACTTGGCTTTACCGTAAGACCAAACATTCGAATGCGACAAAAGATCTGTCTAAGAATGTACGCATGATGTACTGTCTCCGTAGTATGGATACCAATGTCATCCATATAGGATGCTATATTTGTGATGTCCCTAAGTAGTAAACGCATCATTTTTGTAAAAGATGAAGGAGAATTCTGAAGACCAAACGGAAGATAAAGAAATTCATATAAACCTAAAGGTGTTGCGAATGCCGTAATGTGTACAGAGTCTTCCGCCATCGGTATTTGCCAATATCCTTTTGTCAGATCTAATTTCGAAAACCATGTCGATTTCGCCATGCCCGCTATCAATTCATCAATCTGCGGCATAGGTTCTGGATCAAGGTAAGTCAACTTATTCACTTTCCTATAATCTACACAGATACGAAGATTTCCAGTCCTTTTTGTTATAATAACCAACGGCGAACAGTAGTTCGAAACCGATTTCCTAATAATGCCCGCCTTTTCCAATTCTTTAATTTCATTAATTACCCTTTCCTGATAGTGCAATGGAATTGGGTATGGTTTAGTTCTAACTGGAATTTGTGAATTTAACTGAATGTGATGTTTAATTATCGAAGTTCTACCTGGTGAATCTGAAAATATGTCTGCAAATTCCATCTATCAATTTCTTAAACATTTCAAAATCATCTTGCGATAACTGCTTGTTTATAATTACTGATTTCCAACTATTTTTATTTCCTATCATCGGTGTAGGTATCGTCTGTGGGACAGCATCTTCCGCCTGTTCATTTATACCGAACATAAAGCAGCATTTCTAATATGTACATCTGTCACATCATCAGTGGTGTCAGGTTGCCTTGAGTGATAAGGTTTCAACATGTTAATATGGTAAATTCTAGGTTTACCTTTCACCAAAATCTGATAATCCACGTCGGATATCTTCTTAATCACTTTAAATGGTCCTTGCCATGAGGTTGCCAATGCCTCGACAGGACTTGGGAGTAATAATAAAACTTCATCCCTTCATGTAGCTCGATTGTTTTAGCTAACCTGTTTGCATATTGTCTATATTTTGTTCCTGCTACATTTAATGCTTGCTTAGCAATTGAACATGAAGTTATTATCTTGTCACGGAGGTTAGTGACTTGTTCATATGCTTCCTTCGTAGGTTGATCTTTAACCTCTCCTGTTAACAATTCATCTAGAATCTGCATTGGTCCTCTTGGGTTCGCCCCATATATTAGTTCGAAAGGCGAAAACCCTGTACTTGCCTGTGGGACTTCTCTATATGCAAATAACACTGCAGGCAATAGAACATCCCAATCACCTGGTCGTTGAGCAGTAATCTTAGCCAGTGCACGTTTTAATGTCCCATTCAGATTTTCTATGATTCCATTAGACATAGGGTGGAAACTTGAGGAAAACATTTGTTTAATCCCCAACATGTTACTAATGGCTTTTGTAGCTCCCGCAATAAACTGCGATCCTTTATCTGATAGAATGTATAAAGGAAACCCAATTCCGGAGAAGATCAGAAGAAAAGCGTCTATAATCACTGACGCTGTAATGAATTTTACTGCCACAGCTTCTGGCCACAGACTGCATATATCAATGGCTGTTAGAATGTATCTATTCCCTCTGTCTGTTACAGTATTCAATGGTCCGACAATATCAACCGCAATCTTTTCAAATGGACGAGATGCCAAATCTGTCGGTTGTACAGGTGCTTTGGGGTGTCGACCCTTTTGAGACATGGTCTGACACACCTTACATGTCCGAACGTATTTGCGAATGTCATTTGCAAATCCTGGCCAGTAAAAATTCGATAAAATTCTGGCCGATGTTCTTGCAATACCCATATGTCCCGCGAAAGGAATGTCATGGGCTGTCTGTAAAATTTTCTGTCGAAACTGTAATGGAAGTACAGTCTGTACTAACTGATGATTACCCCTATTAAATACTCGTTTTAAGATGTTGTTTTGTTTCGTAAAATACCATTTGCCTGTTTTTGAGCATTTTGGTTGTTTGTCTATTTTCTCATAGCACTTTTTTAACGACTCATCATTTTCCTGTGTATAAGAAAAATCCTCAGGTTTCTCCAATAGTTGGTTTATTGTTTGTATTGAACCCAATGTGTCGTTCTGTTCTATCTGTTTATCTTCATGCGTTTGTAACCTTGTTACCGCGTTTGCCACAATATGTGTTGTTTCCCATTTGGTTATGTCCTCTGGTGAGGCATCATGCACATTTGGGATATTACCCAATAATACATCTGCACAAGGGTTTGGAAGTATTGCAACCTTTATCCTTCCGGTATAATATGGGCAGTTGATTTCCGCCCATGCGATTTTAAACTTTTCTTTTCTTCCTCCAAACGTCCTGCAGATCACATATTCTCCAGTATAGTCACTTTCATTAATGAGCTTTTTATGTATCCCCACTATACTCGCTCCGGAATCGCGTACTAAGCTACAGTTCTTTCCATTCACCGTGGCGTGTTGTACGACCAGTGATCCATTGGTAATTTGGACCGCATTAGTCTCCTGCACTGGTACCTTATGACCGCACGTCAAGTTGCCCTCTTTATGAAAGATCTGGCAGGTACCACAAGTTGGGTCGATGGGAGAATATTCTACCTCTACCGTATTTGCATGATTAGTCTCGTCTGAGTCACTGTCACTACTAGATGTCAGCATCCCTATGTTTGCTTCTTTATATAGTTGTCTTAACGGACAAGCTGAAAACATATGCCCAAAACTTTTACATTTAAAGCATTGTGTTTGTCTTTGATAGGTATTAAATCTGTCTCTATTTCTAAGTGCTAATTTCTTTATGTAACTGTCAAACTGCGGGTGTTTGTCACACATCTGATTTGAGCCGTGGGTGAAACCACAGTATTTGCAAGTTGTCCACACACCCTTTTTCTCGTGTTTAACATAAGATTGATACTTTGGTTGTTGTTGTTTTCCCCTCCTTTGATATTGTCCACCAGACTGTTGTTGTGCTTTATAACCCTGCATCTTTGATTTATAAGGGAATCTATCACATGCATTTGTCTCTACCAATGGGGAGAAACTATTATTAAATATGTCTTTGTGGGCGTCGAAGAAAGACTCTCCTTTCTCATCCATTTGCTGTATACTCGAACATTTCTGTTCAATAAGAAAGGTAGACATAGACGGAGAAACCACCGAGATCAGTTTGTCTCTAACAATCAAGTCACGTAGCTTCTTGTAGTCGTCATTCACATTAGCTGATCGAGCCCATTTATCAAATGTCAATTGAGTCAACGAGGAGAAGTCAAGGAACGTCTGTCCTGCTTTAGGAATAAGATTTTTGAATGATGCACGAAGGCCAAATTCGTCCAAACAGAAATGAGATAGCAGTCTCTTTCGAATGTATGAGTAATCACTACGTAACTCATCTGGGATTAGTTCTACAACCTGTAAAGGTTCACCACTTAAGTGTCTATGTAGTAAAACTGCCCATTCGGTTTCTGCAACTCCATAGTGTCTCGTGATCAGCTCAAAATTAGTTAGCCATGCAGAGACTAAATCAGAGTTGAAATAGGTCTTGACCACCCCATTATATTTCTTAATGGCATCTGTGGAATGTGCCTCCACTTTGTTCTTAGCAATCTATTCATCCTTGTCCTTCTCGTACTGTTTCATTTTAAAGTTATTTTCCAACTCCTTTTCCTTCAGAAGTTTCTCTGTATTTAACTTCTCAATATTAAAAGCCATCTCTTTTTCTCTTAGTTGTGCCTCTCTATCTAGTTTTTCCTTATCTGCAGCAATTTGTAATGCCATCTTTTCCTTATCAGCGACCAATTGAGCTGCAATTCTGTCATTCTCCGCAGCCAACCTTTCTTTATCTGCCGCAATTTGAGCTGCAATTCTATCATTTTCCACAGCCATCTTTTCCCTCTCAAATAATCTTTGTTTCTCTTGTTCATCTAGTCGATCCTTTTCCAATTGTCTTACCGCAACTCTTTCGTTCCTTTCGTGAGCTTGAAAATTTGCAAATTGTTTCTCCGACCACGCCATAAGATCTGCTCCTGTCAAACCTGCATCTTTCCCAATTGCTACAAAATCCTGTAAAGATGACATGTTGTTATGTTTCCACACTATTCAATAATAATACTTAAAAGTGAGAAATGGAAAAAGAAGTTTACCAAACCATAGACATGGCTTATAAGTATTAAAATCGACAGATAAAATCCAAGAAAATAGAAAGAAATAATTAATAAATTATCACTAGAGAGATTAATAAAGAAAGAAAGAAAGAAAATAACAAATAATTTTATAATAGACAAGATCTATAACTTAGCAATCAAAGTATAAACAGAGTTAGAGTTCCTTGGATTTATGAAATTAGCAAACAAAATAATATTCTTATATCAACAAATAAATAATGTACCGCGAATAAGAATGCACCGCACAAAATAGCACAATATTGTGTACCACGCCTATGACGTCATCAAAGTTGCGATAATAAAGAAAGAATAAATGCGTGCAAAATTACAGTATTTTGACCATAACTAATTAATTGAACAACCATAAACAAATATAATACTCAGCTCAAGACTATTTTCCAATAGTTCAATAGTAGTCCAATCCAATCGATTTGATAACCAATTTTGTTCGTACTCGAATCCAATAATGGTGTCGAATTCAAAACCTTCCTATGTATTGGTGATTGTTATAAAGGCTTACTTGACCATTTATCCCACGACTTTGACACCTTTAGGCAAGTTGCCTGTCATCAATCCCTGAAGTGGATCGTAATTGATGTTGGTGTCATTTGCTACAAGGTGTAGCTATAACGTAGAAAGATCTTCAATCTGTTTAATGTTGCATAGCCAACATTAAATATGTTCTGGTCTGATGAGTTATTGTATAGAATTTCCAGGTTTATTTACACATACAATTCCGACATCCAAGGTATGCGCAATTTCAAACACGATACGATTGCGTTGATTCCGTTGTAATGAGGCGTTGAGAAGTACCAAAGTTTCTATTCAGTATACTGAGCTTGAAAAACAATGTATACTGGTCTTCCGTGGATGAAGTGTCAAAGGAGTTTATATACAGTAATGTTCAGCACAGGTGAAGAATATGCACCTGGGTGAGTTAATCTTGAAATAGTGGTTATGTGCAGTTTTAATCAGTTCGTGATTTCATAAAGGAAATCACAATAATGTCGTTTCATTGGTACAGTGACAATTGTCATTCTGTTGCAAAAATCATTTAACATATGATGACGAGAGTACTTGAAAGTCAGCATTAATCAATGCGAGCAGGAAGCTCTCTGTGTAAAACGATACGTATCCTGATGTGATCGCACTGACTGTTATTTCCGAGAAATAAACGATGATGATTAATAAACAATACGAACAACGAAGATGCGCCAACTGGTCTCCAGCACACTAGACCGGCATTATCCTCACAAACACAGATGTGTTGCGTATTAGTGCATGCGTGACTGTGTGTTCTGTATTCATTCCTTAGGATGAGAATATGATCGTTATAATGTCATTCAATCCTGTCTCCATATTCTGATATTCACTCGGCTTCAAATTATTAATAGGTTTGCAGCCAGTGTCTCAAAAAGCATTATTGCGTCAAACAAAGATGAAATCAACTGACTGTGTCTCTGTACCGTATCCGTACAATATTGACCTTGTGTCTATAACCGTTGTCCTTGACTCACTGACAACTTTACTGTGAACGATCCTTTGGTCCAAATCTCTGCAGACGATGCCCCCCATGTCATGGGTCAAACGCTGATCAGTGCTTCCTCTCATGATATTGACCTGACGTTTAACCGCTAGAACTGTATTGTACAATCACATATAGGACAGACTCACTATGCTGACTCTAACATAAATCCAACAACAAAGTCATTCGAGTGAACTGAGATATAATTTATCGCAGGCAACTTCAACAGCAAACGTGAGCGAGTGAGCACATCCAGGCTTCAGTCTTTCGTACCACACTTTCGCTCTTGCTTATCCATCGCACATCATCTCCCTAGACTGAGTGGATAGTCGGGCACCAAGCTGGCCGCCTGCTATAAGAATAAATGCATGACAAACGCCTACCTTCCACTGTCATATAGCGAATACCAGATATGCCAGCGACCGTGGCACCAGTAGAGCCAGGAGTACCTGTAGTCGATTGCCGGACACAACTAGAGCGACTTCATGTGGACACCGAGGACTGGCAGCATCCTAACAGCCGGTATTCTGTGACTGGTGGTGAAGCACGTCCTAACCTGTCTTTGCTGGACCACACACTAAAACTTAAGCCGTTACGGTGTTAGGTGACGTCGTACCATGACGTCTAAATTGCGTTCAATGTTGGTGTCACAATGTTCACCATTTGTGCCACTCTGTATCTTCTTCTTTGATGCGCTAACTCATCAATTGAATATTGCATCACTGTCATTTGCCACATGACAGTGAGAATCACCAGTGTGCAGATCACTGGACCTGGTAGGACATTGTCATATGCCGATGATGTTTTAGTGTATCGCCAGGGTAAGGATAGAGATCACAAACCGAACTCAATCGCATAAGTACTTGGTGTGATGAAGCTGGGGCAATGGTCAACCCAACAAAGGCAACAGTGATTTGGTTCTCGTTGAATAATCATATTGTCAACACTCCAACACCAACTGAAAAGCTGTGTTCAGAGACGGTGGAAAGAACGCAGGCAATGAATTACCTGGGGATACGGTTTGATCGAAGACTTGCTTATAATGAGCACATAGACCAGGTGATAACAAAAGCCAAGCGGAGTTTGGCTGCCATGCGGGTGATGGCGGCAGCAAACTGTGAGCAGCTCCAATTATGTCTTCTGTACGAGGGGCTGGTCGTGTCTATTTTGAGTATGCAATGGCAATCCTGACTCTCAGCCGTAAGCAGATAGAAAGGATGGAAAGGATACAGAATGAAGCTATGCGCATTATTCTTGGATGTACAAGAGATACAGCATGCAGGGCGATGCGCTACCTTCTTGATTTTCCAACCATTGAAGACAGAATACAAGTTTGCAGAGCACGTGCCTACCTCAGAGTTAACGCAAACACACAATATCCACTGCATAGTGAAATTATGAAGGTGAAGGGTGCAGGTTAAAAAGAGGACGGTCGTGAATGGGTCAAGCAGAAGACATTCTTCAACAGGTTGTGTTCACTTGAGGACTTAGAACCTGGCGAGGAGTGGGTACAAGTGCCAACAGATTTCTGCACATCCTTTTCAGTTTGCATCCAACAAGATAGAAAATGCATACAAGAAAATCCGGCTGCTGTGGAGGCTGAAGTACGAGCGTTGATTTTCGAGAATTCGCTAGACGGTGATGCTGTCATTTACACAGATGGGTCGATCGTCCGACATGTGAGAAGCTCATGGGCCTTCACGGCGCGGGCCAGAGGGAGAATTATGAAGGAGGACTCTGGTGCTTTTGTTGAGAGCACAAGTAGCCTGACTATGGAAGTTATGGCAATAAGTAAAGCAATAACATGGCTCGAGACACAGACATTCACTAGAGCATGTTTTCTTAGCGACTCAATGAACATGATCAAGAGGATAGAGGTGGGGTGGATCCGAAGAGAATGGTTGCTGTCCTCTGGAGCGGTCTCGGCTGGCAAACATTAGTTTCATCTTCGTGCCAGGGCTTGCGGAGTACAAGGAAATGAGCGGGCTGACAAGCTCGCAGATGAGGCTGCGGTGGAGGGCGGACGCACCATGGACCAGGCTGACATTCTGAATGCTCTACGAGAAGTTAGACTTTTACGTGAACCAAGAGATGACTGTGAATCTACAACCATGGCCAGACTGCGAGAACAGCAAATTAAAAGAGGGGTGGCCAAACAAGAACACTACGCAGGAAGCCAAAGAAGATTGATAAACCAACACAGAACTGGCGTCGTTAGCCGCTACACGCTGCGGGATTTGCTGAGGAGGGGATCCGAGCACTTATGGACTGAATGGTTCCATGTGCAATGAGGATGATATGTCGACTAACTAACTAACTAACTAACTAACTAACTAACTAACTATGTGAAAACTGAAAAATTAGACCTCCGCAGCAAAATGAGAAAAGCTCAGGAACGAAATGAATACTGGACTAAACACGGGAAAACTCAAGAGAGAAAAAACCTATGCACCAAACATGGGAATTCCTGGAGGGAGACAACTTCTGAACCAAACATGGGGAAAACCTACGTCAGGCAATTTACTACTTTCGATTAGCAGGGCTAATACTGCTCCTTATCACCGGATTACTTTCTGACATTCTAGCCGGGGTGATATTATTACCACTGAATTACGATAAGAAGGAGAAGCAGATGCACGACCACTGTACTGAGTGAACGAATCTTTTTAGGTGAACGACATATATAACTAGGTGCCGTTTCTCTTTTTAACCATCTCATCATCATCGTCACCATCATCTTCATTATCGTCATTATCACCACTATCATCATCGCCATCTTCATAATCATTATCATCGGCAAGTATTTCAGCGCATGACATGGTATGAAAATACCGTACAAGTCCATTTCATTGTTGCCTGTCTCTTTCATCCCGTGTATGATATATTTGTGCATGCTCGTTTTGTATATATTTTACTTGATCTATTCTTTCCTCATCGGTCTCTGTGGATAAGGGCTTGCGAACGCGGCTTGTGAGCCCGTATACCAGGGTTCGAAACACAGCAGTGCTGGTTTTTTTTTCGAAAAAGGTAAAGGAGCCAGTCGTTTTTTTAAAATTCTTTCCTCTTTCCCCTTTATTTAGCATTCTAGTACTCTCCTGCCGGCTTCGTGGCTTAGAGGTTAGCGACTTTTCTCCGCAATCTCGTAGGTAACGTGATGACGGTGAGAATCAGCAGTGGTTCGAATCGCATCGGTAACTTACTGGGTATGTGAGCCGGCCGCTCAGAAAGCAATGGCAAATTACTGAGCGTAATCTTACCAAGAAATCAACATACAGCTGAAAGATGCTGGTATTGACAGCGATGTCCTGTAAAGGACATGCCAAAAAAAAAAAAAAGAAGTACTCTCCTTGGTTTCTCATGACTAAGTAGAGTTGAGCTTGAGTTGAGCTAAGAACCGATATCACTGTACTCATGACATTCCCATACGGGCTCCGTCTCCTCGTTCAACAGCCAATGAAGAGTCACAATACTAACAGTTCCCACAGCTATCTAATTGAAAGTTCTCCTGGTCTTCCCTCTCAGTTTTGAGATTCTTCCAGAACCCCTGCCGATCCCCCGCCATATTATTCTTTCCACATACGGGTTCTTAGTCTGTCTCCTCGTCTTCTCCATCTGGTCCTACAGGTGCTCGACCACCTCTCCCTTGTCTATAGGCAATCTACCACTAAGAGGTGCATTCATTGCCAGCCTATCAGCCTGTTCATTCTCCCGCATGGCCAGGGCAACAAATCCATACAATTCTCACAATATGAAGCGAGGAAAACCATTCCACACGAAACATATCTTTCGCCACCTTACTAAGCATACTCCTTGAGTCCGTAATGAATGCAATGTGTGTTGCAGTGGTCTCCTCTAACCATAGGAAGGCAGCGGTTACTGCTCCCACCTCCATTCTCATGCTTGAGGTCGTAGTCTCATATGCCAGACTCTCCTTTTTCAAGCATCGTCCATTAGCCTTCGCATGAAACCCCAATCGCTACATCTGTTTCTCACCACTGACCCAACGATGTGGATCACTATATCACCTTAATGTGTGCTGCTCCGGATCAGTTGTTGCAACTCAAACTCATGTGCGGCCTGCTGCCCATTCTCCGCACCCACGACTCATTGTTATCATTACATTGTGCCAGTCCCATATGCCTTAGGTACTTTATAACACTCAGAACCCTTTACCATAAGATCCGGAATACGAAAGGTTGTGTCCTTGCCCCCCTCCCCCACCTCTTACTCATAACCTATATAGACAAGATGTGTAAAAAGCAGCCAAACAGACACCACAAGAACACCGCATGACGAACAGAACACAGAAGAAGAACCAACGGCAAATTACACCAATAAAGAACTCCTATTTGCGGACGATCAAGCACTAATAGCAAAATTATAAGCAGAATTACAAGACCATATGAACAGTCTAAGCGAAGTGTGTAAGAAACATAACATGAACATTAGCATCAATAAAACAGAGTTAATGACTTATAACCAAAGAAGAAAAAACAACAGATATGCATCTAAAAGACAAGCCCCTGAAACAAGTAAAGAGCTTCAAGTACTTTAGAAGTATAACATCATCAAATGGCAAATCAGAAGATGAGATCGAAAATAGATGCAATAAGGCAAATCAACTCATTGGACAAATGGCACCAATACTAAAGTCGTAAAGAACATACGCGTATCAACAGTTACTAAGAAAGCATTCTACAACACAATCTTCCTACCAACTCTATGCTACCAATGCCAAACCTGGACAATGACAGAAAAAGAGACAAGAAAAATCACAACAGAAGAAATAAGATTCCCTAAAGTGTGGGTTATAACAGCACTAGATTTTATTATAAGGAAGCAAGCAAGTCAAATGGTTTGGCTATGCAAGTAGGTTACCAACTAACAGTATGCTACAACGAGCAATGATGTACAAATGGAAGCAGGAGAAGAGGCCGACCACGTATACGATGGGCAGGGGGAATAGCAGAGTCCATGGGAACATCGATACATGAAGCATATAAATGGGTACTCTCGCGCTGTTTATACTTCACCTCGACACGGGCAAGATACATGATGAGATGAAATGAGATTGATATAACACGTAAAATAAGTCAACAACATTCACAGAAGACAGGGTTTAGAGGTAGAAACTATAGGATGATATTGTTTCTACTTCACTTCCCTTCTCTATGAGTATCAACCATTGCACATGTATGCATTTCTCCCCAATCGATCAAGCAGAGATTGTTATTTTTATTGAAACTTGTTCTATAGCTAACTTATAGTATGTTTCATAAAAAAACGGCTGGCTTTTAAGTTTCCTAACTGCTTTATAAACCTGAAGTACCCACCGGCTGCTAGACAACGGGCCCAGGCCTGTGGACCCAACCACGCCTGTGACAATATCAGCAGGTGTTGGCGCCACCGAGAGAAACACAAAAACACTTACCGCGGATCACGTACAACTACCAATACCCGGAGATAAGACTGCTGCTAAGTTACTACAAACTCTACCCGTGTTCTGGTAAACAGAATAAACCCGAATCCGCGTTGACAAGAGGACGCGATTTGTTTTCCTACTTTGTGTTATTGGAGGAGTGTTACGTTCAAATTATAACAAATCCACTAAATTCATAGCGGTATGTTAATTATTATGTGTGCAACATTATTTAAAACAAAAACATGAGAAATAAATTCAGTTATTATTCATCATGGGTCTAATTCCACATGATCAAGCGCCTAATGTGTGTATAAGCATCCGTTACTGACATTTACATAGATGCACAGGGAAGACATACTGAAATAGGGAATAGAGGATACAATAGACAACATATACATGGAGGTCTATATGTTATAGCGTGGCGCTGTGTCTTTTGTAAGCGGCAGGTTCGAATCTTGGAGTGGCCATGATAGCTTTTAATTTTTTTAGTGTCTAGTGTGCCACTAATCTGTATTTATTTCCTCTACATCTATGAGTGCGGATCAAAACCTGTCAATTAATTTCGCATGCCACATTACAGAGCTTATTGGTCGCCACTTTGTTGTATTAAAGTTTTACAATTCATTCCGTTCCAGAGTCGATGAAATGGTTCATTTTTACAGCTATAGATTTCAAGTATTAGTGTGGATTGTTGTTTCAAATATGAATAAGACGAAACCTCGAAGTGAAATTAAATCATATGAGATGTCAACAAGGAGGAAAAGTTGAAAGTTGCAATATGTTTATCATAGTGACGAAGTCAGATTTTAATATTTGGACACCCTTACAATATGTTTATTATAGTGATGAAGTCAGATTTTAATATCTGGACACCCTTACAATATGTTTATTATAGTGATGAAGTCAGATTTTAATATCTGGACATCCTTACAATATGTTTATTATAGTGACGAAGTCAGATTTTAATATCTGGACATCCTTACAATATGTTTATCATAGTGACGAAGTCAGATTTTAATATCTGGACACCCTTACAATATGTTTATCATAGTGACGAAGTCAGATTTTAATATCTGGACATCCTTACAATATGTTTATCATAGTGACGAAGTCAGATTTTAATATCTGGACATCATTACAGTATGTTTATTATAGTGATGAAGTCAGATTTTAATATCTGGACACCCTTACAATATGTTTATTATAGTGACGAAGTCAGATTTTAATATCTGGACATCCTTACAATATGTTTATTATAGTGACGAAGTCAGATTTTAATATCTGGACACCCTTACAATATGTTTATTATAGTGACGAAGTCAGATTTTAATATCTGGACATCCTTACAATATGTTTATTATAGTGACGAAGTCAGATTTTAATATCTGGACATCCTTACAATATGTTTATTATAGTGATGAAGTCAGATTTTAATATCTGGACATCCTTACAATATGATTATTATAGCGACAAAGTAAGATTTTAATATCTGGACATCCTTACAATATGTTTATTATAGTGACAAAGTAAGATTTTAATATCTGGACATCCTTACAATATGTTTATTATAGTGATGAAGTAAGATGTTAATATCTGGACACCCTTACAATATGTTTATTATAGTGACGAAGTCAGATTTTAATATCTGGACATCCTTACAATATGTTTATTATAGTGATGAAGTAAGATTTTAATATCTGGACATCCTTACAATATGTTTATTATAGCGACGAAGTCAGATTTTAATATCTGGACATCCTTACAATATGTTTATTATAGCGACGAAGTCAGATTTTAATATCTGGACATCCTTACAATATGTTTATTATAGCGACGAAGTCAGATTTTAATATCTGGACATCCTTACAATATGTTTATTATAGTGATGAAGTCATATTTTAATATCTGGACACCCTTACAATATGTTTATTATAGCGACGAAGTCAGATTTTAATATCTGGACATCCTTACAATATGTTTATTATAGTGATGAAGTCAGATTTTAATATCTGGACACCCTTACAATATGTTTATTATAGCGACGAAGTCAGATTTTAATATCTGGACACCGTTACAATATGTTTATTACATTGACAAAGCAAGATGTGAATAACAGGACGCCCTTACAATTTATTTAACAAGACACTCTTACACTATGTTTGTTTACAGCAACATGTGATCGTGCAGGTGAGACAGGATGAAAGTTCCACTGAGTGAGAATTAATTCACACTGGAATCAGACAGGTGTACTTCAAGGGCACTACATTGGTTCAATGTCTCACACAGATCTCTAAGCATACGTTTTATTCACATGGGCAGGAAAGCAATGAGGAATTTTATGCTTTTACCCGTCGTTCCAATTGCAAGGTCTGTCAAATTTTATTCCTAATAATTAAAAAAAAATTGTTGTTTTTTGCGGGGTGGGGTGGGGGTGGTGGTGGTGGTTTGGGGGGGGGGGGCTGTGTTTTGGTCAAGAATCACTAACATTGCACGTCTACAGCCACAATTCTCTGGACACGTTATAAGGAGAAATAAACTAGATAACTTGGCGACAACTTGCAAAACTGAGGTGGGGGAGGGGGGACAAGGGGAAGGCAGAGAAGTAAATACCTAGATGATTTGGCCACGTGGCATGGTCGAGACAAGAGGACAGAGCTGATCCACGACCCTCGTGATCGTGTAAGATGGTGAAACACGGCCGCCACACTTATCGGCATGTCACAAGTTGATGATGAACATTGCACGCGGGTATCTCCTGTTTCGTAATATAGATAGCGCACAGAAAATACCACTGCAGTGCACACACCTTCTAGCTCCATCGAGGATACAAGCGTGTCTATACCAGAATCATACAAACTATAAATATCTAGATATGGGTAGATTCTCCAGTTTGGAAATCTACTTCCGGCAGCGACCTGTAAGGTCTGCTATTTCCCATCCCCAACAACCGACAAATTTGTAACGTGCTCACGGTGCACACGGGTAATTCTGAATTTTCTTCCCTTTCGGAGGAAATTTAGCGTCCGAACTTCTACCCCAGGATTTAAAAAAAAGGGAGGGGGTGGGGGAATGCCACCCTGTTCTTATTTGTCAAATCTACACAGATCACGCGTAAATCGAACTAGGTCCGCACGAGATATAGGCAGACGTCGTAATCTCAGACCTTCTCTGTCCTTCTGTATTTATAAAGCGCCACTGCTAACAGCCCAAACCAAAACCAGACGAAACTACAGTCCCTAAACTCAAGATATTCATCCAGCTAACCTTTCGAGGGGATGACGTAATGCAACGTCTACAAGACCGGCTCATTACAGCAGTAGGCCGAACATTCTGTGCTGCAACTCCAGTCATTTGGTACAGAACCACACCGATTACTATCCCAGCAGTAAAAGAGCCTGTTCCTCTGTACGCCAAAAACAACTGTATTTACCATTTCACATGTAGGTGCCAGTCTACCTACATCGGCAGAACAGAGCGGCAGTTGAACAAAAGAGTGTCTGAACACATACCTCAATGGATCGACAAGATACTACACACAGGCGATGGGAGCCTAGTGGGACCGACACACCGGAAGCTTCCCGCTTCATCAATTGCTAGGCATATGCTGGAAAGCGGCCATGTGATGGATAGAGACAGGGCCTTTCGCGTGTTGTTTAACACACAAAATACTCGCTTGTTAAAGTTTGCAGAAGCAATAATGATTAATCTACACAAGCCAGTTTTGTGCAAACAGAAAGACATGTTAGTCAGTTTAAAATTACCGTGGTAGACAATTGACATTACTGTGCGAACATGTGTATATTTCAGCTTAAAGGATTTATTATCTAGTTATTTTACTTTACGTTGTGTGAATTCTGCAGTACGTAACTGACGAGATATAGCTAAATATGCCAGGCAATAAATCGCACTATCATCATTATTACCATTACCATCACCAGTAGCACCATCGCCACGATCATCACCACCAGCATCAACAACAAATCGTCATCATTATCACCTAATCCACCACCTTCGCCACCACCACCCTCAACATTATCACCACATCTATCATCCCCATCATCATCACCAACACCACTACCACCACCATCATCACTGCGAATACCACCGCAACTTCCAACAACAGGTAACACCAATACCAACAGCAACCTGTTTGTTTTCGTTCGTATGTTCTTGTTTTTCCGTTTCTCCTGAATACTTGGATTGTACAGGTACATCGTGTTGCTGTTATTACAGGGTGTATTTTTAATGACTGTGCAGTGTTTGAACATATTGCCGGTCCAAGTTTTGTATTTACCTATTATGTTGCATGAACTTTACAGAGGGTGAATACAAAACTTGGACCGGCAATATTTTCAAACATTGCATACTCATTAAAAATACACACTATAGTTGTGCATAATTAGTATTACACAACTTGTCTTGACTTATGACACTTGAGGACTACTACTACTACTACTACTACTACTACTACTACTACTACTACTACTACTACTACTACTACTACTACTACTACTACTACTTTTTTCATATCCTTTTCACAGGACATCACTGTCAACACCAGCATTTTACTGCTGTTGTTGATGTCTTGGCAAGTCGACGTTCAGTAGTTTGCCATTGCTTTCTGAACCACCGGCTCCCATACCTCATCTCATCTCATCATGTTCCTCTTGTACCTCCCACCGGCTCCCATACCAACTCGTTAAAATCCAGCGCAACGTGGTCTGCTGCCAAATCGGTCGCAGCTGTGTTTCGAACGCTGGTAAGCGAGCTTACTAATAGCGTACGTAAGCTCTTTGCCACGGAGACCGGCACTACTACTACTATATACTACATCTAGTACATACTTACAACTACTACTACTACTACTACTACTACTACTACTACTACTACTACTACTACTACTACTACTACTACTACTACTACTACTACTACTACTACTACTACTACTACTACTACTACTACTACTACTACTAGACAAGTAACAGTTACAGCTACTGGTAAAATATTTATTATAAATTTGTAGTACAAATCACATATGATCTGTCTCATTATATATTACATTGATTAATGGTTATTATAACACTCTAAGAGTATCCTTGTCAGTGAACACTACATTTATGTAATACTCTTTATAACACCGACATCTTCCACCAGCGGTCTGTCGTAATTATTAAATTAGTAGTATTAGTATTGACTTACAACTAACTAGTATTAGTATTATTACTAACTACTACTTTAATACAATTACATTACATTTCTTCCCTATAACGTTATATTGCCTCTCTTAACAGACAGCTGTGTGGGAATTTTAAAATGTACATGCAGTACGCGGTCTCCGTCTTAGTAATCTTGTTCGAAATAGATGAAAAGCAAGATCTTAATTGATATGTCACTAAAGGAAAGGTAATCACAAGAATCACCTGGCAGGTAGCTGAATCTTTATTTTCAACACGTGATATTGGTTGTCAGGGTGATGACCTTTAAACAAAGCTTTGAACACACAACATATACGTTTACGGCCACGATTAAAAATAGTTCCGAAGTTAGCAGCAATAAAAATAAATAACAGTTATTAAGATTTATATAATTATGTTTTTGTTATGCATATTTTATATGACTTGTGTTAATATTTATGTGTTTAATTGTTGCGGAAGGTGATACTATGATATTATTAGTGTAGTAATATATTATATGGACAACAACAACAAGAGTGGACGGACTGCGCTGCTGATCAATTAAAATGTGAACGTACATTCTTCTTCTACCCGGGACCAAGATTTCAGTATATTATACATTATTTAGAAGATCGTTCTAAAAAAACTGTGTTCATTTGTGCAGACTCAACGTGATGGCTAACTGAAACTATTGATTGATTGACTGATTGCTATAACAGAAACAAAATTGACGAGGTTTCACTAGGCTTTTTTTCAACCAGAATCAATTCAAATCAAATGTTTAATTTTTAGTCAGCTTGCTTTAGAGTAAAAAATATAATAAAATTAATACTAAATTGAAATATTATAAGTCGTTAAAGACGCCGTATAATAGAGAATTATACACACGTTATCCGTTATAAGTTGTTAGATACGCCGTATACGTATAGATTCTATAGAATAAGAATTATATACTTTTAGTTTTATACACACATTGAAATAAGCAAGAAATAAAAAGACAGTAGAGTAGAGCATTATTATTATTAATATTATATTTATTATATTGTTTAACCTACCTAACCATTGTGAATTCCAAGGATATGCAGTTCGTCACTGTTTAAATTGTTTACATATTTTCAAATTGTAACACTTCAATTCGTGCAACACACAAGAGTCACGAAGACTGTCAAGACAGCTCGGCATTTCTGCCGCCAACTTCTCTTGTAGAATGGCCAGCAATGAGCGATTCACTTAAGTATGAAGTATTTTATTATATAGTACACTTTCAAACACTTTCTTCAGGTCATTATAATTTGCATCTTGTGTGATAATAACTCTCGATACAAACACATAGTGATAGTGATACATATGTAGTAGTAGTAGTAGTAGTAATAGAATAGTAGTACTAGTTGAGTAGTAGTAGTAGTAGAGTAGTAGTTGTTGTAGTAGAGTAGTAGTAGTATAGTAGTGAGTAGTAGTAGTAGTAGTATTAGTAATACTAATAGTAGTAGTAGCAGCAGCAGCACCAGTAGTAGTATTAGTAGTAGTAGTAGAGTAGTAGTATTAGTAGAAGTAGTATAGTAGTGAGTAGTAGTAATAGTAGTAGTAGTAGTAGTAGTAGCAGCAGCATCAGTAGTAGTATTAGTAGTTGTAGTAGAGTAGTAGTAGTAGTATAGTAGTGAGTAGTAGTGAGTAGTAGTAGTATTAGTAGTAGTAGTAGTAATAGTAGTAGTAGTAGTGTAGTAGCAGTGCAGATCTGATGAGGCAAACTCACCTGGGACCCAAGAAATAGTTCTTCTTATCAGATATTCCTCTCATAAGAGGCAAAGAAGAAAAATTGGTGGGGATTGTTCTTCACAAAAGACATTTGCCACATCCGAGATCGCCTTAAGAGGTTTGCACTGTAGTTGTAGTAGAATTTAGCCATTGATATCCTGTTCAAATGCCTCTGGGTTATAAATAGGATATTTGCCATTGGGTATGAAGTGGTCGAAAATCACATATTCTGTACCATGAAATACCAGATGGAGTCTTTGCCACCTTTCTTTCCCAGACAGTTCCCAGAATATTATCTCGTACCCATTTTTATGAGACTGAGACAAGCCTAGAGTCATTTAAAAGTTAGTTGCATGTCATTTGTAGGACATCACCATCAACCCCCACATTTATTGGCCGTTTAGGATATTCTAGGCAATTTTTATGTTCAGTAGTTTGCTGTTGATTTCTGAACACCAGTGATTCATATCACTGACAATGACCACAATTTGATCTGCTCCCAAATCAACTGTGGCTGACTTTGAAGACAGTATGTCGGGATTGTGAAACTTCGTTCACTACTCCTGAGTCACAGATACTGATTCCAGAGCTTACTGGTTGGAAAAAAAATAATCCTATGTTTGCTGGAGATTGAGCACGGACCACGGTTTTGAGAGGCATGCTCACTAACCACTATGCCACCACAGCTCGGTTAGGATCGTTAGTTAGTCATTAGTCGTGGTTCCAACTCTATGGCAAAGGATCATCCCATAATGCTCCATTCCTGTCCCAGTGAATATCATACAAAATGTTCCTCAATGTCCCATGAGAAAAGTGCAGAAGTCCCGACAAACCAACAGCATACACAGGTATACATACATAAGGCCGTTGCCAGAATGCCAACACAACTGTCCGCCACTAAAATTACAGTTCATCATCGATGGAAGTGGCAGTCACTAGAAAACCAGCAGTTGCACACACATTACTGCATAAGCAAAACCAGCTAGTTCAGCAACTGGCCATCCGCCATATTTTCTGAACATGCAGTTCACAATACAAACCACTGCAAACACATTTAAAGTAAAATCCGCAGCTCACAGTTTTGCTCCACATACATAGCTCAGTAGCTGGGCGATGCATATATAGTATGTATTGTTCATTCAGATGTCTTATATTATCTATCCCAAAAGAGCAGAGTGGCTTAGAGAATATGATGTCTCTGGTCAGGTCTATGTCAGTGTGTTATCAAATAAGAAAAGGATGGTATAATCCCTTTAGATCGCAAGGAAATAGATAAGACGCGTAGCCATTGCAGTCATTGACAAAAAACTCAATATCCTATGTGAATGATGAGCACAATAAAAATCCCTGGGTAGCTGGAAATAGAAGAGAGCAGGTCTTCTTTTCTTTTTTACTGTCATTGTTTTTTAAGTGCCTAGTCTCAGAAGAAAATACTTTTTGTGTGTGAATTAATAGCATGTATATATCATTCATTAATTCAGTAACATGTCCTCTGCAGAACCTCACTTCCATAACAACCTTCTGGAAAACTTCTCGGTCATAAGCAAGATGTCCTGCATCCGATACACCCATCTGGATATCATCTGCCACATCCTGCACCCATCTTCTCTTTGGCCTTCCTCTTCTTCTCTTCCCTGGCACATACCCCTCCATGATTGTTTTCTCCAAACTTTCATGACGTTTCATGTGACCACAATATTAAAATTTTTTTTATTTTATCAACCTTTAGTAGCCAACCTTTTTCACTATTCAGTTCTTGTATGAATACATTTTTGCTTTTCTGTATCCAAGATATTCTTAAAACCCATCTTTAACATGTGTATTCAAAGGCATTTATGCACTGTTCAGCTTGTTTAGTAAGGGTCCAAGTCTCACAGGCATATGTCGCAATGGGAAAGATGCGTGACAGAAATTAGAAGTATGCCATCCTACTGTTATATGGCAATGAATGAATCACCCAAAAAATGAAAAGTAGATTGGGATCTTTACTAAAACACGACTACAAGAGACAAATTGGACGTTGCAGCCAAAGCCTTCGTCAGCACAGGACAAACAAATACAAACCGACACAAACCTACATAAACACACTATGACAATATTAAACTAATTAAAGGTACTTATCTGAATCTGAATCCATGCTTGGAAAGACTGACACGCATAGGGCTGTCAGTGGATTAATAGGATAGTGGATATAGGATAGTGCTATTAATCCACTGACAGCCCTACGCAGATTAGTCTTTCCAAGCAAGGATACAGATTCACATAAGTGCCTTTAATTAGTTTAATATTGTCATAGTGTGTTTCATGTAGGTTTGTGTCGGTTTGTATTTGTTTGTCCTGTGCTGACGAAGGCTTTGGCCACAACGTCCAATTTGTCTCTTGTAGTCATGTTTTAGTAAAGCTCACAATCTACTTCTCGTCTTTTTGGGTGATTCATTCATTGCCTTTTTAAGCTTTACCGCAGTTCCCCTCATTCTTGTTTACTACTGTTATATGGAAGTGGTATGGCATCATACTGTGATATGAAAAGCAGAGGTACACCAGTGAACTGTGACATGGAAAGCAGAGGTACACCATTGAAATGTGACTTGGAAAGTAGAGGTACACCAGTGAACTTTGACATGGAAAGCAGATGTATGACATCAAACTGTGACATGGAAAGTAGAGGTACACCAACAGTGACATGGAAAGCAGATGTACACCAACAGTGACATGGAAAGTAGATGTATACCAACAGTGACATGGAAAGTAGATTTATACCAACAGTGACATGGAAAGTAGAGGTACACCAACAGTGACATGGAAAGTTGAGGTACACCAACAGTGACATGGAAAGTAGATGTACACCAACAGTGACATGGAAAGTAGATGTATGACATCAAACTGTGACATGGAAAGTAGATGTATACCAACAGTGACATGGAAAGTAGATGTATGACATCAAACTGTGACATGGAAAGTAGATGTATACCAACAGTGACATGGAAAGTAGATGTACACCAACAGTGACATGGAAAGTAGAGGTACACCAACAGTGACATGGAAAGTAGATGTACACCATTGAACTGTGACATGGAAAGCTGAAGTATGACATCAAACTGTGACATGGAAAGTAGAGGTACACCAACAGTGACATGGAAAGTAGATGTACACCAACAGTGACATGGAAAGTAGATGTATACCAACAGTAACATGGAAAGTAGATGTATACCAACAGTGACATGGAAAGTAGAGGTACACCAACAGTGACATGGAAAGTAGATGTACACCATTGAACTGTGACATGGAAAGCTGAAGTATGACATCAAACTGTGACATGGAAAGTAGAGGTACACCAACAGTGACATGGAAAGTAGATGTACACCAACAGTGACATGGAAAGTAGATGTATACCAACAGTGACATGGAAAGTAGATGTATACCAACAGTGACATGGAAAGCAGATGTATGACATCAAACTGTGACATGGAAAGTAGAGGTACACCAACAGTGACATGGAAAGTAGATGTACACCAACAGTGACATGGAAAGTAGATGTATACCAACAGTGACATGGAAAGTAGATGCATACCAACAGTGACATGGAAAGTAGATGTACACCAACAGTGACATGGAAAGTAGATGTACACCAACAGTGACATGGAAAGTAGATGTATACCAACAGTGACATGGAAAGTAGATGTACACCAACAGTGACATGGAAAGTAGAGGTACACCAACAGTGACATGGAAAGTAGAGGTACACTAACAGTGACATGGAAAGTAGATGTACACCATTGAACTGTGACATGAAAAGTAGATGTACACCATTGAACTGTGTCATGGAAAGTAGATGTACACCATTGAACTGTGACATGGAAAGTAGATGTACACCATTGAACTATGACATGGAAAGTAGAGGTACACCATTGAACTGTGACATGGAAAGTAGATGTACACCATTGAACTGTGACATGGAAAGTAGAGGTACACCAACAGTGACATGGAAAGTAGATGTACACCAACAGTGACATGGAAAGTAGAGGTACACCAACAGTGACATGGAAAGTAGATGTACACCATTGAACTGTGACATGGAAAGCTGAAGTATGACATCAAACTGTGACATGGAATGTACACCAACAGCAACATAGAAAGTAGCAGTATGAATCAAATTGTAACATAGAAAGAAGTAGTACACAAACTGTAACATTTAAAGTAGAGGTACGACATCCAACTGTGCTGCAACAGGGAAAGTACAAGGTTGAAATCCTTTCAGGGGCAATATTTTCAGGACAGTTTTATGATAGAAAGCTGATGATGTTATAATCTGCCCTGATTTCTGTGTGAGACATTTGATGCCTACCATTGTCACCATAGGTGAAGAAAGGTGAAGAATATGATGTCTCAGGTGCATATTGCCTATGCTAAAAATTCCTTAATAGTTGGACATTGTAAAAAGTTGGCTGTATAGGCCAAAGCCCTGTCAACACTGAAAAAATGTGAATACCTATCCACACAAGAATATATTGTATCTTTGAAAAGGGATTGCAGTCCCAAATAAAAATGCCAGATGTGTCAGCCAAAGGTGCACATATTGTAGCCTTGCTGTAAGAAGTAGTAATTAGAAATATGATATGAACAAGAGATTGGAGTTCATAGACACAAGAAATATAAGATAATATATTTATAAGAGTTATAAGACTCAATATGTGCCAGGCTGTTGTCACTTTAAAGTAGCTGCTATCTGGAACAGAAGAACCATAAGCAATAACAAGGACAAAGTTGGTGAATGAGGTAATTGGCTCAAACAGAAGTTGAAACAACAACTAGAACTAAGTGGATTATACCATTACTTCTACTCCGTTCAACCTCAAAGAGAAGTTATAATAGGGTCCATCCCTGGCTTAGATTAATAATCCTGTGACTGAGTCAGCCACAGATAGCGGCTGACCACGGTTTCAACCACACAGGAGATTAATTTGAAGGTGATTGTTGTCCAAAAAGGGTAAAAGCTGACTAAAAGAACTGATTAGATGAATATAGTAATTGGCTAGAACAGAAGTTGAAGCAATAACTAGAACTCAATAGATGGATGTAGTATTTGGCTAGAACATAAGTTGAAGCTGTAACTAGAACTCAATGCATGAATGTTGTAATTGGCTCAGACTGAAGGTGAAGCAATATCTAGAACTGAGTACATGGATGTAGTAATGCACTGGGACAATAATTAAAACAGAGTATATAAATGACCTTGGATAGGACACACATTGAGAAAACCTGAGGATAGTATAACTAGATATTTCTTTGTCTGGAACCCACAAGATGAATGAAATAGTGGGAGACTTCAAGGACACAGAAAAGGGAATTAAAGACAGAGATAAATAACATGGGGAGGACATGATGAGCGCTGCAGGAGATGGAAAAGGATAGGACGGCTTGGCAAGAGTTGGTTGAGGGCCTCTTCTCCACTGTGGGATACAGGGCAGAAAGAAGGAAGATGAATGCAGTGACTGGCTGGGACATAACATTTTACAATAAAATTGTTGTTGTATATTTGCAGTTTAAGAACAGATCAGTCTGGAGGTCAACAGCAAGGACCTTACTATAATAGTGGGGAAACTTCAAACAAGATGGAGAAATATGAGAAGATCAGCAAAATAGGAGAAGGATCTTATGGAGTTGTCTTCAAGTGTCGCAACAGAGAGACCGGACAGGTTGTTGCTATTAAAAAATTTGTTGAATCAGAGGAGGATCCGTTGATTAAGAAAATTGCCATGAGAGAAATTAGAATGCTAAAGGTAAGTGACATTTATATGTTATGTTTATTTGTGTAATTATCATCATCATGTGCCATGCCGATAAGCATGGGCGGTTATGTTTCACCATCTTTCACGATCACCAGTCATGGATCAATACCGCGTTCTTGTCTCAATCATGCCACATGACCAAGCCATCCAGATACTTCTCTGCCTTCTCTTTGTTCTTTTCCCCTCAATCTTGCCAGTTGTCACCAAGTTCTTTAGTTTATGTCTTCTCACAATGTGCCCAAATAAATTGTGACCGTCTACGTCTAATTTCTCTAATCAGTTTACGGTTTTCATCTGCTTCTTGTAGGACTTGCTCATGGGTTTTTCTGTCTGTCTGATTACCCATGTTGGCTAGTTTTGAGTCCAATTGACACAAAGATTAGTGGTCATTGCAATCAAATCGCCTCCTTGTCATTACTTGTCTTGTGAATTCTGTGAGTGTCGAAGTCATTTAAGTTGACTCATGAATGTGTAACAGTCCAGATTATCTTTACTACATTTTCAAACAAATAATGTTTCTATTACAAAGGTGAGCGATTACACTCAATGCTATAGAAGATTTACAACTTGTACTTTTTGTTATGAGATTGGCAATTGGGACCACTTTAGGACCCACATTAGTATTGTCAGCCTTGTCCAACACACTGCTTGAACCAGAAAATGCAATCAATGCATTTTACAATATCAGTGATGTGGAGAGACAACCAACAAACTTTCTGAATGATTGTTACTTATTGCACAACTTTAGTTGGACATGATATATATATAAGAATAAAAAGTTGCATGTCACCTATCTGAATATTCCCCCTGTTATGTGGTCAGTGCCCCACAAGGAAAGACTTCCTGTTCCTGACTCACCAGAATCTTCTTCTACTTTGTTCCTCATCTGAGGGAAGTGTGACATACTCAGTTACGCACCTGCTAGGTTTGGGTGTCCAACCCCAACATGCATTTGTATAAGGCTTTTTTCCTCAAGACAGATTCCATCTAAGGTAATTGGCTCTATCTGGTCATGGTTAGGTTTTCTTTTTGTAACAATTTTACAGGGCAGTGGCCTTGCAGTCTACTCTTTGTGATTTCCAACTGTCATGCGATGTTTAACATGCACATAATAAAGCCAGTAGGTGTCCATCACCTGCGACAACATCTGCATCAAGAGATCCTGATGTTGTGCTTACAGAAGTTTACACAGTCACATACAATTACTCAGAGTGAACTGAATGATCCAGTGAGAGATCTGGTATTGCCAAACAATAATATTGAGCTTTTGAGTCCAGACTGCACCACTGGAATCTTCTAAAAGAGAAACTGTATTGTGCCTGTGCTTAAGTTTTGGCAAAATGATTTGCTTTCATATATATCAAAATATTAGTTAACCTCATTGCATTGATTTGATGGGCCTAGTTGTAGCATTAAAGCTTGCAAAGTTGTAGCACTAAACATTACTTGCAAAGTTGTAGCACTAAAACCTGCAAAGTTGTAGCATTAAACATTACTTGCAAAGTTGTAGCACTAAAGCTTGCAAAGTTGTAGCACTAAACATTACTTGCAAAGTTGTAGCACTAAAACCTGCAAAGTTGTAGCATTAAACATTACTTGCAAAGTTGTAGCACTAAAACTTGCAAAGTTGTAGCACTAAACATTACTTGCTAAGTTGTAGCACTAAACATTACTTGCAAAGTTGTAGCACTAAACATTACTTGCAAAATTGTAGCACTAAACATTACTTGCAAAGTTGTAGCACTAAACATTACTTGCAAAGTTGTAGCACTAAACATTACTTGCAAAGTTGTAGCACTAAACATTACTTGCAAAGATACACATTGGATGCTGTTCATTGATTCATCCAAGATGAGCTTATAAACTGTACTGCTTCATAATGGTAATGTTTTACCATCTGCTCTACCCAAGTGTGCAGTCCACCTGTAAAACTTGTCAGCATAAACCTGCTACATCATTAACTATGACAAGTGATAATGATAGATTTGTGGTAGTCTGAAAGTTGCCCAGTGTAATTATTGATCCAAAGAAGTCTAATGATTATTTAATCCAACAGCATAATAATAATTCTTTCTGAAACAGCTGAAAAATCATTTGTCTGTTTTAAAGACTTACTATAATATGTATACTGTTTCTTTTACAGCAACTGAAACACCCAAATTTAGTCAATTTGATAGAAGTATTTCGACGGAGGAAGCGACTGCATCTGGTATTTGAGTATGTTGATCACACAGTTCTGAATGAATTGGATAGATACCCACGAGGGTAAGTGTCTTGAAGTTGATATGTAGATTTATAATTGACAATAAAGCTTTTTATTGCATGTCTTTCCTAAAACTAAGTAATGTTAAGGTAATGGCAAAAACCACCATGAACGTGAAATATAATGATGTCATATATACTAGGTTATAGCAGCATTATGTGGATCCCTTCCTCATTGTTTTTTCTTCTAAATGAAATCTGGCACTCACAAAAGATCTCATAACATGTAAACGTTTTTCCTACAATTTCTTTAATAGTTAAGTTGCATATCCTTTATAGGACGTCACAGTCAACACCATCATGTTTTGACTGCTATTTATTTCTTGCAAATTAACATTCAATAGTTTGCCATTGCTTTCTGAATGACCAGCAGTCATATCATTGTGTGAAAACCAACTCAAAATGGTCTGCTTACAAATCACCTGCAACGGCGTTTCGAACTCGGTATACAGGGTTACGGATTGCATTCATAACGCCTTCGCCACAGAGCCTAAATAGTACAGGAGTTCTTTAGTGTTAGTCATTAGTCGTTAGTCGCTACTCGTGGTTCCAATTTCACGGCAAAGGGTCACCCCATAATGCTTGATTCCTGTGCTATTGAATATCACACAAAAAGCTCCTCACTGTCCCATGTGGAAAATGGAACAGACAGCAAACCCGACAAATCAACAACACGCACAGGCTTACATGCATAAGGCCTCTGCCAGAATGCCAACATAACAGCACACCACTAAAATTGCAGTTCATCGTCAGGGGAAGTGGTAGTCACTAGAAAACAAGCAGTTGCACATGCATTACTGCATAAGGCAAAACCAGCTGGTTCAGCAACCGACCGGCCACAATTTTATGAACATGCAGTTCACAATACAAACCACTGCAGACATATGTAAAAGCATTCCATGTGAAATCCACAGCTCACAGGATCACTCCACGCACTTAACTCAGTAGCTGAGTGACAGAACCATATGCTTCCAGTCCAAAATAAGGAAAATATGTTAGCAAACCATAGCCAGAAGCAAAAATACTAGAGAGGCCTTAGAAGCTTGACAGTCTATATACCATATTGGACCGGACAGTTCTTTGGTGTAGATTGTAGAAATGGATCTTTACTGTTAGTCTGATTTAATTTAAACACACAAGTTCCAATTATTCATAACTTTGATTTTAAATGAGGAGCAGCTAGCCGAGTGGCTAGAATGCCGGGTTTTCCTTTGGGAGACCTGGAGAAGACCTCTCAGTAAGGTTTGGATTTTTTTCTGTCAGAGACAAAAAGAAAACCTTAACCTGCATAATTCGTGGTGACTTCACTAACCAGGCAGCCTTTATTGCTCAGACTCACGACCTCCCTGTCCTAGACCAGCAAGGTACTATAGGCAATAGATGACAGTAGATGACAATAAGAGCACATGTTCTATGTGTTTGTAATTTTAAATTTCATGTCATTCAGCATCACTATCTTGCTCTGCTTCTATACTGTTCAACAACAAAAAAACGCAACATTATTGCAGTTTCAATTGCAAACTTGTACCAACATTTTATTGACGATGCTGATTCGCCCACTGCAGTCGGTTCTGGCGATGCCGGTCCGTAAGAACAGGACCTCTGTAGGGTCTTCTAGCCCAAAGACCAGCGTCGTGCAGCCGGTTCCTGACCGTTTGATCTGAAATTCGACGAGCTCCTGGCATTGACTGGACTGTGGAGGACGCAGATGCAAATCGATTCCTAAGGTGACGCAGCCGTATGAAGCGGTCTTCGGCAGCAGTTGTGATTCTGGGTCTTCCACTGCGCGGCCGGTCTGCCACTGAGCCAGTTTCTTGAAATCGCCTCCAAAGGCGACTAATGGTGCTTCTAACCACATTAAATTCTCTGGCTACTACACTTTGTGACTGTCCAGCCTGTAAACATCCAATGATGATGAGTCGTTGTTCTGTAGTGAGATGAGCCATACTTGCGCATTGAATTTTCAACTGAATTTATTCGAGGAGCGTCAATCTTTTATAGGCATTCAATAATATGGTCAGAGAGTTTTGTGTTCAGTAAGTTTCACGGGATTATCATGAACCTGTCACGAGTTATTGTCAAAAATGTTGTTTTGACCTTGACCTCTTTCATGACCTCACGAATCATGAGGTGAGTACAATTCAGGTAACCACGAGAAGTTAATGACCAGATGGACACAGTCGATAGGTTGACTGATGTCCAATCAGCGAATATCTTTTATAAAAGTAACACCAAAAATGTTGCGTTTCTTTTTTTGAACAGTATATCTTTTATACCACTGATCTTTCCAGTCATCACTATGTTCTCAGTGCTTCTCTTCCCATCACATGACCACAAAATACTGTTTGTTCCTGACTTATAGTTGTGTATAATGTTCTATTTTCATTAGCTCTTTCATGCATTCGTTGTTATTCTAGCAGCCCAAGGTATTCCCAACATTCGTTGCAGAAATCATACTGCCTCCAATTTTTCCCTAATTTGTTGGTAACTCTTCAGTGATGTTAGAAAACCTATATTAGGATTTTCAGATATGCTGAAATCTAGTGTTGACATGTTGTGGCTCATTAGTGACCTAAGTAATTTCCACTATCATTCATCATCATCATCATGTGCCATGGCTTGGGCGGTCATGTTTTGCCATCTCACTCGATCACCAGAATCGTGGATCAGCTCAATGTTCTTGTCTCAACCATACAATGTGGTAAAACCATCCAGGTATTTACTTCTCTGCCCACTTCCTGTTCTCTTCCCCTCAATCTTGCCAGATGTCACTAAGTTCTCCAATTTATTTCTTCTCACAACGTGACCAAAAAATTGTGACTGTCTATGTCTAATTACTCTAATCAGTTTACAGTTTTAATTTGTTTCTTGTAGGACTTGGTCATTGGTTTTTCTGTCTTTCCATGGTAGTTTTTGCATTCTCCTCAGAAACCACATTTCCACAGCCATCAGATGTTTTTCAGCTTGTCTGCTCATTGTCCACGCTTTACATCCATATAAAAGTACAGGATCTATGTAGCACATCAACACTTGTTTTCTCGTTGCAAATGACATTGTTTTATTGATTATGTGTTTGTTTCGGGATTTGAAATTTAAATATTGAGCACAACCCACTACTGGCAACGCCGATCGCATTCTGGTATGAACCTAAGGCCTATCCACGTCAATATGGAAGCACTATACTCGAGTTTCGCCCTTGTTTGAGCTCGTCAGTAGTGCATATCCCTGACCGGATCCGGAAACAGTCCCGGATCACGCGTGTGAAGCGGGTGTGTAACCACGCGGCACACACTGGACACACCAAATTATCACAACAGGAACATCACAACGCCTACCCATCGTAGGCTATGCTCAAGATTGCCCAATCGCCGCGACCGACGTCCGTCAATCGATGGGACCCGAACGATCAGGACTTCTCACTGGCAAGGAACACCAGGCCTCCTAAATCCAGTGAGCAATAATAAATTGATTATGTGGTTGTTTCGGGATTTGAAATTTAAATATTGAGCACAACCCACTACTGGCAACGCCGATCGCATTCTGGTATGAACCTAAGGCCTATCCACGTCAATATGGAAGCACTATACTCGAGTTTCGCCCTCATTTGAGCTCGTCAGTAGTGCATATCCCTGACCGGATCCCGCAACAGTCCCGGATCACGCGTGTGAAGCGGGTGTGTAACCACGCGGCACACACTGGACACACCAAATTATCACAACAGAACATCACAACGCTACCCATCGTAGGCTATGCTCAAGATTGCCCAATCGCCGCGACCGACGTCCGTCAATCGATGGGACCCGAACGATCAGGACTTCTCACTGGCAAGGAACACCAGGCCTCCTAAATCCAGTGAGCAATAATCAATTGATTATGTGGTTGTTTCGGGATTTGAAATTTAAATATTGAGCACAACCCACTACTGGCAACGCCGATCGCATTCTGGTATGAACCTAAGGCCTATCCACGTCAATATGGAAGCACTATACTCGAGTTTCGCCCTCATTTGAGCTCGTCAGTAGTGCATATCCCTGACCGGATCCGGAAACAGTCCCGGATCACGCGTGTGAAGCGGGTGTGTAACCACGCAGCACACACTGGACACACCAAATTATCACAACGGAACACCACAATGCCACCCCCTCGTAGGCTATGCTCAAGAATTGCCCAATCGCCGCGACCGACGTCCGTCAATCGATGGGACCCGAACGATCAGGACTTCTCACTGGCAAGGAACACCAGGCCTCCTAAATCCTAGTGAGCAATAATAAATTGATTATGTGTTTGTTTCGGGATTTGAAATTTAAATATTGAGCACAACCCACTACTGGTAACGCCGATCGCATTCCGGTATGAACCTAAGGCCTATCCATCTTTTTATTGGTCAGTATGTTTTTCATCTTGCAAAAGGCTGCCTTTGCCATGGCGATTCTAGTTCAATCTCTTCAAGGCATCTCCCATCAGATGTTATGACTGTTCCGAGATAATTGTATCGATTCACTTGTTGAAGAACATTCCCATTTCTCTGATGTTCAATGATATCGCAAAACATAATTCTCTTGGTGTCTGTAAGGAAGGTAGTTTGCCATTGCTTTCCTCCTTAGCAGTAACCATACTGGTCAATGACCGTAGTCATTGTCTCTCCAAAAAAGAGATCCTCAGCCTAATAACCGTCGTGAAGCTGGAGACCATAACTTACAACTATCTGTCGGCTGCTCTTCAACCTCATCCACCACCTGCACCCATGGCTTCACGTAGCCCTGATCAGGAGGCTAAATGGGTACTCCACCTTGCCCAAGGTGTCCCGTAAGCTAGCGGAGGTAAGGAGGCACCTTACATCTCCTTTGATTGGGGATACCCCTACCCTGCTATTCGCTTGCCTGCTGGTCCAGTGGTCATGTATTCAAATCCATGTCAAGGCAGGAATATGGTTAAATTGACCTGGGCTTCCAGGTCAACCCAGGTACCATTAAATGTCCTGGGAAGTAAATGTGGCCATCGTGATATTGACCACATCACTTATAGAGTGTTGGTTGGTCTATGAAAATATGGCACCATATACCTAAAACACTTAAAGACATGTAAAAGGTACTTTCCTTATTTTATGAGGGGGATTCAAATGAAAACCTTAAATATGATTTATGTATGTATATATTCAGAAAAAGTAAAGAACAAATTGTACAATTTTCAGTGTAGTTCAATGCAAGTCCTTCAGCGTCAGTAACGTGCTTGAATTCCTGTAGAAGAAAATTCTTTGATGATAATCCAATTACATTTACTGAATAATGATAAATACACCACTTTTCTTCACCAATATCACAAGAACTACTCCTTAACACCATGAAAACACAATTATAACATCAATTTTACACTAAATGGCAAAAGTTAGGAAAACATGAGGCAGATTTGTACTAATTAGAATGAGAACCAATAAATGCACTATTTTCTATTTAGTTATAATTATTATTTTCTAGAATTTAATTATTTAAATACTCCTTAGCTTATTTGTGATAGACAAAGCAAACTTAGTGCACAAGTGTGGCCCATTAGAACAAGCAAAATCCTTTAAATCAGAATAACTATAATCTGCACAGTTTTAAAACAATAATCTGATGTAAATCAACGAGGTCGAGAACTAGTGGGCATTGCCATTTCTAACATCAGATAACTATCCAGTTTAACAATAAATATAAAAATTATTTGAGAAGCTGCACACTTCTTGTCCAACATTTTGGAAAGGTGGATCTTATTTTGCTGTAACATGTCGTTTACCAGGCACTAAAAGTCTGCAAAAGATAGGGGAGATGAAACAAATAATGCACTGTTAGCATTGAACTGATTAATGGGCTAATGGCAGTTTAGGGTAGTTCAATTCTGGGGATAAAGTGGCTCACAGCAGTGAATCAGTTAACAACAATATTGATAGGTTACAGGACGATTGTATGGTAATTGTAATTTCCATCACACTTCTAAGTTTTTCATTTGAAGCCCAATCTTAATGTTTACACACAGGTATGAACAGTACCAAATTTTAAACATAGAAGGCACAGAAAATAGCTTGCACAGTTTATTTTTTTTCACACTTTATCTTGCACGAAGTCTGTTCACTCCATTTGATATATAAGTCTACAGTAGACACCCGACTAGATGCAGTTAAATATGTCAGGCAGTAAATTGTGCATCCTTTTATTTGTACCTTCTGTGTTTTAACTCTTGTGTAGGAGAATAACATGTTTGCTTGAATTAAGACTTTCAGTGAACAAATTGCTACATTTCTTTACCAGTGAGCCTGTTTGTATATTTGTTACCAGGGTTCCAGAAAGGATGGTTCAGAGAATTATCTACCAGACTTTGTTGGCAGTTAATTTCTGTCATCAACACAATGTAAGCAACTAAACATTTTCTGATTTTGTACACTGTTTATTGTTTAACAATGTAAAAATAGATTGTTGTTTTTTGTTTTTGTTTTTTGGGTATATTTCTTTCTTGTTGTTGGTCTAACCTTGTTTTTCTGCTACTTAATTATTACATTTTTTACCTCTGAAGTCGGAGTGGGCTCGCCTGAATGACGAGGGACACCTTTAAAAGGGAAAGCAAGCCCATACGCAAAACTCAGTCCCTTACTACTTTAAACAGTGTATAAGGACTACGCTTGAGTTTAAGCGAGCGAAAAAAAAAGAAGAAGAAGATGACATTTTTAAAAATTATTTTCTTCTTCGTCTTCTTCCTCCTCACTCATCCTCTTCTTCTTCTTCCTTTTTTTCCTCCTCCTCTTTTCCTCCTCCTCCCCCTCCTCTTCTGCTGCATTTTCTTCCTCGACTAAAATGTTGACTTCTCATCCTTGACTTGGGTAGATAAATTACACAAGTACCTCACAAGTCAGAGTGGGTTCGCCTGATAGTGAGAGACACTGTAATAAGAAAAGCTAATCCACATGTAAAGTCAGTCCAGTGCAGTCCTTAGTAGTGGCAACTAATAGAAGTAGGAGCACGTGTATGGACTATGCTTGAGTTCAAAGCGTGCAAGTGGCCAAAACAGAAATCTCCCAAAGAAGAATATGTCTTCTTCATCTTCTTTCTTCTTCTACCTTTTTTTCTCCCAAAGAAATATAGTTCCTCTTCTTCTTCTCCTCCTCCTCCTCCTCCTCCTCCTCCTCCTCCTCCTCCTCCTCCTCTTCCTCTTCTTCTTCTTCTTCTTCTTCTTCTTCTTCTTCTTCTTCTTCTTCTTCTTCTTCTTCTTCTTCTTCTTCTTCTTCTTCTTCTTCTTCTTCTTCTTCTTCTTCTTCTTCTTCTTCTGCCTTTTATCTCCCAAAGAAGCATGGGTCCTCAAGTAACTCATATTAAACCAAAATGGAATCTGACAGCCCTGCTCTTTTTTCTGACAGAACATTTGCTGCTCCTTATCTCCTTCCATGTCCTTCTCATATTATTAATCCCTGCCCCTAACTCTCTTCTCCGTTTGTTTTAGGTTTTCTTCTGTTGCTTTTGTCCTGTGGATTTCAGAGGAAAGACTTCTAGTTGTACTATTAACAGTTTTCTCAGTGTTTTCTCTATCCAACACCAACATCTTTTTGCAGTGTTTTCTCTATCCAGCACCAACATCTTTTCTTCATGTCTTGATTAACTGGAAGTTGCTTAGTTCACTCCATGAGCTCCATGTTGCTGATTTTGTCATACCATTTTAGTTTGTGCATTCAATGCAGGCACCAGTTAATGAATATTTGTAGTTGATTGGTAAGTGTTTTAGTAGTTCTCCATATACATACAGCAGTACTGATTTGATGTTATGGTTAAATATTCTAAGTTTGTTACTATTAGGGACGTTCATTTGAAACCCGTTCCAATGGCTTTATTTCAAAGACATGAAAGAAACATTTTAACAGGTGTGGTAGAATTAAACAAAGCATTCATTTTGAATGAATTATACACCTTGGGTTGACCAGAAGAAGTCGCTGTAGGCATTCAGGCAAGCATCCCATTGCTTAGGAATGCCGCCCGCAAAAAAGGATTGTGGTTGCTTACTGAACCAAGTGTTTACTGCGTTCATTATGTCTGCATCTGTGTGAAATCGTTGCCCCTTAAAAGCTTTTTTTAGAGGTCCGAACAAATGAAAATCACATGGTGACAAATCAGGACTGTAGGTTGGATGTTGCAGAATTTCCCACTTCTTCCTTGCTAATGCTTCCTGCACAATCTTTGCGACATGCGGATGAGCATTATCTTGCAACAAAATCACACAGTGAGAAATATGCCAGGTTGTTTATTCTTGATGGCTTTTTGCAGCTTGTCTAGTGTTTGCAAGTAGTGGGTAGAGTTGATGTTGACACCAGGTTCTTTAAAGTCGGCCAACAATAGCCCTTCATAGTCAAAAAATGCGCTCAGCATAACCTTACCAGCGGAAACCTGTAACTTGAATTTTTTGGCTTTTGGTGATCCAGCATGCTTCCATTGCATGCTCTCTCTTTTGCTCCTTGGCTCAAAGTGGTGACACCATGATTCATCACCTGCCACTATGCGGAAGAGAATTGCAGCAAGTGGTTCAAACACCATCCCATGTGTTCCTCTTTTTGGTGGTCGGTTAACATCCGTGGTACCCACTGTGAACACATTGTCTTATAAGGCAGTTTCTTACGAACGACCTTTTGAATTGTCCCAATTGACACATAAAATTCTTTTGCTAGCAAACGTATGCTTCGACAATGGTTCATCTGTATTGCTGCATCAATTTTGGCGATGGTTTTTTTTCTGTTGCAACAATATACGCTTGACCCGGCCATCGAAGATCTGTCATGAACTGAAACATTCGTGCCCAGTCTGTCACTGTTGTCTTTGACACACATTTGTTAACGTATGCTGCCTGCATTCTTCGATGAATGTCCACTGGTCAACATCCTTCAAATGAAAGAAACTGAATCACCGCTCTTTGAGCTTCTTTGGACAGATTTTGGATCAACCCGGCCATTTTCTCAACGGTCAGAAACAGAACCTATGCATCATGGGACGAAAAGCATGTGCTCTTTTATTCATTGGTCAGTACTTATCACATGACTATGACATGATCATGTTCAACGTACACAATTACAGTTACGGCACGAATGGATTTCAAATGATCGCCCCTTATACATTTAATTTTAGTTGATTTCTACAAATTTCCAACACAGTTGTAAGAAGCTCTTCCTTTTAAAAAATGTATATATATATCTGAATCTGTACCCCCAACTGTGTTTACATTGCTACTATGTGTATTATTCCCCTTCTTGAAGTGAGGTTTCACCAAGGGAACATGTTATAATTTGCTTGATTTATTATCATTTTGTTTGTCTTTCCCTTATGTTTTAGACCTACATTTTTTGACCTCCCATCAAGTGTGTTTAATTGATCTTGGCTCCGATTTTATGTTTAGGACAAATTGACACTGTAGTCAGCAAAGTCCAGATTATCAAGCTCCGTCAGAGTCTTCTTTTATCATTTTCTAGTGGTAGCATTAACAATAGCAAAAACAGTTCCCAGTGCTGATTGTTATAGTGACCACAGATTACTCACAGGAACATTGAGGATAAAGTTGAAGAAAGTCAAGTATATAACAGGAAACACTAAATATGATTTGTGTACATTGAGTAATGACAAGGAAATACAAAACAAATTCAACATAGAAGTACAGAACAGATTCGAAATTTTGTCTGATCTAGAGATCCTATTCCAGGATGTGGATGATCAATGGGAAACGTTGAAGAATTCAATCAATGTGGCTGCAGAAACAACTATTCCAAAATTAAAGAAGGTGGGTCATAAGAAATGGATGACGGAAGAAATTTTACACCTCATGGAAACAAGAAGACTCAACAAAAATAATTCTGTCAAATATGAAGAAATTCACAGACAAGTCAGAACATTATGCAAGGAGGCAAAAGAAGCATGGCTTGAGGAAAAGTGCTTAGAAATTGAAAGCCAACACAACAGTCAAAATACCAAATTAGTGCACAAAAGAATTCAGGAACTTACTAATAAAAGAACAAGTACATCAACAGGGTGTCTAAAAACTGAAGATGGCAAAATCATAGTAGAAAAAGACCAGATTCTACAGGTATGGACAGATTATGTGAAACACCTTTATGATGATAACAGAGACGAACAGTATGATATTAGATTTAATAATGAAGGACCGCCAATTTTGGAGATGCAGGTTCGAAATGTTCTTAAGCATATGAAAGCTGGCAAGGCCCCCGGTGCAGATAACATCACAACAGAAATGATTAAAGCTTTAGAAGAATTTGGACTAGATCAAGTCACCAGACTGCTGAACACATTATATGATACTGGAGATATACCTCCTGAATTATGTAACTCTATATTTATTGCAATCCCAAAGAAATCAGGAACCTTGGAATGTGATCAACATAGAACAATTAGTATAATGAGTCACATCACAAAGATTTTGCTAAGAATTATCATGCAAAGAATGAGGAAGAAGATACAACCTGAAATAGGGGAAGAACAATGTGGGTTTGTAGAAGGAAAGGGTACAGTAAATGCTGTGTATATGCTGCGAACAGTTATTGAACGTGCTATAGAAGTAAACAAGGATATACATCTTTGCTTTATTGACTATACAAAGGCTTTTGATAGCGTTAGACATGTCAGCATGGTGGATATGCTTGCAGATCTACAAATTGATGGGAAAGACATTAGACTTATAAAAAACATATATTGGAAACAACAAGCTGCAATAAGGATTGATAATGAAGTGGGACAGTATCAGCCAATTAAGAGAGGTGTTAGGCAGGGATGTGTGATGTCTCCAGATCTTTTTTCCCTGTACAGTGAAAATATTTTCAGAAATGTAGAGGATATAAATGGAATCAGCATTGGAGGACGAAACATCAATAACATTAGATATGCAGATGATACAGTATTAATTGCAGACAATGCGCAGGACCTGCAACAATTAGTAGATGCGGTTGTTGTACACAGTGAGCAACTGGGGTTAGAATTAAATTGTAAAAAGACTCAGGTTATGGTCGTCAGTAGGAAGGAAGAAGTGCCACAATGTAATATACAAGTAAATGGAAATATTCTTCAACAAGTGAATCGGTACAATTATCTTGGAACAGTTATAACATCTGATGGGAGATGCCTTGAAGAGATTAGAACTAGAATCGCCATGGCGAAAGTCAGCCTTTAGCAAGATGAAAAACATACTGACCAATAAAACAGATGTCAATTGCAACGAGAAAAAGAGTGTTGAGGGGATACATAGAGCCTGTGCTTTTATATGGATGTGAAAGCTTGGACAATGAGCAGACAAGCTGAAAAACATCTGATGGCTGCAGAAATGTGGTTTCTGAGGAAAATGCAAAGAATACCATGGACAGACAGAAAAACCAATGATCAAGTACTACAGGAGACAAATGAACATCGTAGACTTATTAGAGAAATTAGACGTAGACAGCCAAAATTTTTTGGACATGTTATGAGAAGAAATGGGTTGGAGAACTTAGTGACAACTGGCAAGATCGAGGGGAACAGACCAAGAGGAAGACCGAGAGGAAAATACCTGGATGGCTTGGCCACATGGCATGGACGAGACAGGAACACTGAGCTGATCCACGACACTGGTGATCGAGTGAAATGGCGAGTCATGACCGCCCACGCTTTCCGGCATGGCACATGATTGATTGATTGAGTGGTAGCTATTATTATCTTCAAATTCAGCCTATAGTCAGTAAGAATAAGAATAAAGGTGACAAAAGGCTCTCTGCTGCACTCCTTTTCTGATTTCATTCAGATGTTTCTGTTAGTTTTTCCTCGTAAAGAACTGCAAAATTACTGCAGTGAATAATGACCAATGAAAAATGCCAACAGTCTATACGAGGTAACAGTAAGAAAGTGAGCAGATGTAGTAGCAAGGATAATAGTAAAAATACGAACTGCTGGAACAAAGATGGGTACACTAACCACTACGAACCCATGGCTCCAAACTATTTTTTAATTGTTTAAAAAGCCTTTCACAGAATTCAGAGAAGTGTATTTTGGAATATACTGAGGATATATGTCACATTGTTTCAACCATCAAGAACCAGTGCATTTTGTTCTTTTCTTTATCCAAGATATTCTTAGAACTCGTCTATAACATTTATATTCAAAGGGATTTATTTAGTAAGTGTCCAGGTTTCACGGTCAACTACTACTGCTAATTAAAACTACTATTACTACTACTTGTAACTACTACTGCTAATTAAAGCTACTATTACTACTACTTGCAACTGCTACTACTACTGATTGAAACTACTATTACTACTACTTGTAACTACTACTGCTAATTAAAACTACTATTACTACTACTTGCAACTGCTACTACTACTGATTGAAACTACTATTACTACTACTTGTAACTACTACTGCTAATTAAAACTACTATTACTACTACTTGTAACTACTACTGCTAATTAAAGCTACTATTACTACTACTTGTAACTACTACTGCTAATTAAAGCTACTATTACTACTACTTGTAACTACTACTGCTAATTAAAGCTACTATTACTACTACTTGCAACTACTACTGCTGATTGAAGCTACTATTACTACTACTTGTAACTACTACTGCTAATTAAAACTACTATTACTACTACTTGTAACTACTACTGCTAATTAAAACTACTATTACTACTACTTGCAACTACTACTACTGATTGAAACTACTATTACTACTACTTGTAACTACTACTGCTAATTAAAACTACTATTACTACTACTTGCAACTGCTACTGCTAATTAAAGCTACTATTACTACTACTTGCAACTGCTACTGCTAATTAAAACTACTATTACTACTACTTGCAACTGCTACTGCTAATTAAAACTACTATTACTACTACTTGCAACTGCTACTACTACTGATTGAAACTACTATTACTACTACTTGTAACTACTACTGCTAATTAAAACTACTATTACTACTACTTGTAACTACTACTGCTAATTAAAACTACTATTACTACTACTTGCAACTACTACTACTGATTGAAACTACTATTACTACTACTTGTAACTACTACTGCTAATTAAAACTACTATTACTACTACTTGCAACTGCTACTGCTAATTAAAGCTACTATTACTACTACTTGCAACTGCTACTGCTAATTAAAACTACTATTACTACTACTTGCAACTGCTACTGCTAATTAAAGCTACTATTACTACTACTTGCAACTGCTACTACTACTGATTGAAACTACTATTACTACTACTTGTAACTACTACTGCTAATTAAAACTACTATTACTACTACTTGCAACTGCTACTACTACTGATTGAAACTACTATTACTACTACTTGTAACTACTACTGCTAATTAAAACTACTATTACTACTACTTGTAACTACTACTGCTAATTAAAGCTACTATTACTACTACTTGCAACTGCTACTACTACTGATTGAAACTACTATTACTACTACTTGTAACTACTACTGCTAATTAAAACTACTATTACTACTACTTGCAACTGCTACTACTACTGATTGAAACTACTATTACTACTACTTGTAACTACTACTGCTAATTAAAACTACTATTACTACTACTTGCAACTGCTACTACTACTGATTGAAACTACTATTACTACTACTTGTAACTACTACTACTGATTGAAACTACTATTACTACTACTTGTAACTACTACTACTGATTGAAACTACTATTACTACTACTTGCAACTACTACTGCTAATTAAAGCTACTATTACTACTACTTGTAACTACTACTGCTAATTAAAGCTACTATTACTACTACTTGTAACTACTACTGCTAATTAAAACTACTATTACTACTACTTGTAACTACTACTGCTAATTAAAGCTACTATTACTACTACTTGTAACTACTACTGCTAATTAAAACTACTATTACTACTACTTGCAACTGCTACTACTACTGATTGAAACTACTATTACTACTACTTGTAACTACTACTACTGATTGAAACTACTATTACTACTACTTGTAACTACTACTACTACTGATTGAAACTACTATTACTACTACTTGTAACTACTACTGCTAATTAAAGCTACTATTACTACTACTTGTAACTACTACTGCTAATTAAAGCTACTATTACTACTACTTGTAACTACTACTGCTAATTAAAACTACTATTACTACTACTTGTAACTACTACTGCTAATTAAAGCTACTATTACTACTACTTGTAACTACTACTACTACTGATTGAAACTACTATTACTACTACTTGTAACTACTACTGCTAATTAAAACTACTATTACTACTACTTGTAACTACTACTGCTAATTAAAGCTACTATTACTACTACTTGTAACTACTACTGCTAATTAAAACTACTATTACTACTACTTGCAACTGCTACTACTACTGATTGAAACTACTATTACTACTACTTGTAACTACTACTACTGATTGAAACTACTATTACTACTACTTGCAACTGCTACTACTACTGATTGAAACTACTATTACTACTACTTGTAACTACTACTGCTAATTAAAGCTACTATTACTACTACTTGTAACTACTACTGCTAATTAAAACTACTATTACTACTACTTGTAACTACTACTGCTAATTAAAGCTACTATTACTACTACTTGTAACTACTACTACTGATTGAAACTACTATTACTACTACTTGTAACTACTACTACTACTGATTGAAACTACTATTACTACTACTTGCAACTGCTACTACTACTGATTGAAACTACTATTACTACTACTTGTAACTACTACTGCTAATTAAAACTACTATTACTACTACTTGCAACTGCTACTACTACTGATTGAAACTACTATTACTACTACTTGTAACTACTACTACTGATTGAAACTACTATTACTACTACTTGTAACTACTACTACTACTGATTGAAACTACTATTACTACTACTTGTAACTACTACTACTGATTGAAACTACTATTACTACTACTTGTAACTACTACTACTACTGATTGAAACTACTATTACTACTACTTGCAACTACTACTGCTAATTAAAGCTACTATTACTACTACTTGTAACTACTACTGCTAATTAAAGCTACTATTACTACTACTTGTAACTTCTACTACTGCTAATTAAAACTACTATTACTACTACTTGTAACTACTACTGCTAATTAAAAGCTACTATTACTACTACTTGCAACTGCTACTACTACTGATGAAAACTACTATTACTACTACTTGTAACTACTACTGCTAATTAAAACTACTATTACTACTACTTGCAACTGCTACTACTACTGATTGAAACTACTATTACTACTACTTGTAACTACTACTTGCTAATTAAAACTACTATTACTACTACTTGTAACTACTACTGCTAATTAAAAACTACTATTACTACTACTTGCAACTACTACTACTGATTGAAACTACTATTACTACTACTTGTAACTACTACTGCTAATTAAAAACTACTATTACTACTACTTGCAACTGCTACTGCTAATTTAAAATCTACTATTACTACTACTTGCAACTGCTACTGCTAATTAAAACTATATTACTACTACTAACTGCTACTGCTAATTAAAGCTACTATTACTACAAATTGCAACTGCTACTATTTGATTGAAACTACTATTACTACTACTTGTAACTACTACTGCTAATTAAAACTACTATTACTACTACTTGCAACTGCTACACTACTGATTGAAACTACTATTATTTACATTTGTAACTACTACTGCAAATTAAAACTACTATTACTACTACTTGTAACTACTACTGCTAATTAAAGCTACTATTACTACTACTTGCAACTGCTACTACTACTGATTGAAACTACTATTACTACTACTTGTAACTACTACTGCAAATTTAAAAAACTACTATTACTACTACTTGCAACTGCTACTACTACTGATTGAAACTACTATTACTACTACTTGTAACTACTCCCTTGCAAATTAAAAACCTACTATTATACTACTTGCAACTGCTACTACTACTGATTAAAAACTACTATTACTACTACTTGTAACTACTACTACTGATTGAAACTACTTTTACTACTACTTGTAACTACTACTACTGGATTGAAACTTACTATTACTACTACTTGTAACTACTACTGACTAATTTAAAACTACTATTACTACTACTTGCAACTGCTACTACTACTGATTGAAACTACTATACTACTAACTTACTACTAGCTAATTAAATACTAATTACTACTACTTGCAACTGCAATTAATATGATTGAAACTAATTACTACTTACTGTGAACTAATACTACTGATTAAACTACTATTACTACTACTTGTAACTACTACTGCTAATTAAAGCTACTATTACTACTACTTGTAACTACTACTGCTAATTAAAGCTACTATTACTACTACTTGTAACTACTACTGCTACTGATTGAAACTACTATTACTACTACTTGTAACTACTACTGCTAATTAAAGCTACTATTACTACTACTTGCAACTACTACTGCTAATTAAAAGCTACTATTACTACTACTTGCAACTGCTACTACTACTGATTGAAACTACTATTACTACTACTTGTAACTACTACTGCTAATTAAAACTACTATTACTACTACTTGCAACTGCTACTACTACTGATTGAAACTACTATTACTACTACTTGTAACTACTACTGCTAATTAAAACTACTATTACTACTACTTGCAACTGCTACTACTACTGATTGAAATACTATTACTACTACTTGTAATACTACTGCTAATTAAAACTACTATTACTATACTTGTAACTACTATGCTCATTAAAGCTACTATTACTACTACTTGTAACTACTACTGCTAATTAAAGCTACTATTACTACTACTTGCAACTGCTACTACTACTGATTGAAACTACTATTACTACACTTGTAACTACTACTGCTAATTAAAACTACTATTACTACTACTTGCAACTGCTACTACTACTGATGAAACTACTATACTACTACTTGTAACTACTACTGCTAATTAAAGCTACTATTACTACTATTTGTAACTACTACTGCTAATTAAAGCTACTATTACTACTACTTGTAACTACTACTGCTAATTAAAGCTACTATTACTACTACTTGCAACTACTACTGCTAATTAAAGCTACTATTACTACTACTTGTAACTACTACTGCTAATTAAAACTACTATTACTACTACTTGCAACTACTACTACTGATTGAAACTACTATTACTACTACTTGTAACTACTACTGCTAATTAAAACTACTATTACTACTACTTGCAACTGCTACTACTACTGATTGAAACTACTATTACTACTACTTGTAACTACTACTGCTAATTAAAACTACTATTACTACTACTTGTAACTACTACTGCTAATTAAAACTACTATTACTACTACTTGCAACTGCTACTACTACTGATTGAAACTACTATTACTACTACTTGTAACTACTACTGCTAATTAAAACTACTATTACTACTACTTGTAACTACTACTGCTAATTAAAACTACTATTACTACTACTTGTAACTACTACTGCTAATTAAAACTACTATTACTACTACTTGTAACTGCTACTACTACTAAATTAAAACTACTATTACTACTTTTGTAACTACTACTGCTAATTAAAACTACTATTACTACTATTTGTAACTACTACTGCTAATTAAAACTACTATTACTACTACTTGTAACTCTACTGCTAATTAAAACTACTTTTACTACTATTTAAACTACTACTACTACTGTTAAACTACTATTACTACTATTTTGTAACTACTACTGCAAATTTAAAACTACTATTACTACTACTTGTAACTACTACTGCTAATTAAAAACTACTATTACTACTACTTGTAACTCTACTACTCTAATTAAACTACTATTACTACTACTTGTAACTACTACTGCTAATTAAAACTACTATTACTACTACTTGTAACTACTACTGCTAATTAAAACTACTATTACTACTACTTGTAACTACTACTGCAAATTTAAAAACTACTATTACTACTACTTGAACTGCTACTACTACTGATTAAACTACTTTTTACTACTACTTGTAAACCTACTACTGCTTATTAAAACTACTATTACTACTACTTGTAACTACTACTGCTAATTGAAACTACTATTACTACTACTGCTAATTTAAACTACTATTACTACTACTTGTAACTACTACTACTGATTGAAACTACTATTACTACTACTTGTAACTGCTACTGCTAATTGAAACTACTATTACTACTACTTGTAACTGCTACTGCTAATTGAAACTACTATTACTACTACTGCTAATTAAAACTACTATTACTACTACTTGCAACTGCTACTACTACTGATTGAAACTACTATTACTACTACTGCTTATTAAAACTACTATTACTACTACTTGTAACTACTACTGCTAATTGAAACTACTATTACTACTACTTGTAACTACTACTGCTAATTAAAACTACTGTTACTACTTCTTTTAACTACTACTGCTAATTTAAACTACTATTACTACTACTGCTTATTAAAACTACTATTACTACTACTGCTTATTAAAACTACTATTACTACTACTGCTTATTAAAACTACTATTACTACTACTTGTAACTACTACTGCTAATTGAAACTACTATTACTACTACTTGTAACTACTACTGCTTATTAAAACTACTATTACTACTACTGCTTATTAAAACTACTATTACTACTACTGCTTATTAAACTACTATTACTACTACTTGTAACTACTACTGCTAATTGAAACTACTATTACTACTACTGCTAATTGAAACTACTATTACTACTACTGCTTATTAAAACTACTATTACTACTACTGCTATTAAAACTACTATTACTACTACTTGTAACTACTACTGCTAATTAAAACTACTATTACTACTACTTGTAACTGCTACTACTACTGATTGAAACTACTATTACTACTACTTGTAACTGCTACTACTACTGATTGAAACTACTATTACTACTACTTGTAACTACTACTGCTTATTAAAACTACTATTACTACTACTTGTAACTGCTACTACTACTGATTGAAACTACTATTACTACTACTTGTAACTACTACTGCTTATTAAAACTACTATTACTACTACTTGTAACTGCTACTACTACTGATTGAAACTACTATTACTACTACTTGTAACTGCTACTACTACTGATTGAAACTACTATTACTACTACTTGTAACTACTACTGCTAATTAAAACTACTATTACTACTACTTGTAACTGCTACTACTACTGATTGAAACTACTATTACTACTACTGCTAATTTAAACTACTATTACTACTACTTGTAACTACTACTGCTTATTAAAACTACTATTACTACTACTTGTAACTACTACTGCTAATTGAAACTACTATTACTACTACTGCTAATTAAAACTACTATTACTACTACTTGTAACTGCTACTACTACTGATTGAAACTACTATTACTACTACTGCTAATTTAAACTACTATTACTACTACTTGTAACTACTACTACTGATTGAAACTACTATTACTACTACTTGTAACTACTACTGCTTATTAAAACTACTATTACTACTACTTGTAACTGCTACTACTACTGATTGAAACTACTATTACTACTACTTGTAACTACTACTGCTAATTAAAACTACTATTACTACTACTTGTAACTGCTACTACTACTGATTGAAACTACTATTACTACTACTGCTAATTTAAACTACTATTACTACTACTTGTAACTACTACTGCTTATTAAAACTACTATTACTACTACTTGTAACTACTACTGCTAATTAAAACTACTATTACTACTACTTGTAACTGCTACTACTACTGATTGAAACTACTATTACTACTACTTGTAACTACTACTGCTAATTAAAACTACTATTACTACTACTTGTAACTGCTACTACTACTGATTGAAACTACTATTACTACTACTGCTTATTAAAACTACTATTACTACTACTGCTAATTTAAACTACTATTACTACTACTTGTAACTACTACTGCTAATTAAAACTACTATTACTACTACTGCTAATTTAAACTACTATTACTACTACTTGTAACTACTACTGCTAATTAAAACTACTATTACTACTACTTGTAACTACTACTGCTAATTAAAGCTACTATTACTACTACTTGCAACTGCTACTACTACTGATTGAAACTACTATTACTACTACTTGTAACTACTACTGCTAATTGAAACTACTATTACTACTACTTGCAACTGCTACTACTACTGATTGAAACTACTATTACTACTACTGCTTATTAAAACTACTATTACTACTACTTGTAACTACTACTGCTAATTAAAACTACTATTACTACTACTTGCAACTGCTACTACTACTGATTGAAACTACTATTACTACTACTTGTAACTACTACTGCTAATTAAAGCTACTATTACTACTACTTGTAACTGCTACTACTACTGATTGAAACTACTATTACTACTACTTGTAACTACTACTACTGATTGAAACTACTATTACTACTACTTGCAACTGCTACTACTACTGATTGAAACTACTATTACTACTACTGCTTATTAAAACTACTATTACTACTACTTGTAACTACTACTGCTAATTAAAACTACTATTACTACTACTTGCAACTGCTACTACTACTGATTGAAACTACTATTACTACTACTTGTAACTGCTAATTAAAGCTACTATTACTACTACTTGCAACTGCTACTACTACTGATTGAAACTACTATTACTACTACTTGTAACTACTACTGCTAATTAAAACTACTATTACTACTACTTGCAACTGCTACTACTACTGATTGAAACTACTATTACTACTACTGCTTATTAAAACTACTATTACTACTACTTGTAACTACTACTGCTAATTGAAACTACTATTACTACTACTTGTAACTACTACTGCTAATTAAAACTACTGTTACTACTTCTTTTAACTACTACTGCTAATTTAAACTACTATTACTACTACTTGTAACTACTACTGCTAATTAAAACTACTATTACTACTATTTGTAACTACTACTGCTAATTAAAACTACTATTACTACTACTTGTAACTACTTCTACTTGTAACTACTGCAACTGTTACTTGAGATTCTGGGTGTTTATATACATATCGATATACATATGAATGAGTGTATGCACACATTTACCAAATGTAGCTTATGGCTGACCCAACCTTGAAAATAGTCAAAATTACCTTGAAAAAAGTCAAAACCAGCATGAAAATAATGAAACCTGGATAGGTTTGGTGAATTTGGCCATGACCCCCTGAGTAATAATCAAGGCATATTTATGTTCTCTTTTATGATGTTTTACAGACAATCCACAGAGACGTGAAACCTGAAAATATTTTAATAACACGGCAAGGTCAAGTAAAATTATGTGACTTTGGATTTGCAAGAGTTCTTAGTAAGTGTCTTTTCTACATCACAGTTTTTTATCTTTACTTTTATATATGTTTAAAAAAAAGTTAGTTGTGTGTCCTTTACAGGACTTTACAATCAATCACAGCATGTTTTGATGTTTGTGATTTGCTAGAGAAGTTTACATTCAGTAGTTTGCCATTGCTTTCTGAACGACTGATGCTCATACCATTGTTAAAGTTCAACACAGATTGGTCTGTTTCCACATCACCTGCAGCTGATTTTGAACCTGGTATGCAGGATTACAAATTGCATTTGCTATCCCTTCACCACAGATGCCAGCATGTTAAGCATTAAGCATTTAATTATTACATGATTTGGCAGCAGACCGCCTTGCGTTTGATATTTTTTAACAAAATGGTATGGGTGCCGATCGTTCAGAAAGCATTGGCAAACTACTTAATGTAATCTTGCCAAGAGGTGACAAAAGCAAATAATGCTGGTGTTGACTGCAATGTCCTGTAAACGATATTCAACTAACGTTTTGTTTTAACTGTGTACTTTGTTGAATATTTTTATTAGCGTCTTTACATAGTTATGAAGTATCAAACACCCAGTAGTTGATAAAAAAAAACTTACTTGAAGGAGATTACAGGAACTGTCATATTTATTCATAGAGGTACAATGCAGTTTTGTCCTAAATAAAAAAAAAAAAAAAATCAGATGAACAAAAAAGAATGAGAAGAGGAAGAAGCTGTGAGGAAAAGACACACATTGAGAAAATATGAGAATAGTATAATTAGTAAGTCCTTTGTATGCAACCCCCAGAGCAGATGCAAAAAAGGGATATGTAAAAACATACAGAGAATAGAAATAGAGACATTGATGAATAATGTGGGGAGGATGTCATCAGAGCTGCATCAGATAACAAAAGATAGGACAACAGGGAGTAAGTTGGTTGAAAGCCGGTGCTTCAATGGGAGAATAAAGGACAGAAAAGAGGGAGAGGGATGTGTGTGTGTAGGTTGATGGAGGTTTAGTGGAAGAGAGAGAGAAAGAGAGAGAGAGAAAACTGAAAAGGTTTTTTAAAAGTAAAAGTAATTTTATAAGTCAGATGATTGATATCTTGCATGAAAAATTCATGTTACTGAAAGTAAACATGCTTACAAATTCTTTTATTCTCTGTAACAAAAGAACATTCTGCCTCACTTGTTCTGAAAGCAGTGTGGATTATTTGGAGAGAAATTCCAGTATACAAAATAGGGATGTTATTGCTTTTTGCTGTCTGTAGTATTCAGCATTTGTACAATGGTTTCAAATAAGATTCTTTTCTAGCATACAATGTTTTCATGGTTGATTACATAATCCTTATTTATCATGTTATAACTCATGATAGAATTTTAATTTGATGTCCTTCATTTCTTACTGTGTGAAGAGCTTGTTCTATACCTTTAGCTTATTATGTTTGTGGGAGCTTGTAATTGGTTGACACAGATATTTTATGGTTTTTGTTCATTCTGTGAGGACACATAAAAATGATTGTAAAAAACAACTTGTCATGTTTTGCAGTACTGCTGTGCATGCTTATCAATAATAAAACACTACAAAGCTTGGAATAAAAGAACACTCAGAAGTCACAGAGTGATTTAAGCAGGCAAAATATATGAATAAAATTCCATTAAAAAATGAGATAAAAAATGTGTAAACGTCAGGTATAATTTGGATGCGGAGAGTATAATGTGTTGGGAGTGGCAAAGTCTATAATATTTGGATTTTCATGAAAGGAGAGTCCAAAATGATGCAAGCCTCTTTGTTTAGCATTGCCTCTTAAACTTGTAATGTAAATCATTCTGGTGAAAAATAACATCCTTCTCGAGGTGGTCCTCTCCAGTGGGGGATGAATTCATCAGCCAACCACAACAGATATTGAAAAAAAGACTAGATAATATCTATTACTAATATTGTTAATACTGATGTATTACTACCGAGAAATAGAATTTCACTGAACTGACATTGTGCTAGGACAGTCATTTTCTGGCTTTCTCTCAGGTTGGGTAGGGAATTCACTCATTCTCCAGAGTTACAGTGCCATGTAGTAGCTAATACTAGCACAACAGTTGATGAACATTTACATGTATCACTTCATGGGCTGAAGGACAGCAACCCAGTTAGCACTGGATGAGTAACATGAAGAACAACAACCACCAATAGAATGATTTGTTTGAAGAGTGCCTGCAAGTGATAGTCTTGAAGAATGTACCTAATTCTACCTTCTTTGTGTTTAGTTTAAAAAATCTGTTAGCTGCTGGTTGTTTTTTATACGTTAACAAAGAAATCACTGCCTATCACTTGTGGGCATAAGAAACTGATATATGAACAATAATCAGCAGTTTGTGGATCTCAGTGACATGAGTGTAGACATTTTGGTAGTAGTATTAATTTATCTAGTCTGTAATCAACAGACTTCAGTTGCACAGGCAGAAACTCTGTATATATGCCAAATAATTGTTGAATATCGCATGGTAGTATTTTGTCTTATCTTCTTGTTTGATATTGTAAGCATAATTTATATTCTATGCCATACCAACTGTTTTGTTTAAAGATCGCTGAGAAAATATATCTGTGTATCATGACCTTTACTTAAATATTTCTCATCGAAGCTGGTCCAGGTGGTGAATATACAGACTATGTGGCAACTCGTTGGTATCGATCTCCTGAACTTCTGGTTGGAGATACACAGTACGGACCTCCTGTAGATGTGTGGGCAATTGGCTGCGTGTTTGCTGAGCTCTTGACAGGCCAGGCTATATGGCCAGGCAGGTCGGATGTTGACCAGCTCTACCTCATTCGTAAAACATTAGGTAAATGTTATTATGACTGCTATTCCCATACGGCTGGCTTCCTCTCCTAGAGGTTAGCGACTTTTCTCTGTAATCTTGTATACTCTCATAAGTAACGTGACAACGGTGAGAATCAGCAGTGGTTCTACTCACGTCGGTAACTTACAGGGTATGTGAGCCGGCCGCTCAGAAAGCAATGGCAAACTACTGAGCGTAATCTTGCCAAGAAATCAACAATCAACTGAAAGATGCTGTCGTTGACAGGAATGTCCTGTAAAGGATATGCAAACATTTAATTTAATTCCCATACGGCTAAGTTATCTACTCTTGACCAGCTCTACCTCATTCTTAAAAAATATGAATAAAATTTGGTGGAACTGCAGTAAACCTGTGAAAGTGTAAACAATATAAAATGACACAAAGTAGTGCAGCTTTACATAACAGAATTAAGACACATACAGGACGTTGCGGCGATTAGCCTTCATCAGCAAACAAACACTTTCACAAACACAACATACAGTCAAGGAGATCTCTTGTGACTACATCAGAAGGTGATGACAGGATGAGAAGAACAAAAGGATGAAAACATGAAAGCAATGAAGAGAAAATGAGAACTGAAAAAAATGTTCATATTCACCTCACAGTTCCGATGTGTAAGCAACTCAGAAAATCTCCTATGTATTCTTTTTATACCCGGTGATAGGTGTTATGGTTCAGTGAGCACATTGAAAGAAGGGGGTGGGCGGAGGCAGGACTAGTATACAGCAGGACTAGGTCCTGCCCCAGTTATAAGAATGACTGCCCTTTGCTTGACACTGAAGTGTTTGATATATTACTCTCAAATGTGAGGCAGCAGCGCTCAAGATGAACTGAAGATGTGCGAGCTAACCACTATGCTACCAAGGATTCTTTGATGTAGCATATAGCTACATACATTAAATGTAACACTGTATATCATATTGTTACATTGAGATGAGTTTCACCTGATCATGATGTATGATAAAATATGTGTAGCCACATATTGTACATTGAATGTGAATATCCGGCAAGACCCCTAATTATCAACATTTTATCAAAGAATAGTCCTTAGTGTGACATGAGAAAGTGGGAGCATAAGTGTTATCACTAGTAGGTTGCCTTGATAATGCCATGATTGCGGCCGGACAAGGGTTTTATGCCCGCATTCATCATCCGCTAAGTGAGGGACAGACTGGCCACCTAATCCATGCATTTAGGCCTATAACATGTGATAGTCCTAGCACTCAACAGACCCATAGCAGCTTCCTGTTTCAGAATTTTTGTGTGTTACATGAGAAATACTGATTTTGGTAACAGAAATTGTAACATGAATGTTTTCATTTCTACTCAGGTGATCTCATTTCCAGACATCTGGAGATCTTCTCCAACAATGCTTTCTTTAAAGGCATGAGCATCCCCGAGCCAGACAGACTGGTAGGTTTGATTGAAAGCATTTACTGCTGATGTCAGCATTGAGATACATCACACAAACACATTTATTTATATATTTAACATTGTTTTCTTTCTTTTTAACAAATTTATACTTTTGTGTTTTTAAAATTTTTTTCCACACAAAACTTAACACTAATTTGTCTATTTGTGCAATCCTACATTGATACTTTTTCCGATGGGTTGTCAAGTGGATTCCTGTGGAGATGAGAGATGAAGAAATCATGAAGCAGCTACGTGAAGAGAATCTTCACATCCGATTCTTGAAGGCGGAGCGGCTCCTCACCTACTCCAAGATACCTACAACCTTGGCAGTGGTGACATCGGAGGGCAGCGAGATGCCGACCACAGTAGCATCCAACAAGAGATTGCAGCAACAAGAGAGATTCATCCCAAGAATCACGCAATGTTCCAGATGTCAGAAGGCCGGCCACAGTAGAGCTACGTGTCGCAGTAAAACGGAATTATGCCGATACTGTGCCGATCACCACGCCTTCAAGGAGTGTCCGCTGGCCAAGCTGGATACAGACTTCCGAGCACCCAACAACAAAAGAAAGTGCGCCAACTGTCTGGGCAAACATGGAGCAAGATACCTGGGCTGTCCGTATCTGCAGAGGACACAGAGACGTCTTAAAGATCGCCATCATCACAAAGACACCATTCAAGGAAGCAATGCAGAGGGGCGAGACAGCCACGGGTATAGCACAATCTGAAAGAGATCAACTTCAAAAGCAGATAGACGAGTTGAAGAAGCAAGTCAAGGCACTACTGACGACGACTCCGACCAGCGATAATGAGAAGCTGCTGGCCGACATGAAAGAAATCCATCTCGACATCAAACAAGAGATTCAGCGCATGGCTGAGATGAAGAAGGAGAACGAAGAAATCCTACAAATGATCAAGACCGAAAGAGAATTGCATAGAGCTGAAATGGAACTCTTTCAAAACAAATTAACAGAAGCCACACAAGAACTCACAGAGAAACCGCAAGAAGAAAACCAAGAGACCGAGCCTGAACCGCAAGCTGAAGCCAGCAGCCCAACAACAACGCCCAAGAGGGAACTACTATACCGTCGGATCTCTGAAGGAGGCACAGAATACCCAGTCGACAAGGAGGAACTCAAGCGCGAGGAATTCAGAAGGCGCTGGGAAGAAAAAGAAAAGAAGAAGCCTAAGAAACTCCGGGGGAAACCGATGGTATACCCAGTACTACACTACGACCGTGAGAACGACTTCAAGTACTATATAGATGACGGTAAAATCATCCCATGGCTGACCACGGAGGAAGAAAACTTTAGGCAGCAGTATCGCAAACGCAACAGTGAAAACAGGCACAAGGAGGAAAATGAAAACGTCGATAAGCTCCTACAGAAAATACACAATAAAGGAGACAAAAAGACCAAATAAAAAGTCCTTTTAAGGACTGCAACCAATCAAGCCAGGAGCCTGCACCAACAAAGAAAACAAGTGGAAACATGCACAAAGGACAGCCGCCGACCGATCCCCCAGCTGGAGCGGGATAACGAAAAGTCCTTATAAGGACTGCAGCCAGACGAGCCAGGAGCCTACACAAACAAAGAAAGCCACAAGCACAGACGAGCACAAAGGATAGCCGCCGACTGAACCCCTGCTGACGTCACAGACACAAACGATACATAACCAGTCCGAGATAGGACTCACAAGACAAGAATTAGGGCTAATAAACCCACAAAAACCACGTACCTCAACAATAACCACAGCTGATGAAGCAGGTTAGACGAGGTCGAATTTGGAATTTTTGTTTTTGAAATGGAATCGGAATACTTTTTCTCTTGCTTTTCTTACTAAACCCTGCTTTGTAGTTATCTTGGACTATCTTCATTAGTTTGTTGTCAAAGTTACAGGTGTGCTTATTGTCTCATGTATTTATTTACTGGTCTGTCTGTCTATTAATGTTTCTGCATTTAGTAAATAATGTGCAGTGATATTGTTTTGTGACTTTATGTTTTTCTGGGCTAATACATAAGTGTACTATGCTATCAAAGACCCAGAGTTGCCTTACTGATGGCTTGTCTTGAGCAGTCCAAAGCTTTTTACACTCTTCAGTCTGGACACATTTTGTGCTTGATTACTAATATACTTAATCACATACATATCTTTGTACATATTCATATCTTGTATTTCTCCAGAATTCCTAAATGTGTTTTTTTTAAAATTTGTCTTGTTTTTCTGAAAGGAACCATTAGAAGAAAGATACCCTGGCATGGCTTCACAAGCACTGAACTTTCTGCAGGTATGAATTAGCATAATTTATCTTATTCTTAGATTCTCTGACATTCATATATAGACTATTGTGTAATAATTTTGAAAAAAAAAAATAATTCAGTCAAATTTTTTAAAAATTTAATTGTTTACTGTCATAATCTAGGCAATTGTTTTTAACATTTAGTAATTATTTAGCTCATGGTTCAGCCCATTAATTCAGTTTTCCATTCCAACAGCTGAAATCGAGAAGATTCATCAAGATATATGTCATCATACACCAAACTGTAATTTATTGCCCCTCTTCAGTTTACCAGTGATGGGTGCTTTTGAAGCTAGCATATCAGTTCTCTCATTCTTAAGCTGAACACTAGGTCCATACACATTCTCATGGTTTCAAGCCTCCACAAATGGCATCCACTCACACCACAGCAATCCATTATGAACTTTCCAAAGCTTTTTATAACTGCATTGGCACTACCGTTGCTGACTGACAGCTGTAAGACCAATTGCTGAGTAGTGATTCACCTTTCAGGAAGCGAAATGGCCTCAGCGCATTTCAACATTTCTGCCTTGGTGGCTGTGGCAGGATGTCCATAGTGCGGCCAGTAAAGCAGCTCCATATCTCCACTTCCTGATTCTTTGATTCTCTGAG
>JACEFZ010027060.1:0-47762 GCA_014155875.1 Cepaea nemoralis | reverse complement strand
TGAAAATCAGAGGATGCCAAATCGGGACTGTAGGTTGGATTGGGTAGTAGTCAAACCATTTGGTGATTGCTTCCCATGTTGCCAGACTTGTGTGAGGGCTCACATTGCCAAGAAGGAGAAGCAAGTCTTTTGGATTCTTGTACGGCCTAAGTCTATGAAAATACTGATTGAGTTTTTTAAATGTCTTTTAATGTAAGCTTGCAAGTTGATTGTCTCTCCTCTTGGCATAACAACCACAAGAATCACAACTTCAATGTTCCAAAAGACAATGATCATGACCTTTCCCACTGAAGGAGTTGTTTCTTCTTCTCCTTTCGTTCTTTGTGGTGATTGTGGATTATGCAACTCCAGTGACTGTCCTTTTGTCTCAGGTTCAAAATGATGTGCCAAGGTTTCGTTACCTGTAACAATCATAGCCAAAAAGTTCTCTCCATCAGCATTGAAACACTCCAATAATTTAGAATAAATTGCTTTCCCTTGCAATCGGTAGTCATTTGTGAGCCTTTGAGAAAATCATCTTGAGCAAACCTTAGAAAATCCAAGAGTTTTTATAACTGCATTTGTACTACAACTGCTGACTGACAGCTGTAAGGCCAATTGTTGAGTAGTGATTCACCTATTTGTAAGAATGATGCCCTCAGCACATTTAAACATTTTTGCATTGGTGGCTGTGACAGGACGTTCACACCACGGCCGATCAGGCAGTTCCATATCTCCACTTCCTGATTCTTTGATTCTCTGAACCCAGCGACTGACAACTGTAAAATTTTCATACACATCACATACACACTTGTGAATGTTCACAACAGTTTCCTTCTCTGCAAGTTGCTATCATGCTCCACAATGGGCACATGTCATATTTAAAGTGTGCAAACTTTCTTTCATGTTTCTACCTTTATTATTAGCTGAGAAAAACGATGTGGTACATTACTTTCTGAATGCCCCTCGTGGTACCCATTTTAGGAGACAGGGTTAGCCCAAAAACCATGCTAGTAAAACAAAACAAGAAGCCTATATCTTATTATATAATATTGAACTAGGACCACTGTCAACAAGTGGTAAACAAGTACACTAACCACTATGTTAATGCAGCAAGCACATGATTATAAAAATATTCCCAACCGAAGTTCATGGAGATGAGTCAGTAGTCAACCGTAACAAACAATTGATTATTTTCATTGAGTCATGTATTACCTCAATTTCCTGAGCAGCTCTGCCATCAGCATGTTGCAGCAAGTTTCCTCCTAGGTCAAGAATTTTATTATATGTAGCTTCTTGCACTTGGAATTCATGCTTCACTGCCTGCATTAGATGAAAAACAGATACTGATGCACAAAACCTTAACATTTAATATACATTTTCTTAGACTCAATTTTGTGCCAAGACATCTAGATATTTACTTCACTGCCTCACCCTTGTTCTTTTCTCCTCAGTATTGCCAGTTGTCACCAAGTTCTCTAATTTATTTCTTCTCAAAATGTGTCCAAAATATTTTGACTGTCTACGTCTAATTTCTCAAATCAGTTTATGGTTTTCATTTGTTTCTTGTAGGACTTGCTTATTGGTTTTTCTGTGTCCATGGTATTCTTTGCATTTTCCTCAGAGACACTTGCAATATGACTGCGATCAGAACATACCCATACATGCTCAAATTCTCTTGGCAGATACTGAAGTATATTGATGTAAACTACCCATGTTGCACTTTGATTGAATACACATTAGCATGTCCCCACAATCAACGTGTAGCATTAATTCCAGTTTTTATTGTATGTTCCTTCAGTGTGCACATTGTTGTCTCACTGCATGTTCAGAAAGTTATTTCCTGTTGTCGCGGAAAGGTGGACGGACATCATATCGCCTGACTATGCCTACATGCTAGTGAGCCTAAACCACATAGGTAAAATCCTGATTCGTCAATCCCACATGAACCATTTCACAAACACTACAGAAGAAAATTGGGGCTTTTGAGCATAAATATTACAGAAATGTTCCAAAAATATTGTGGACCAAGAAGAAGGAAAATACTGAAATTCTGTAAGTTCTGAACATCAAAGTAAACTAGTCATAAACAGCACTGTATTTTGGAAACTAAGATACTTTGGCCATGTTGAAGCTTGTGAAGAATAGTGGTAGAAGGCAAGAGTCCTGGAAGAAGAGGCAAAGTTTGACCAGCACGAAGATGGATGCAGGACATTGCACATTTATTGGATATGTGTTATTAATAACACTTTCTTGCAATATTTATGTGTTTCTCATATTAGATGTGCTGCTCCTCAACCATTGCACTGAGATCAGAAGAATCTTAACTGCTTTGTTTTTAGTTAGAACTTCCTATGCTAGAACTATTTTTGAAAATATAATTGAAACAAACATTCTGTATCTAAATTTAGGCGAATTCTCCATTCTTGTTCATTGCGAGCAAGGTGTGTCACTGAGTGTAAGCTGTATTTCTGTTGTATAACTTTGGAGGCTAAATCATTTAGTACTGATAGAAGGAGTGGGCCACATTAACTCGACTACCCTGTAGACAGGTCAATCTGTGTGAAGGGATAGTCTTTCTTACTGGTCTCCTATCACATGAACAGTGCCTCATTTCACTGTGACTTAGGAGACAGTGCACGCACTTCAAGATTCCCTGACATACTGAGTGGAGCATACAAAATTAGCTGTATATGGAAGCCAATCACCTGCGTTGATTTTTATGGTGTGGGTGTTGGTCATTTAGGAAACAATGGCAAACTACTGAATGTAAAAACTGCCTAGTAAATCATAAACAGCTATTGTTTATCTGTACTTTCCAAGGCAACTACTTGTCTTCCCCTTCTTATTCTAAATCATTTCCTTGTTCCAGCTGTTAACAAATCCTGGGGATGAATGTGATGTCCTGTAAAGGACAGGCAACTAACTTTTTAAAACCTCTTAGAACTTCTTTCTAATTAATGAGCAACTTTTATGGAGACTGCTGACCATTTCATGCATCAGGAATTCAGCCTAATGATTTGGTTGTCCCCTGCCAATCACCACATCCTGATAGCTGCACTTCTGAAATGTGTCTGTATGAAAATTGTCCAATGTAGGAGCTGTATAAGCCAGCAACTCTGCTCTCTCATTGCCACAGACTCCCATATGTCCAGGGCAGTTATCCATAAAAGTGTTTATAAGTTAATCACATTAATGATAAAAGGTCAACGCTCAGAGGAAAGGCGAGACGGACTTATAATCAGATTGCTACTGGTACTATTAGTGTTGGAACTCTTCGTTGGCTGCTGAGGATGGGGACGGAGCACTTATGGGAATGCCTCGAATGCTGTGATGTCAATTCCTAAATCAATCAATCAATCAATCAATCAATCAATCAATCACATTAATGAATGGCACCTGTGCATATCACAGTTATCTATTAATGACCTATTGTACCAGTGACTGTGAGATAATAGAGTGAATTTGACATAATCAATGTCTGCAAGCCATTGGAGCGCATCACTTACTGTCTCACACCCCATCCTCATGGTGAATGTGACAACATAAGCTTCACTCTGCCCTTCTACAGCTCTACCCTGCACTCTGGCTGTAAATTCCCATCCTGAGAGTTTTCTGTATAAGCACAATGTAACTAATGGCACTGTAATCACTGGAATGATCCACTAACTGCTGAATTTCTGCTGTTTCAGTCTTATATATCCTGTCCACCATAAACTCAATATCATCACAAAGTATACTCTCCAGCCTGGTCATTTGTCCAACTATAAACTCTGCTGTTGCAATCCATAACATAATCACAAAAACATAGCTTTATTCAGATTGACCTGTTAACTCAAATCAGCACATCACAAGGAAACTGCCTTTAGCATCCCATTATTGCTGTTAGCCATTTCACTCCTGCCTGAACCAGTTCTATATATACACACAAATAACCTGCAAATGATAATATTCTTCCTAGGCTATTTAGTTGTATGCAAGCCACAGTTGTATAAATGTATAAAAGAACAGGTGAATATGCCAATCCCTGGGGTAGGCTTGTATATTTGTTGAGGATATGATGACCAACCTCCTAATCTCAAAGCAACAATCCTCTCCTTTAAAGCTGCAGCAAGACAGTATGCTAACCACACATTCTCACATCATCTTAGACATGACATCTGGGTATAATAATCCACTCCTCCCCCGATATGTCTCCACCTTGCCGTGGTGGGGGAGCTTGCGTGTCCCATCGACCCCATGTGCTTGCCGATGGATGATAACAACATATCGGACAGCTTATGGGATAGGGGCCAGACTAAGAGAGACACAACCTGCTACTCAGCAGGTATACTGAGGATAGCAGTCAAAAGTTTACATCTGGCACACGAAGGCAGAAGTTCTTGGTCCGGACAATACTCTAAGGCTCTCTGTCGAGGGTTTAGGCTGAACGCCTCTAAGTCACAAACCCTCGGATGTGAGAGCCGGGCCGATACCCACCTACCGAAAAATAGAGGCCGGATACTGAGCACGCTACATGCCCAGTTCTGATACCTGTTTGAAGGTTCTCAGCTGGGGGATATGAGGGATTCCCGGATGAGAGGGCCTGGCCATTTCTCGTTCACTACTGCACGGAGGTAAGGTGCTGAGCCGGCAGCACATGTAGCCTACCTCGTGAGCGAGTACTAAAATGCAGAAAGTGTCCCAGTTGTATGAAATGGCTACGAAAACTGTCTGTATCTAACTCATAGAATGTAGACAAAAGTGAAAAAAATGCCTCAATAACACGAAATGGAACGCACGGCTAGCGAATCCATTGCGTGGTCCGAAGTCAAAAGCAAATGCTTACCGAGTGGATGTCGCCCGCAGTCTGACCGTTCCTGGTGTGTGTTTGAACGGCCAGTGGCAAGCGAGATGCCCAACACATGGCAGTGAGGAACTAAAGCAGCCATGAGCAGGACGATGCAACTCCTTGGGTGAGCCCAGTCTCAGAGCAATATGTGCCGGCTCTGCAATTATGGAAGCCTCTTTGGATTGCCTTGGATAGGCCCATGGTCTGCCCCTGCCTTCCCTTGATGGTCGACCGTGATGTCTCTTATCATTCTATCTTGACCAGCTGAGGTGTGGGCGACATCACAACAATAAGTCTAACGTGCCTCAAAACCCGAGGAAGGCTAACCTCATTAAAAAATGCCCGCCGAAGCCGGAAGTGCCATCCTACGGGTGGCAAACTAAAAATTGGCACTACGCATTTACGTCCGAGTGAAATGTCTCGTCCGAATGTCTCTTGTGCTAGGAACAGCTCTGACTAGGTAGTTTTCCGAATGTCCGCCGTGCCTGGAACAGCTCTGACGGGCACAAAGACAAGCACATGTCCGAAAACTCGCTGAGTGGATACTGTCTGCAGACCTGTCTGGTTTGTGCGGGAACGGCCCGGGGCAAACGAAATGCCCAATATATTGAAGTGAGGAATTAAAGCAGCCATGAGCAGGATGTGACGATTCCCTTGGTGAGCCCAGCACCAGAGAGTTATGTGTCGGCTCTGCAATTATGGAAGCCACCCAGGATGGCGGAAAATGCTATGGACTGTCCCTGCCTTCATTTGAGGGATTACCGTGCAGTCTTCGACTGTTCCAACTTGACCAGCTGGGAGGTGAACGGTACTACAAAAGTGAGAGTCTCCCAGGAATGCTAACCTGGTCAAAAATGCACGCTAAAAGTCGGATGTGTTGGCCTACGGGTTTCGGCCCAAGGGCGCATAACAGACACACCGCAATCACATCTGAAAAAACACTCCGGATGAACACAAAGAAGAAGAAGATAATCCACTCTGTCATAAGCTTCTCAAAGGTCTGATGTGAGGATCTGTCTCTTGCTCTCTCTGGAATCCCTACACTAAATGTAAATAGTTACTCTTTATGTTTAAGCTGATAAATAATATCACAGGAAGCATGTCTAATCAATGTGTTCAGAGTAGTTACAGCACAGCCTCAGATAGCACAAAACACTCCAGCTCCTGCTGTGGGAGATACAGCATGCGTGGCTGTGTCATGAGTGCTGATGAAAATTCAATACACTGGTACATCCAACATCCTGTAATTTTGTTAGTAAGTTTATTTAAAGTATTCAGTAAGTGATTAAGAAATAGGCATAAATATGAACAAAGAAGATACATGAAACATGTATTTCTGGATCACCTACCTGAACTTTTTCAGTAAAATTCTTCAAGACTTGCAATGAGTTGGAGTCACGTGGAGAAGCCTCTAAATAATTCTCTGTGTCTGTTAGCCAGTCCTTTAACTGCTGGCTAAGAGTATTGAATACAAGCCATTTGTTCTTAATTTCTGCAATGGCAGCTTTTTTTTGGTTGGCTTTTCTAGAAACACTTTGCCACTGCTCAAAGAGTAAGTTGATTTTTCTCTGAAATTCATTCTTGTCCTTCACTTCTCCGGCACTAATCATCTTTTGACCATCACTAAGAATGGCATGTATGATTTGGTGTTGACTGTACAACTCATTTTCAAATTGCTGGAAAATAAATGTATAAGAAAAGATTGATTACAAGGCACTACTCTGGAAACATTACATTCAGTGCTCTTTTAAACTGAGAACAAGTCTAGTAATTCTGAATCTAAATGATGTTTGCATGGAATGTGTACAATACATTAGTTTTAACATCAGTGAGAACAATTTTAGTATGTCTGATATATTAAAAATGTCTAAAATTATAAAACATGTTTTATTTACCAGTATGAAGAACTGAATATATCTAATGTTGTCACAAGTAATCAATATAATGTATATGATGTTACTGTAAGTGGCCTGTAAATTACATATTAGAAGTCCATGGCCGGTCTCCCTGGCCTAAAGTTAAACTACTTTCTTAGTAATCCTGTTTATCCACGTAGGGTAATTCAGCGCATGAGAATTGGAAGCGGTTCTCGCCGCATTGGTAACTTACGGGATAAGTGAGCTGGCCGCTCAGAAAGCAATGGCAAACTACTGAGCGTAATTTTGTCAAGAAATCAACGACAACTGTTAAGGATATGCGGAAAAAAAAAGGAGTCCATGAAATCTGTTAGGGCAAAATAAGAAAAAACATAATTTTCAACACTAATAAATTAGTTCATAAAGTTCCCATATTTACTGCTAACATTTCAACTGACACCACTATAGACTGTACTTATATAGAGCACTATTAATATTCATCTGACACTACCTACACACAATCTTGCAACCCTACAAATCTACATTTTAGTAGAAGTCCATGGCCAATCTCCTGTCCTAGAGGTTAAACTACTTTCTCCATAATCCTGTTTATTCACGTAGGGTAACGCAGAGCATGAGAATTGGAAGTGGTTCTCGCCATATCAGGCGAGACGGACTTATAATCAGATTGCTACTGGTACTATTAGTGTTGGAACTCTTCGCTGGCTGCTAAGGATGGGAACGGAGCACTTATGGGAATGCCCCGAATGCTGTGATGCTGATTCCTAAATCAATCAATCAATCAATCTTGCAACCCTTAATTGTAGATGATCAGAGTGATTTAGTGGTCTCTTAACTTGGACAGTGTTGGATGTTCATTTAGTTGAGAACACATTTGTTCAGACGAACCTGATAATGTGATACTTGTTATAATTTATGTAACTGATAATGTGATTCTTGTTATAATTTATGCAAAATTTATTTCTTGCATGCTTTCAGTTACATGTATAGTTGGTATTACAATTTTATCAGCTTAATATTTTGTTTACATCATTGGTATTAATTCAAACTGTGTAAGAGCTTAAAAGTCAGGTGTGACTGAGTTACCATATGATAGTAGATGGTGCTACCTGCTTTCTGTTAGCACTGAATATTGAGCAGCACTCACCAAACCTGGCACCCCACATGGATCCAACAACTTTGGGTGGAGGAGTGCAACTGGGAGGGTACAAGCCTTACTCTAGTGTGAGGAAATGCAACCTAAGGACTAAATGTCATGACAGGGCAGACCAGGTTCTTCTTCTTCTTCTTCTTCTTCGTTCATCCGGCGTTGTGCCTGTTTACAGCAGAGCTGCGTTCTTGCGCCGTTAGGCCGACACATCCGACTTCTGAGGGCATTTGTTGACCGGGTTAACCTTCCCGGGGGTTTCTTAGGACGTTAGACTCTCACTGTTGTGGTGTTATCTCCCATCCCAGCTGGCCCATATAGAACAGCCAAAGGCATCCTGGTCGGCCCTCAAGGGAAGGCAGGGGTAGACCATGGGCATTCCCCGCCATCCAAGGAGGCTTCCATAATTGCAGAGCCATCACACACCGCTCTGGTACTGGGCTCACCCAAGGAATCGTCACGTACTGCACATGGCTGCTTAGCCTCACTTCCGTATATTGGGCCTTCCGTTCACCATAGGCTGTTCTTCCAGAAGCCAGAAGAATGCAGTTTGCAGATGACATCCACACAGTGAGCTTTCGATTCGGACTTTCCACGTAATGGATTTGCTATCCAAGCAATATTCCATTTTGTGCCACTAGGACACTTTTTCCACCTTTTTTGAAGCCCACATAGTGAGCTTTTGATTCAGACTTTCCACGTAATGGATTTGCTATCCAAGCAATATTCCATTTCATGCCTCTGGGAGGCTTGTGTAACCGACATGCCTGTGGTATGAAGTGTGGCAGTCTAAATACTTCTTCATGTACATTTAAATGTCAACCTGAATACAGTTAAAGTAAGCTGCAGTCGACTTGAGCTTGTTGATATTTCCATAGAGCTTGTCCTCGAATGAAGCAGGTGTGGGCCAAAATATCTTTCTCTGTTCTGCATATATTGGGCACTCTTGCAGCAAATGTTTAGCTGTCATTTTACCAGTTCCACAATTACATTCATCTGTATCTCCTATCTTTAGTTTGTTGAACAAGTGGTATTTCAACCTGTTGTGTCCTGTGCGGAGTCTGAAGATTGCTACTTGTTCTCTTCGGTCGAGTTTGTAATATGCATCATCCTTCTGGTGGCCTGGATGCTCTGATTCCCATTTGGTTCTATAAGTGCTTTTTATCAACCTCTTTGCCTCATTATAGGTTATGTCTATGTCAGGCTGTGGTAGTCGTCCGTCCTCTTTTGCCAGTCTGTCAGCCTCTTCATTTCCAGGTATACTGCAATGTGATGGGATCCACTGTATTACAACTTTTTGTGATTTCTGGCATAGACCATGGAGTGCTGCTCTTAGGATCAGCTATTTCTGTGCTGTTATTGCTCTTCAGTATTGAGACAGCTGACTTTGCATCTGTAAAGATAGCTATTTGCGACTCTTTATTTTCCTCCATCAAGAGCATTTCTGCTGCAGTTTTCAGAGCCTCTACCTCCGCTTTGAAGTTACTTGAAAACTTTCCAGTTGCCACTGAATGTGTTTTTTTTCACTCCATTTTTTAAATTTAGGAGAATTCCTCCTCCTCCATTCTCTACTGAACTTTTGGCTGATCCATCTGTATATGCATGGGTCCAATTGCTGCTTGGGTAATGTTCTTTTATGTAGTTTAGGGTTATTTCTCTTCTTTCGGTTTCATACTGAGTGTTCTTTTTCTCAATACCAGGAATGTTTTCTATCATCTCAGGCAGTTGCTGCTGTCTTCAAGCTGGGAACTTATCAGCATTGTAAATGGGTTTGACTGTTGATATGTTAAGTATGGGATCTGCCCTAATCTTTCGTTTTGCAGTTTCTATAAAGTTGCTACGCTTCAGTCTTCCCTTTCCAAAACCACTAAACCTTTTATACATAGGGTGGTCTGTCAATCTTCTAAATTTTTCAGCTTGTTGCTGGGCTCTGCTATCTCTTCTATCCTGCATTGGTTGTAAACAAGTGATCTTTTCTAATTCATTAATAGGCGTTGTCTTCAGGCTTCCAGTTATGATTCGCATTCCTTGATTTTGGACTCTACTTATTTTGTTAAAGTTTGACTTAGCTGCTGTTGCCCAAGCTGCAATGCCATATTCCAGTACTGGCCTCACCCGTCCAGTATATAACTTCTTGAGAACTTTCTCATCTGCTCCCCATGTTGTACCAGCAAGCTTTTTCATGATTGCCATTCTTTGCCTTGCTCTTGTTCGATTTTTCTCAACCTGTGTCTTCCATGTCAGGCGACGATCAAAGGTGACGCCTAGATAGTTTGGATTTTCTTCATGGCTGCAATATTTTTCCATTCAATACCAGCTTAGGTTGCTGAGTTTTAGTTGAGAGGGAGAACACTGTGCATGTTGTTTTCTCCTCACTTATCTTCACTAGCCATGATTTTGACCAGTCCTCTAGCGCTAATAGGGCTTGCTGTATTCTGCTGTTAGCTGTACTAATATATTCTTCAGATGTCCATATGGCTAGGTCATCTGCAAAGGATGATGTGTGTACTCTGGCTGGAAAATTTTCCGTGATGTCGTTTATATATGCTAGGAATAATGTTGGTGAAAGAACTCCTCCTTGGGGGACACCTTGCTCCAACAGCATCATTTTGCTGGTTTGTCCTTGTACTTTTGTCCTGGCAGTTCTGTTCTCAAGGTAGTGGCTGATCCATTTGTACATTTTCCCACAAACATGCATTTTTTGCAGTTTTACTTTCAGTCCTTCCTTCCATACTTTATCAAATGCTTTTTCTAAATCTATCCAGACCACTAGTGTGTGCTTTTTCTCTTGGAAGGCATCCTCTATTTCCTGAGCTATATAGGTTATTTGATCTTCAGTGGATCTGTACTTTCTGAATCCTGCTTGGTGAGGTGTTAAGAGTTGGTTTTCTTTCAGATGCCATGTTAGCCTGCCATTGATAATGCGTTCCATTAATTTTCCTACACAGCTAAGAAGACTGATAGGTCGATAGCCATTTGGTTCTTCCAGGTCTTTTCCTTTCTTTGGGACTGGTATTAGTATAGCTTCCTTCCATGCCTGTGGGACTATTCCCCTCTTCCAGCTGTAATTTAGGACTGCTAGTAGTTTCTTTTTTGCCTTAGTGCCTAGTCCTATTAGCATTTCATTTGTGATTCCATCCTTTCCTGGTGATGTCTTCTTTTTTAGGGTATTCATTGCCTGTTCCATTTCTTCCATTGTTAGATTTGCCATCATATATTCTGCTGCTGTCTCTGTATATCTATGATGTATCTGTTTATCTTTGATTGCTTTTCTTCTGTTCGGCTGTAATATCAATGTGGTTTGCACTGGCATAGTGTTCCATTAGTGCATTTGCAGCCTTTTTTTCCTGTAAGCAAGGCATTTCCCTGTTTAATTGTTATTTGTTTGTTTCTAGGTCCTTCATTGTTCATGGCTTTCACTAGTTTCCATAGTTTGTTTCCATCCCTGTCAAAATTCAGGTTTTCTGTTTTTTTTCCTCCAACAATCTCTTGTTGTTTGATTTACTGTTCTTTTATATTTTGCTGAGATGGCTTTGAGAGAGATGTTCGCTTCAATTGTTTGTTCTCTCTCTGCTGTCTTCCTGGCATCTTCAACTTTGTCCTCCAAACTTTGTAGTTCTTCAGTCCAGTATGGTTTGTAATTTTTCCTCGCTCCTCTTGGAATAGACTCAGTGGCCGCCTGTATTATTGCTCTGTTTAGACTTTCCTCCATTTGCTTCATGTTGCCATATCGTGTATTTATGTTTTCACAATATTTGTCTGTTAGTATGGCAAATCTGTCCCAATCTGCTCGTTTGTAATTCCAGCGGGGCAAAGGCTTTTGCTCCTGTGGAACATACTCCATATTTATTACAAGCTTGATTGGTCTGTGGTCACTACCTGCTAATTGGTCAAGCACATGGCGATCGATTTTGTGGAGGATGTCTCCTGTGCAGAAAGCTAAGTCTGGAGTAGAAGTGGTAATCCATCTTCTGGAGTAGAAGCTCGGTGTGTCATCCGCTTTGTTGAGTAGATGGAGATTTGAGTCTATTTCCCAGTCCTCCACTTCATCTCCTCTTTTGTCAGTATCTGGGTATCCCCATCTTTCTGAACGGCTATTAAAGTCTCCGACAACAATGCAATTTGTGTCAGTTATTTTCATGTTTGAGAGTGTAAGATCCTTATCTGCCGGGCTATACAGATTGTAAATTCTTATTTTCACGTCCTTTATCATTATATCAACACCTATAATTTCTGTTTGGTTGTCAGAGATCACAGATACTTTGCTGCAAGGTATTGTATTTCGTGTAAGTATTACAACTCCTCCTTTGTGTCCTTCACGGTCAAAACGTGTGGCCTGATATCCCTCAACTGAAAATGAGCGATTGGCATTGAGGTGTGTCTCTTGAATGCATGCCACATCTATTCCATCTTTATGAAGACGCTGTGTTAGGGAGGCTTTCTTGTTAAAAACTCCTTCGGCATTCCATTGTAGTATGTTGAGTGTCCGGGGTGTTTGGTCAATAGCTCTTAACCTACTCCTCTGTGCCTTGACTCCACAGCACAGGGGAAGGTGACCACCAGTAGTCATGGGTGGACCCCCTCGAGGCAGGGGGCCCGGCACTATCACCGCCTGATGGGACTTCACGGGATTAGCACCATAACGATTAATTTTCATCTGTGGCATCATGAAATGATAAAGTTACGTTGCACTTCTTTGTCAAGCCTGTGGCTCAGTACATCCGATTTCGACAAGCATTTGTTCGGGATGCTTTCCCTAGCCTTTGACTGTCCCCAGTCTACCTACAAGGCAGCAGGTTTGTACGTCTCTTCGTCTGGTTCCTCTCCCTTGACCTGTCCGACATGGGTGACCCTACCAGTAGCTGTGCTACCGTCGGCATAGCTCTTGGGGTCATTGGAACGCACAAGCCCCTCTACCTCGTTAAGGTGGACGCATGGTAGAGGGGAGACCAGGTTCTAAGACTTGGTCAGCAACTAGTCTAAGATGAATAGAATAGGAGAAGCAAAAGTTGCATTTCAAAAGATGAAAAGTATCTAACGTAATGAAAAAGTTAGCTGCATGTCCTTTTACAGGACATTGCAATCAACCCCAGCGTTGCTTGGCTATTTATGATTTTCTACGCAATTTTATGTTCAGTAATTTGCCATTGCTTTCTGAACAGCTGACACTCATACTATTTTTTTTTCTTTTTTGCATATCCTTTACAGGACATCGCTGTCAACACCAGCATCTTTCAGCTGTATGTTGATTTCTTGGCAAGATTACGCTCAGTAGTTTGCCATTGCTTTCTGAGCGGCCGGCTCACATACCCCGTAAGTTACTGATGTGATTCAAACCACTGCTGATTCTCACCGTCATCACGTTACCGATGAGAGTATACGAGATTACGGAGAAAAGTCATAACCTCTAAGCCATGAAGCCGGCACTCATACTACTCATACTATAGCCAAAATAAATCAAAGCCGTCTGCTTCCAAGTGGCCCTGGCTGACTTCAAACCTGTCATGTTGAGATTGTGAAACTCTGTCCGCTATCCCTAAGCCACAAATGCTGGCCTTATGTAATAAATTACTTTAATTTAAAGTCAGAAAGCTAGCACTTAAATGTTATATTGAACATGTCCTATTGTATGGCTGTGAATCATGAAATAAATTAGCTAGGAAGCACTGGAGATGTGGTTTCTGAAACCAACCTTGGACTGCCAGGGTCACTAACAACAACTGTGTGAAATGTAAACTAACAAATTAGCTAGGAAGCACTGGAGATGTGGTTTCTGAAACAAACCTTGGACTGCCAGGGTAACTAACAACAACTGTTTGGGAGAGGTTAATAAAAGTAGAACATTATACATAACAATAAGAAAGAGACAAACAGTGTTCTTAAGCCATATAATGAGAAGAAAGGCACTGGAAAACATAATGCCAATTGGAAAAATCAGCGGCAGAAGAGTCGGAAGCAGATCGAGAGAACTGATGCTGGATGTTATAAGACAGTCCCATGGAGGAATATCATAAACAGGATTGATCCAGAACACCAGGCACAGAGATCTGTGGAGAGACTTGAATACCTTTGCCAACTGGCAATCACATGATAATGAACAGATATTTGATTATTATAATGAAATACTAAAAGAATGTCAAGTTTGAAACATCTAATTATTTGTATTTTGAGTGGTAGGAGACATAAGAATAGTGTAACATATACAAGAAGTATCTGAACTTTTACACATTTGATTCTCTCTTCATCATCCAATGGCCGGTTCTGTGGTGAAGGGGTTACAGATGCAATTTGTAATCCTGCATACCATGTTCAAAACACAGCTGCGGGAGATTTGGAAGCAGACCGTCTTGCATTGGTATTTACAAAGGTACAAGTGCCGGTCATTCAGAAAGCAATGGCAAACAATTGAACGTAAACTTGCCCAGGAATCACAAACAGCCAAACAATGTTGGAGTTGACTGCTGCGTCCTGTAAAGGGTATGCAACTAACTTCACGCCAATAACTACAATTGTAACAACTGTCTGTGGCGAAACGCCAGTGGCTCATGTCCTCATGCCTTCTTTGATTTTGGGAAAACAGGGGGAAACGGCTTTCGGAAGCTCTCAGTTCTCTTGTTCGCTCAATCATGAAAGATAGTTCTTTGGGGTTACCTTCATAACACAATCTTTATATGGAGCAAGTAGATATAGGTCTTTTCTTTCGGGTAGACCCGATGGAGCGCCCTGCGCCAAATGTGCACTGGTGCGGCTTCTGGAGGATTCATGTCCGTTTCTACTGATCGCCATCCACGGCCGAATGTCAAGAGTTCAAGTTAAAGATTGAGACATTTTTAAAGGTTTCCTACTGGTGGAATGAAAAGGTAAACTTGGGGTTTCTTTGGTCCAGCCAAAACTTGGCCTATAAATATCTATTGTCTTAACGACTGAGAGGATATGGCGAAACAGCAGTCTTGCCATATTGGAAAGGGGGTGACCGTTAGCAAATCTGGCTACGCGTCTTGATCTTGGCATGGCAAGGGAACAAATCAGAAGAATAAATAGTTACCAAATGATATCGCTTGTTCTTGGCAGCCGATAGACGAGTGCTATCTTCTTCCTACGGCTTACCGTTACTTAGTAGCATCTCTCATTTAAATATAAGCACATTAGATAGCTACGGTGTGCTGGAAGGAGGGAAGGGCTCCTTGGGGAGGGGGTCCACCAATCTATGATCTATCTTCTTGAGCCGGAAGAGGCTATCCACGGTGCTATCTCTTTCGTCTTTTAGTCGATAGGATGATGTGGGGATTATAAATAAACTTCGTTATCTTATAGAGAGAACCTGCATTCCTCTGAATCTACGTGTTAGGTGAGGCACTGCCGGTACATTGCGGCGACAGCTCAGACAAGAGCAGCAGCCAGAAGAGGTAGTATCTTCTTTCATATTCTTGCTGGGAATGGGGAACTCCACTGCATGCCATACAACCCCACTACTATACTAGTAGTTAACGGGGAGAAACACACAGATTACTAGGCGCACCACACCACAAGATCTTGGTTGTGAGAAAGGCATGGTTTGCGAGGGAGAGAGAAGCTGGGAAATGAATGTGCCCAATAATAATAAAGGCAGGGTATGAGTGAGGAGAGTGATTCGTGTATGTAACAGGGTGCATCGGGTAGCCGACCGGACGTCTACAGATTGGAGGTCTATGCAAGCCAGGACGTAGCCAATCCAGGGGCTACCTGACATGTCCGACGCATCCAAGCCAGCCACTTATAAACTGGTGTTGGTAAGCCGAAATGCATAACTAATATGTGGTGCTTGAGTCAGCTTGATCCCTCACTCGAATGTTTGTCCTTTCCAGGGTCCTTCTTTTGGAAGTATGAACAGAGCTGAAGGTCTCGACAGGGCTCTACGCAGAAAGTATGTTTATGACTATGCCATGGCAAGGTTTGGGCCATGCCAGCTGTAAGGATATGATCTCTACGAGATAGAGCCACTGCTGACCTTGAAAGAATGACCATCAGCTGTACTGACACATCACCAGTCATCTCGATACGTTTGGATTGAGTCCTTTTGTATTATTGGCTGGACCCCGCCAATCACTCAGACACACCCATTATTATATGAGAACTATTCTCCAGGACATTATTTCCTACCTGACATTATGCCAGGTGATTCCATGGCACTTCCCTAGAACATTTGATAACTAAAGTGGTCCATGGAAACTTGGAAGTTTGGTCTACAGAAGGCTGTTGTACGTACAACCAATTACCTGGAAGGAAGGAGATTCTTGCACACTCGGTGAGCTGTGTGTGGACGGATCGGACAGTGTATGAAGCTGGGTCTGTGAATCTAGCTACCTGAGGCTCTGTGCCTGAACGTTATCCTTGTTGTGTCTGTTTAGAACTATCTGTTTTATCTGCCTTGATGTTTTCCTGTGCTGTTCTTGATTAGGTTAATAAAATTACTTTCAAGTTATTCTGACAATCGCCATGTTATTTATGCGACAGCCAGAAATACACCTTAGAGGTTAGGTCCCGAGGTAGAAAGACAGAGTGACAGTGAGTCCAGGGAACGGAGGAGGGTTGGCAAGCAAACACCTATCAAAGTCAGGGCAATAGAATAATATTGAATATTGTTACATAGTTACTTGGGACCCTCCACGTAGCTTTTTACACTGTCCATGTTCCTGTCTTGCATGTACTCCACTTTATTAAGAAAGAATGAAGTATCACAAGAATATATGTGACATTATTTAAAATACAAATGTGCTGGTGTATTACTGGGGTTATATAAAAAGCAAAGAAAGTGACCCTGTAACCTTTCAAGCGTACAGCAACAGGCGACTGTGGTGGTTAACGAGAGGCTGTAATGTAGCCTCTTAGCTGAAAATAAGACTTCAGAAAAGATAAATATAATAGCCAGACAAGATGTAAGGAGGCTCTTTTCCTAGAAGAATGGGAGGTGAAATAAAAACATGGCAAAGACAGCAGGAACTACAAGAAATAGGGGCTTAGTGTGATGTAGTGAAGAAAATATGCTACTTAGGGGGATAAAAAGACTGAAGAGGATGAGAAGCGAAGGAGAAGTAGGTGAAGGAGAAGAATAAGAATGGGAGGAGGAGGAAGAAGAAGAAGAAATAAAATGCACAATTCAGATGGCATGAAAAATTGAGCAATAATGATAGTTAAAAAGCTTGAGATACTCAATAAAAAAGTGAGTCCTCAATATGGTAGACTTCTGAAAGTTCGACCCCCAGTGTTACATCATCTCTCAATACTTCATAGTAAAAATAAAGCTATTAGGAAATATTCACGCTGTTGTAACAAAAATAACAGACAGTCCATTACAGTGAACAAAGCAGTGTCAGGAAAAAATATGAACAGCTCAGAAGACAAGAAAACATTGTAAGCATAACAATTATATGCCTGTATAAGAAGCTTAACATACAAAGGAGACACAGAACCAGAAATGATACTATTAGAAAACAGGTGACATAAAACCAGCTGAACAAGAAACAACAAACAAACAACAAGTAAAATGACTCATGTGTGTATCATGAACAAGCAAGCAATATCACTGATACATAGAGTACACAAACAAGCAAAACATCAACCCAACAAAAGATGCACAAATGGCATAACTGAAAAAACAAAAACAAACACCACTTTAATGAGGCACATACGAGATAATTTTTCATAACTCTCCTCATTTCCCAATGCTGACAGAAAAATAAAATAAAAAGTAGGCTTCTACAGTTAATGTTCACCCAGAAAACTTGGTTTTGCTGCTTACCTCAATATTGCGGAGTTGGTCTGATAAGTCATCAAGATTTCCTTTCACCTTTTCTGCTAACTTGTGCTCTGTCTGAGCTACAAAGGTCTTCCAGGCTTCACACTTGGAGGTGAAGTTCTGCTGTTGTAGTAGGTTACCTTGGAGTGTCCTTGATCTATCCTTAGTGTCTTCATACAACTTATACCATTTGTGATTAAGCTCTCGTAATCTTGATGCATCAATCTTATTCAAGGCCAGTTGATACCTTCAATATGATACAACAATAAACATATCATCTGAGTCCTGGAGGATGCAGATATTTTTGTATATTTTCAATGATTTTATCTCTAATTTAATTTTGAAAATGCAACAACATGCTACTGTTTTACTTTAAAATATCATGTATCTAACATTTTTTTAACAGCAATTTTATTTTTAAAAGTAATAAATAACAGTGATACTACTGGTATTGTCAAGGATACAAATATTAACAGCACAGAGGTGAATGCAATTATCAACAGGACAACACTCTCAGTCACAGAAACTACAGAATAAAAGAGCTAATCAAAAGCATTCTATCAAACAGGCTGTTTTAGCCTATTGGTTAGTGCACTGTAGTTGACTCCCTTGTAATATGGACACATTTTTTCAGGAAAGTAAAGATAGTCAGGAATGAACTGATCAATCCATCTCAAAATGCCATGAGGTAGTATATCTGAAGGCCTAATATTTCACAGCCCTATAGTCTATGACTATATTTCCTAATAGCATTATTTTTACTATGACTTTACTCCCCCGATGGTGTTTCCACCTTGTTGTGGTGGGGGAGTTTGAGTTTCTCAATGACCCTGAGAGCTATGCTGGCAGTAGCGTAGCTACCAGCAGGGCCTCCCAAGCCGGACAGGTCAAAGGGTAGAGAACAGACAAAGAGAAACACCCTGGTCCTCCAGGTTGGAGGTTGAAGCGTGGGGTTAACATCCCCACCTTTGTAAAAAAATATTTTGTTAACGAAACAGATACATAAGCCTCGAATTCGGACTGACTTATTTGGACAACGACCTCGGAACGTTAAAGGACTCATGAGATTTGGAACATGGAATGTGCGGACACTATATCGAGCTGGAGAGGCTGAAGAACTAATCCGGGAGCTGGTTGAATATCAAATGGATATAACAGCAATTCAAGAAATAAGGTGGCCAGGAGAGGGTACTTTAGAGTAAAATGGAATGATTGTAATATATGGAGGAAACACCCAAAATAAACATGAATTAGGAACAGGTTTTGTCATTTAAAAAGATTTATGGGGGAACATTCTAAACTTTAAAGCTGTTAATGACAGAATTAGTAAATTACGAATAAAAGGTAAATGGAAAAATATAACAATGATTAATGTACATGCACCTACTGAAGAGAAAGAAGATTTTGTTAAAGAAGACTTTTATAATGATTTGGAAGATGTTATAGAAGAAACCCCCAAACAGGACATCCTGATTGTGCTGGGAGACTTCAATGCAAAAATAGGTAGAGAGCAAACTCATAAAAAAGTGGCCGATATGGAAAGCCTACATACAACTTCAAATGATAATGGATGGAGAGTCATCAACCTGGCAGAAGCCAAAGGACTGCAGATTAGCAGTACCAGACAAAAAAGAAAGGATATACACAAACAAACTTGGAAATCATGTGACAAGAGAACCTATAATCAAATAGATCACATTTTAATTAACTACAGAAATGCATCAAACATACAAGTTAGAAGCTATAGAGGAGCTGAGTGCCACAGCGACCACTTCCTCGTTGGGGCAAAATTTTAAATAAAACTTAAGAGAGCTTTCTATACTAAATTACAAAGATTACACCCAACATATAACACACTACAAGAAATTACAGTCAAAGAGAAATTTACAGATGAAATAAAATGTAAACTTGAAACTCTGCAAACCCTTTGGAGGAAAGCGTTGACCAAACTTGGTTGAACATCAAGAATAAAATTCAATCTACAGCAGAAGAATGTCTCAGTGTGTTAACCACGCATAGAAAGAACAGATGGTTCAATCAAAAATGTGAAGAAGCAGTCATTAGGAAAAAGAATGCCAGACATTTATGGTTAAATGACATCAACAACATCCACAAGGAAGAGCATTATAGAAATGAATGTAAAGAGGCTACAAAAATAGTTCGACAGCAGAAGCGAGAATATATGAGTAATATAACCAAAGATATGGAAATTAATGAAAAACGAATCCAGAAAGTTTTTTAAAGACTGAAGTCAATGAAACGAGGGCACCAACAAAACACATATGGTTTAAAAGACAAAAATGGGAATATGATAAATACCAATGAGGAAATGTGTAACACATGGAAAGAATACTTTGTTGAATTACTAAATTGTGAAGCTCCAAGTAATACTTTCCCACAGGAAGAGGTTCTAATGTGTAAACCACAAATTGAAGAACCTGCATTTGAAGAAATCCTATATGTAATGACACGACTTAAAAACAATAAGGCAACTGGGGCTGGTGCGTGACAGGAGTGCAATGCCATCAGTAAAGTCCAGATCTCCAGCGGCTTTGTCAGAGTCCATTGGATTCCATTTCCGATGGAGGTTATTGTTGTCTTCAGAACCCAATCTATAGTCAGTTTGAATTTTTAATGTGGCAAAAGTTACCCCTATTGCACTCCTGTTCTTATTTCAATCATATCTGTTAGTTGTCCCTGATGAAGAAGTTTCATGACTTTATATACTGCTTTTATTAAGTGTCAAAGGCCTGCTCATAGTCTAAGAATTCAGCATAAAATTAAGTTTGCTGTACTTTTATGCACAATGTGGCTATATGGTCAGTGTTGTATACTTGAAGAATACTGTAGTTATGTACCAGCCAGCTCCAGGAAATAATCACACCGTGCCAAATAATAAAGTGAATGGTCATAGACTAAGTGTTGTGGACAATTTCACCTATCTTAGCAGCACTGTGTCCCAAGCTGCCACAATTTATAACGAAGTGAATGCAAGAATCTCCAAGGCCAGCATGGCCATTGCCAGACTGTACAAGAATGTGTGGGACAGAAATGGAATAAGCCTGCAAACAAAGCTGAAAGTCTACAAAGCAGTTGTATTATCCACACTGCTATATGCTTGTGAAACCTGGACTGTTTATCAGCAATACGCTAGGAAATTAAACCACTTCCACACAGTCTGCCTTAGGAAGTTACTGAAGATTAAATGGCAAGACAAGATCCCAGACACTGAAGTCCTAGAAAGAGCATCCATGCCCAGTATCCACACTCTACTAATAAAGAATCAGATTCGCTGGGCAGGTCACTTGACTCACATGCCAGCTCACAGGCTCCCTAAACAAATTTTTTATGGCGAGCTGTGTTGTAGTAAATGCTCCCAAGGTGGTCAGAGGAAACGCTTTAAAGACACTCTGAAAATCTCACTGAAAGCTTTTGGAATTCATCATGACACATGGGGAGACTGCTGCCAAAGACCGAAATTCGTGGCATACATCATTATACAAGAGTGCAGTCACTTGTGAAGCAAACAGAACTGCAAGAGCTGTGAAAAAAAGGCTGGACAGAAAAACCACTGCAGGAGATCCTTCTCCTGGAATGTCAAGCATTCTTTGCTCACATTGTCAAAGAACATTTCAAGCCAATATAGGCCTTACCAGCCATCTTAGAACTCACGGCTTCATACTTTCAACTACATTGGATGAAATGAATGGTCATCATCATTCTTGATGGACAAACGACATCAACATATTTGGTTGGGAGCTTGCCTGTTCATCCCTTAGTTGCTTATTGTTTCCAGAATTTTCCAAATTAAATTTCCTTTAAAGGCCCCTTTTCCTAGGCAGATTCACTAGATATCTCTCTCTTCAGTCTTCAGGTATTTATTTGACCTCACAGATAATTTTGTCAGTTATTCAGTCGAAAAATTAAACTGACAGAACTGCAGCATAGAATACAATGAGTAAATCAATGAAAAGAAGTGGAATAAGTCAACTTTATAAGAACACAATCACTAGTAACAGAATGGACGTTATGATTAGAGCCTCATCATCATACAAACACACAGAACAGAATGGACGTTATGATTAGAGCCTCATCATCATGCAAACACAGAACAGAATGGACGTTATGATTAGAGCCTCATCATCATACAAACACACAGAACAGAATGGACGTTATGATTAGAGCCTCATCATCATACAAACACACAGAACAGAATGGACGTTATGATTAGAGCCTCATCATCATACAAATACACAGAACAGAATGGACGTTATGATTAGAGCCTCATCATCATACAAACACACAGACACTGATATGACTATATTATCAAAATACACAAGATACTTAGCTGATGTGTATCCATCATCAGAATGTATCATACCTAATCTGCAGAACAGTATGGTTAAAACTATAAAACTGAGTGTATTACATATGATACTACCTACCCCAGGTCATTAACTTCATCAAGTTGTTTAAAGTTGCTACTGAATAGCAGCAAGAGATTGCTCAGTTGCTCAAATCTCAACTGAATATCCTCCTGCTTTGCAGCCTTAATTGGATCATGACAGTCTAGGATGACCTCAGCATAGCTCAAAAACTTCTTGACATCCTGTAAATGTACAAATAAACACTGTCTGCAACCATTTTTCATATGTTTACTTCAATTTTCACAATAACTGATACATGGCTACAGAAAGGACCCCCATGTCTACGCTTAAATTCTACCTTTCTTGCTATCACATTTATGCTGGTAATTTTCAGGCAGTAAACAGTATCAGCATTCAACAACAGGCATAATTAAACATGGATCATCACTCTCACCATGACATGCCAAAAAGTGTCTCTATCTCCTGCCATTTCTCCCTTCTCAGGCCAATCTTGTCCAATGTGTGTGCAACATCCTGTGTCTATCTTCATGCTGTCCAAGATGTGTGCAACATCCTGTGTCTATCTTCATGCTGTCCAAGGTGTGTGCAACATCCTGTGTCCATCTTCGTGCTGTCCAAGATGTGTGCAACATCCTGTGTCCATCTTCATGCTGTCCAAGGTGTGTGCAACATCCTGTATCAATCTTCGTGCTGTCCAAGGTGTGTGCAACATCCTCTATCAATCTTCGTGCTGTCCAAGATGTGTGCAACATCCTGTGTCCATCTTCGTGCTGTCCAAGGTGTGTGCAACATCCTGTGTCCATCTTCATGCTGTCCAAGGTGTGTGCAACATCCTGTGTCCATCTTCATGCTGTCCAAGGTGTGTGCAACATCCTGTATCAATCTTCGTGCTGTCCACGGTGTGTGCAACATACTGTGTCTATCTTCGTGCTGTCCAAGATGTGTGCAACATCCTGTGTCTATCTTCATGCTGTCCAAGATGTGTGCAACATCCTGTGTCTATCTTCATGCTGTCCAAGGTGTGTGCAACATCCTGTGTCCATCTTCGTGCTGTCCAAGATGTGTGCAACATCCTGTGTCCATCTTCATGCTGTCCAAGGTGTGTGCAACATCCTGTATCAATCTTCGTGCTGTCCAAGGTGTGTGCAACATCCTCTATCAATCTTCGTGCTGTCCAAGATGTGTGCAACATCCTGTGTCCATCTTCGTGCTGTCCAAGGTGTGTGCAACATCCTGTGTCCATCTTCATGCTGTCCAAGGTGTGTGCAACATCCTGTGTCCATCTGTCACGAATTGGCAGCCTTTACTTCCCAGAACAATTTTCGGTTCACTTTTGATAGGCCATGTAGAGAATCAACAGACGAACAAAACTGTTTTCTCTATATTCAAGGCTATACCGTCTTGACGTAAGCTTGCAAAACCTGCAAGTAAACAAACCACCAGGAATGGCTTTCTATTTGGGAAGTTAATTTGACACCAGTACCAGTCACCCCCATTTGTTATCAATCCAGCCAGACGGGAGGGCAGACTCAAGGGACTGAATAGTAATTAAAACCAACTAGCCATGACGTAAGCTTGCATATGGCAAGTAAAATGGCAACTAGATAATTAGTATACACCTTGGGAAACTGCTGACCCAGACATGCTGAATCAACAATGAACTGGGCCATGGACTGTGTAATTAAAACCTGGTTTACCCACAGAGTTGTAAACTGGCTGTTGACCATGAGAACCTAATTGTTCCCTTGACATGACACCTGATAAGAATAGCTAGGAAATCACCCAACCGCGATGGCTGACCCCATCTGGTAGAGACTAGAGGCGCAAGGTGTGAAATCACTGATAAGACTCAGTGGGCTAATAATGGTCAGACCCACAGGTGTGAAGGCTAGTGTGCATGCAGAAAGAATTTTATGACTGGACAGACTTGGAGTTAATTGCAATTACTGTCAGGAGGAGATAAGAAGAATTTATGAATGAAATTCCTGGGAGATAAGTGTCTACTGCTAGGCTAGGTATAAAAACCCCTGCTAGACTTTTCCTCTTTAGATTAAATCTGACTTCAGAACAGGTAGGAACTATCTCAATGTTTGTAGTCATATGAAGGATTTCTTAGTAACTATGCAACAGTCTTTTAGACATATGAATTTTCAGTCTATATCTGATCTAGGTTATTGCAAGAACTATCATTGTCATAGGTTACTTGAGTGTTCTTTCTAAGTTCTGTGTTCAATATCATTGTGCTGTAAGTGCTTACTCTTCTGAGAAGTAGAAACTTATGGAAGGCAGGTCTTGTCTAGATATACTTGAGGTGTCGTAGCAGATGCTTGCCATCTCTTTCTAAACTAGACTAGTCTCTTTTTGATGAGTGCATTTGTTGTACAGATTATAGTCAACTGACTATTTATTTAAGTTCTTACAACAGCAGTAACTAACTAGTGCATTATGCTATGATGTTAAAGTATCATAATATGTCTAGTTTAATCAATATGTTTATGTGTATTGGATGTTTGATATATTGATTTGTCATATGCAAGCCTACCAATATGAAGTGTTATATTATGGTGTGCGCATTGGCACACTAACCATCGATTGCATTTGTAGCAGAGGTGTAATGGTACAGACATTACCCACAAGTGTTATGGGGTATATGGTGCTAAACTTTCTCAGTGTATTGTGGGCGTGCGTCCACGGTAATGCATGGAAACCTGGCATAGCTACGGGTCACGGCTTGTAAGCCCGGATGACCCGGTACTATTATAATACCATTACCGACCCGGTGAGCTGCTAAACTAACATTGGACGGAGCGGCTGTACGACACAGAATTTCTGTATTAGCGACGTGGACATGGGGCGGCAGAAATGTAATCATTACAGGCGTGTGAGACAATTGAAAAGCCCGTCCCAGACTAAGACAGTAGGGAGAAGGAGGATGGTGAACACAGTAGAGCTGGAAGATAAACTTGGCCAGACTGGTCATTGTATATGTTTGTGTTATGATATGTTTTAATTAGGATTGCGCTGATGTAGAACTGATATAACACATTCTTGACTTTCTTTCAAGCTCTCACAAGGAGCACCTATGTTATAGATCTCAAGACTAGAGACTACTGACTAGGAGTGTCAGGACTGACAGGATCGTCAGAATACCGGCAAGCTGTTCTTCTTTTGTTGTAGTCTACTGGAGAGTGGGGATCTGGACCACAGATCCAGATAGATCGAGTAACAAGTAAAGTTACGTAATGTTTGTCATCAATATCAATATGTATATGATTTCATCATCCTCATATTGACAATCATCCTATGTCTATTGTTATGATTAGCAAATAAATGTTGTAGTATTGTAACTCATAGTTCTGTCATTATATTTTATTCCAATTGTGCATACGTGTTGTTGTGTACATTGGTGGGGGTTCACTTACACACCAAGGAAAGGAGCAGTCAGGGAGAAAACCTGTACTGAGATAGTCGTCTATACTAATATACTTAGACTTAAAACATCTATCTTAAGCTAACCTTCTCTTTCCCATCCTTGGCGAATATTCAGCACAGTTCATTTCATTTTGTAACGAGCCACTTGGAGCTGTACGTTGGATATTCATGGGCTTAATCTGTAGTTCAGCCATATAGATTTTGTCCCTAGTCAGTTTCTGACTATCTGGGATTGCTCGCCAGTGAATAATACATTCATCTAGCCGGTGGGGCACCCCGACTTCTGACAGATTGGGCTTCTCGTCTGGAATTTGAATTCGTACTTCTCGCTTTCAATAACTCCGGTACTAGACCCTAGACATACGATTTTAAAAAGTTAACTCTTGTAATCTTCAATCATCAAAATAGACTATCATCAAATGTAGCTACTTTTAGTTGAGGAAGTTACAGAGGACATATATAACTTTTCAAAAGTATAACAGATAAGAACTTATGAGAAACTACCTCATCTATCATTTATGGATAAGTATTTTAATTCTTATCATTTAGTGTATCATTCATCATTTAATGATAACTGAACACTTTAATCATATTTACATTGATGTGTTTGATGATTTAACTGCTTGACTGATTTGCAATTTTATGCTAATATATGCCATGTTCATTTTGACATGTATGCAGTGCATTTTAATGTTTATTTAGGTAAATATTACTGTTGATTACTGTGTAGTATATCTCTCACACTTACTTCACTGCTGTCGCCAGGTACTACTTGAATATTATTTTCAGTTGTCTTTCACTGCTGAGGCTAAACTATACACATTGGATAGCGTTAGACTGTCAGTAGTTAACTCTTGTCTTTCTAGCTTAGATCTGATTTTTGATATATACATAGGAGCTAACCTGAATATAGTCATTAGCAATTATGGCCTTACGTTACCGGAATCCCTGAAGAGGACATGAAGGCGCGCGCAGATTTCTCAGAGTCCGCGAAAGGGTGGGGCATAAGAAAAGGCTTAGAGGGGGAGCAACTAGAAAGCATATATCATAGCTGAGTTAGAATGGTGGGACCAAGAAGAAGAAATTATGTTTAAAGAAAATGATGAGTTCTTTGGAGCACAAGAGCGTAGCAAAACTGAAGGAGTAAGAGATGGAATAAAACGCATATGGAAGCAGTCAATGCAGAGAAGCTAACCTTTCTAGCGGAACATAAGGTAGGAGATATGGATGCTCACCCAACCAGGAAGGAAGGGACATCTTTGCCACCCACCACAGAATCAGAGGTAGTGGACCGGCAACTACAGGTTCTCATTCGACCCAGTCCTAAACGGAAAAGAGGGAAGAAAAAACGTGCCAAGGGCATTTCAAACAGTCACAAACGTGATAACTGTTTGCACCACGGCAATAGTCGTTTGACAGTAGAGGACCTTCAGGAAAACCACTTGACTGCTACGAGAAATGAATCTCGAGAGAAAGAGGAACTGAAGACAACCTTTAATGAGGTCGCAGGCGGAGACCTAGCCGATTCTCACATTCCCTTCTGGTCACAGAATCACGAAGTGGAATTACATCTGACTGAAATAGGGAGGAAGGAAGGAACAGAATCCCAGGTGAATTTCACTGCTGCAACGCGGAAAGAGTCACTAATTATCAGTTCAGATAATTTACCTAGTAACAGTTACCCAGAGGACAACTGTTTGCACTAGGGTTTTGCCAGTACAAGACTCCCAGGAATCTCATTTTACTTCAACGAGAGGTGAAACTCAAGAGGAAGATGACCTGAGGACATCTTTTAAGGAGGTCGGAGATCGAGAGGTAACCGACTTTATTATTCCCTTCAGCTCAGAGAGGAAGAAGTGGGATTAAATTTGACTGACAGTGGGATGAAGGAATGACCCGGAACCCCTTGTGATCTTTGAGGCTGCAGCTCAGGACAAGACACTAGATCTCAGTTCAAATCATTTACCTAGTGTGATGGATTGCTTAGACAGCCCACCACAGGATTTACCTCAACTGGACTTAGCCCATGAAAGCACGACCAGAGAGGAACATCCAGACCAGGAAACATTTCCAGTTGTTATCTCACAGTATACCAGTTCGGAGACTCAGGAAACACAAGGAATTGTCATGAGCCAGAATATGGACTCTGATATTGTGCAGACAACATTGTCTGTAGTTGCTAAAGAAGAAAATTCTTTGCAAAAGATGGAGGAAGAAAAGCCTATCATCTCATTAGCTGAAGTTATCAGGGAATTCCAGCAACAGGGACCTGAAGTAACAGAAGTCAAGAGTGGTTTGGAATCAACACTCTTAGGACTCAATCTACCCTTCAGTCAGGTCGATTTGATAGGAGTAGATCAGCTATTTGTGGATACTTTATTCAAAAGTAACTCCACTTTATCGCCTGTGAATAACTATGTTATTTCTCAAGGCTGGACAACTTGGCTCACTAAATTTCCAATTTCTAGCACGGTTTTCACACGAAACTCTAATGCAGAGAAACTCAGCCCATTAACTGAATATCAGGGGAAGAAACCGCGACACCGAGGAGGGACGATTGTTACGCCCGACTTTGAAGGAGGAAAGCGCCAGTTGAATTTATATCATGGGACCATGATGTGTAACATTATTCCTTTTAAAAGGAAGCTATTGATGGATCTGTTAAGGATCTTTAAAGGATGGAGGAATATCACGGAGACAAGCTTTGCTGTGGCCAGCTTATGCGAAGACCTTCACTACGGGTACATCCTCGGCTGAAAGGAGTAAATCACGTGAGTGAATGGTGTAAAACAATTGCTGCCCAGAGGCGTAGAAGAATCCCGTTGATTGTGATCTTTCCCGGAGGGGTAAAATTACAACCTCCTGACAATTACCGGATTTTACCAAGCTATTGCATGGAATCCCGGCCGAAAACCAGGTACAAGGATCTATCCAGAGTATCTTTGGGCTATGGAAATGGAACGTCTTTATGCAGAAGCAGGACAACCCATTGCCACAAGGAATATTGGAAACCTTTAGGCAGATACAGAACGGAGAGTGCGTAGGCATTATTCTGGGAGGTACGGCGTGCTTTGACAAAAGATTTCTGGCAGAAACTTTTTTTTTAAGGGGAAAGCTCTGTCACGAATTGGCAGCCTTTACTTCCCAGAACAATTTTCGGTTCACTTTTGATAGGCCATGTAGAGAATCAACAGACGAACAAAACTGTTTTCTCTATATTCAAGGCTATACCGTCTTGACGTAAGCTTGCAAAACCTGCAAGTAAACAAACCACCAGGAATGGCTTTCTATTTGGGAAGTTAATTTGACACCAGTACCAGTCACCCCCATTTGTTATCAATCCAGCCAGACGGGAGGGCAGACTCAAGGGACTGAATAGTAATTAAAACCAACTAGCCATGACGTAAGCTTGCAGATGGCAAGTAAAATGGCAACTAGATAATTAGTATACACCTTGGGAAACTGCTGACCCAGACATGCTGAATCAACAATGAACTGGGCCATGGACTGTGTAATTAAAACCTGGTTTACCCACAGAGTTGTAAACTGGCTGTTGACCATGAGAACCTAATTGTTCCCTTGACATGACACCTGATAAGAATAGCTAGGAAATCACCCAACCGCGATGGCTGACCCCATCTGGTAGAGACTAGAGGCGCAAGGTGTGAAATCACTGATAAGACTCAGTGGGCTAATAATGGTCAGACCCACAGGTGTGAAGGCTAGTGTGCATGCAGAAAGAATTTTATGACTGGACAGACTTGGAGTTAATTGCAATTACTGTCAGGAGGAGATAAGAAGAATTTATGAATGAAATTCCTGGGAGATAAGTGTCTACTGCTAGGCTAGGTATAAAAACCCCTGCTAGACTTTTCCTCTTTAGATTAAATCTGACTTCAGAACAGGTAGGAACTATCTCAATGTTTGTAGTCATATGAAGGATTTCTTAGTAACTATGCAACAGTCTTTTAGACATATGAATTTTCAGTCTATATCTGATCTAGGTTATTGCAAGAACTATCATTGTCATAGGTTACTTGAGTGTTCTTTCTAAGTTCTGTGTTCAATATCATTGTGCTGTAAGTGCTACTCTTCTGAGAAGTAGAAACTTATGGAAGGCAGGTCTTGTCTAGATATACTTGAGGTGTCGTAGCAGATGCTTGACATCTCTTTCTAAACTAGACTAGTCTCTTTTTGATGAGTGCATTTGTTGTACAGATTATAGTCAACTGACTATTTATTTAATTCTTACAACAGCAGTAACTAACTAGTGCATTATGCTATGATGTTAAAGTATCATAATATGTCTAGTTTAATCAATATGTTTATGTGTATTGGATGTTTGATATATTGATTTGTCATATGCAAACCTACCAATATGAAGTGTTATGATATTGTCTGCGCATTGGCACACTAACCATCGATTGCATTTGGAAGCAGAGGTGTAATGGTACAGACATTACCCACAAGTGTTATGGGGTATATGGTGCTAAACTTTCTCAGTGTATTGTGGGCGTGCGTCCACGGTAATGCATGGAAACCTGGCATAGCTACGGGTCACGGCTTGTAAGCCCGGATGACCCGGTACTATTATAATACCATTACCGACCCGGTGAGCTGCTAAACTAACATTGGACGGAGCGGCTGTACGACACAGAATTTCTGTATTAGCGACGTGGACATGGGGCGGCAGAAATGTAATCATTACAGGCGTGTGAGACAATTGAAAAGCCCGTCCCAGACTAAGACAGTAGGGGAGAAGGAGGATGGTGAACACAGTAGAGCTGAAGATAAACTTGGCCAGACTGGTCATTGTATATGTTTGTGTTATATATGTTTTAATTAGGATTGCGCTGATGTAGAACTGATATAACACATTCTTGACTTTCTTTCAAGCTCTCACAAGGAGCACCTATGTTATAGATCTCAAGACTAGAGACTACTGACTAGGAGTGTCAGGACTGACAGGATCTCAGAATACCGGCAAGCTGTTCTTCTTCTTTGTTGAGTCTACTGGAGAGTGGGGATCTGGACCACAGATTCCAGATAGATGAAGTAACAAGTAAAGTTACGTAATGTTTGTCATCAATATCAATATGTATATGATTTCATCATCCTCATATTGACAATCATCCTATGTCTATTGTTATGATTAGCAAATAAATGTTGTAGTATTGTAACTCATAGTTCTGTCATTATATTTTTTTCCAATTGTGCATACGTGTTGTTATGTACATTGGTGGGGGTTCACTTACACACCAAGGAAAGGAGCAGTCAGGGAGAAAACCTGGACTGAGATAGTCGTCTATACTAGTATATTTAGACTTAAAACATCTATCTTAAGCTAACCTTCTCTTTCCTATACCTTGGCGAATATTCAGCACAGTTCATTTCATTTTGTAACGAGCCACTTGGAGCTGTACGTTGGATATTCATGGGCTTAATCTGTAGTTCAGCCATATAGATTTTGTCCCTAGTCAGTTTCTGACTATCTGGGGTGGCTCGCCAGTGAATAATACATTCATCTAGCCGGTGAGGCACCCCGACTTCTGACACCATCTTCATGCTGTCCAAGGTGTGTGCAACATCCTGTGTCCATCTTCGTGCTGTCCAAGGTGTGTGCAACATCCTGTGTCCATCTTCATGCTGTCCAAGGTGTGTGCAACATCCTGTGTACATCTTCGTGCTGTCCAAGGTGTGTGCAACATACTGTGTCTATCTTCGTGCTGTCCAAGGTGTGTGCAACATCATGTGTCCATCTTCATGCTGTCCAAGATGTGTGCAACATCCTGTGTCCATCTTCATGCTGTCCAAGGTGTGTGCAACATCCTGTATCAATCTTCGTGCTGTCCAAGGTGTGTGCAACATCCTGTGTCCATCTTCATGCTGTCCAAGGTGTGTGCAACATCCTGTATCAATCTTCGTGCTGTCCACGGTGTGTGCAACATACTGTGTCTATCTTCATGCTGTCCAAGATGTGTGCAACATCCTGTGTCTATCTTCATGCTGTCCAAGATGTGTGCAACATCCTGTGTCTATCTTCGTGCTGTCCAAGATGTGTGCAACATCCTGTGTCCATCTTAGTGCTGTCCAAGGTGTGTGCAACATCCTGTATCAATTTTCGTGCTGTCCAAGGTGTGTGCAACATCCTGTATCAATCTTCGCGCTGTCCAAGGTGTGTGCAACATACTGTGTCTATCTTCGTGCTGTCCAAGGTGTGTGCAACATCCTGTGTCCATCTTTGTGCTGTACATCCTGTGTCCATCTTTGTGCTGTCCAAGGTGTGTGCAACATACTGTGTCCATCTTCGTGCTGTCCAAGGTGTGTGCAATATCCTGTATCAATCTTCGTGCTGTCCAAGGTGTGTGCAACATCCTGTATCAATCTTCATGCTGTCCAAGGTGTGTGCAACATACTGTGTCTATCTTCGTGCTGTCCAAGGTGTGTGCAACATACTGTGTCCATCTTCATGCTGTCCAAGGTGTGTGCAACATCCTGTATCAATCTTCATGCTGTCCAAGGTGTGTGCAACATCCTGTGTCCATCTTCATACTGTCCAAGGTGTGTGCAACATCCTGCATCCATCTTCATACTGTCCAAGGTGTGTGCAACATCCTGCGTCCATCTTCATGCTGTCCAAGGTGTGTGCAACATCCTGTGTCTATCTTCATGCTGTCCAAGGTGTGTGCAACATCCTGTGTCCATCTTCATACTGTCCAAGGTGTGTGCAACATCCTGTGTCCATTTTCGTACTGTCCAAGGTGTGTGCAACATACTGTGTCCATCTTTGTGCTGTCCAAGGTGTGTGCAACATCCTGTATCAATCTTCGTGCTGTCCAAGGTGTGTGCAACATACTGTGTCTATCTTCGTGCTGTTCAAGGTGTGTGCAACATCCTGTGTCCATCTTCGTGCTGTCCAAGGTTTGTGCAACATCCTGTTTCAATCTTCGTGCTGTCCAAGGTGTGTGCAACATCCTGTATCAATCTTCGTGCTGTCCAAGGTGTGTGCAACATACTGTGTCTATCTTCGTGCTGTCCAAGGTGTGTGCAACATACTGTGTTTTATATCTTCGTGCTGTCCAAGGTGTGTGCAACATACTGTGTCCATCTTCATACTGTCCAAGGTGAGTGCAACATCCTGTATCAATCTTCGTGCTGTCCAAGGTGTGTGCAACATCCTGTGTCCATCTTCATACTGTCCAAGGTGTGTGCAACATCCTGTGTCCATCTTCATACTGTCCAAGGTGTGTGCAACATCCTGCGTCCATCTTCATGCTGTCCAAGGTGTGTGCAACATCCTGTGTCTATCTTCATGCTGTCCAAGGTGTGTGCAACATCCTGTGTCCATCTTCATACTGTCCAAGGTGTGTGCAACATCCTGTGTCCATCTTCCTACTGTCCAAGGTGTGTGCAACATACTGTGTCCATCTTTGTGCTGTCCAAGGTGTGTGCAACATCCTGTATCAATCTTCGAGCTGTTCAAGGTGTGTGCAACATACTGTGTCTATCTTCGTGCTGTTCAAGGTGTGTGCAACATACTGTGTCTATCTTCGTGCTGTCCAAGGTGTGTGCAACATACTGTGTCCATCTTCATGCTGTCCAAGGTGTGTGCAACATACTGTGTCCATCTTCGTGCTGTTCAAGGTGTGTGCAACATACTGCGTCCATCTTCATGCTGTCCAAGGTGTGTGCAACATCCTGTGTCTATCTTCATGCTGTCCAAGGTGTGTGCAACATCCTGTGTCCATCTTCATGCTGGCTGACTCCTGCCTTTTCTTCCAGGAACTACACCCTCCACAACACTATTCTTTGCAACATTTAATATGGCCAACAGATTTTAAACATGTGTAAAATCTAGTTCAGGGAGAAAAGACAAAATGAAATAAATTGATGGTTTCAATGTTTGATTTGCAATCTGAATTCGTAAATCATATAAACAGTTTGTGGTGTGAAAAATTAAAGAAACATAACATATTCTTGATAAGGGCAGAGATTGATTGATTGATTGATTTAGGAATCGACATCACAGCATTCGGGGCATTCCCATAAGTGCTCTGTCCCCATCCTCGGCAGCCAGTGAAGAGTTCCAACACTAATAGTACCAGTAGCAATCTGATTATAAGTCCGTCTCGCCTTTCCTCTCAGCGTTGAGCGTCGACCATATCCCTTTGTCACTCCTCATTGTCTCATTCTTGCCAGACCATGGTAATCCATTTGCTCCTCCGAGGTGTGCACGTGCTCCCACAAGGCGGCAACCACGTCTGTCTTGTCATGTATCAATACTCCACCAAGTTCTGCAGAGCCAGCAAATCTGTCCGCCTGTTCATTTCCCAGCACACCGGCATGCCCCGGAGACAAGATCCAGGTGATGCTTGTCACCCGTGACCTCCGAAGCGAAGCAAGCCACTCCACACAAAGTCTGCCCGTCCTCACCCTCGTCAGCATGCTTTCTGAGTCAGTTACAATCACGAGGTGTGTGTGTGTCGTATTCTCCATCCAGCGGAGAGCCGCAGTGACTGCCTCCACTTCCATTCTTAAGCTGGATGTTGTGGTATCATATGCCAGGCTCTCCTGCCCCAAACATCGACCATTAGCTTTGGCTATGAACCTCCAGCCACTTCTCTCACCTCTTGACACCGAACCATCTGTGTAGATAATCACATCACTCGAGTGAGCATTGTCCTGAATTAGTTGCTGGATTTCCACTTCCGTGGCCCCTGCTGGCCACTCCTTGCACTCCCGGCTTAATGTGATTATAACTCTGCACAAGTCTGACTGCTTTGCTGGCACTCTGACCCACTCCTCTCCACGCCTAATGTTCTCCAAGGGGCACACCTGTCTGATCGTATCCTCCGCCTGAGCCATCCCTGATTTCCCTCTTATCAGTCGCTGACCCTTAACTGCGTCCAGCGCCTCATGCAGTGGGTGGTCTGTGTCTGCAGCTACTCTGAAGTATGCCTTCGCCTGCATCACCTTGAGCCTACCAGCAACAGTCGGCAGACCAAGGATGTAATGCATACACACTACTGGGGTGTCTCTAGTGCATCCCAGAATGACCCGCATAGCTTCGTTCTGTATGCGCTCTAACTTCACCAGCTGACTCTCTGAGACAGTGAGCAGACCTAATCCATAATCAATTACTGAGAGGATCAAGTGCTGGTATAGAGTGAAAAGCATTCTCTGCTCTTTGTCCATTGCAGCCATAGTTTTAAGTGCATTGAGTCCCTATTGAGATCTTGTCATGACCGTCTCCACATGGTCCTTGAAGGATAGGCAGAGAATGGGTACATACAGTGCATGTCAATGATCTGTCAGCAATCAGAAAGCATACAGAGTAAGCCAGAATTTTCTGCTGCTCTGGCAAAATGTCAACAAACAATCAATAAGAAAAAAGAGAAAATCTACCCAGAATGGAATATTTATAACAAGTATATCTCCTGTGTAGATGCGGTAGAAAATGGGAAATCATCTTATCAATTTTCCAATGTAGGTTTATGGTGAATTGAGAAGTACAACAGATTCAATACCACTCTCCAGACTGAATAACTGACCTAACATTCTGCTTCATGAAAGATTATTCTGGAAATAAGAAGCAGAATAAGTAAAGCTTGCCTTGTATCAGTTCAAATGTATGTGTTTAATTTCTTGTGGGTTTTGCTATAGTCACTGTTAGCATCATTTATATTTGTCTTGTGTAAACCTACTCTATACTTGAGCTTCATATCTTCAGGTTTTGTAGGTCTTCCATCAGAATTAAGTTATAACATTCACAGACAGGGTTTTGTAAACAAATCTGCATTCTTTCGAAGAGTATACATTTTTATGTACACAAATTCTTAAATGTATCAGAAACTAGATGTTTATGTACATACATTTCTAAGTTTATCAGAAACTACATGTTTACATACACTGATTCCTAAGTTTATCAGAAACTAAAGAATGTGCATAATGCAATATGTTCAATTACATTTTATAAGATTATTGTGAAACAGTGTTAATTTATTTAAAGATCTTAAGCAAGCCACCAGCAGAATAAAGATACAATAGGGCTTCAAATGAAAACTTGATTTTTTTAAATTTTGGGTGTGAATATATTCTGAAAAAGTAAAGAACAAATGTATCTATTTTCAATGTAGTCACCACTGCATTCGATGCAAGTCCAGCACCAATAAATTGCTTGGATTCCTGTAAAAAAAAATTCTCTTGGTAGTGCTGTGCCTGACCTGGTCGTAAACAGTCACTTTGAAACTTCCTACTCCACTCATACACTTGCTGAGCTGAAAGGCATGCATCACCAAACTGGACCTTCATTCGCCAATGAATGATTTTATCCCTTCACTGATTAAAAAAATGGATAACAGAACGCTGCTCCTCCTTGGTGCATGTCAAAAGTTGGGCAGCCATCTTTAAACTGTCCTCATGTCATTAACGGATTTTGTCTGCACCATGATGTCATCTGCTTAACTCCTTGAAATCCATAACAATAATATTGACAGGTTACAAGACAATGGCATGGTTATTGTAATTTCTATATTTTTAAGGTTTTCATTTGAAGCCCCCTCGTACATCACTGAGGTAAAGAATGGAATACTTCAGAACATATTACACACTATAAATAAAGGTTACTGGAATATAGAAAGAGTTCTTTAGCATATTACTAGCTGAACTTAAAATATTAAAAGACTCATAAAGTGTAATGAGAGTGCATATTAGGTCAGAGCATACAAGTAACTTAATATAATTTAAAGTTTCACATGCCTAAGATATGTCATAAGCACAGAACTGGAACTCATCATTCCAAAATAGCAAAATTAGTTGAACTGGTAATAAAGGATTTCAGTCAGCAATGTCTGTTAACATGAGAAAGCAAATTGTCAACACAATAACCAACAAAATAACACCACAAGCAGTAGATTATCTATGCAAGTTACCCGAAGGAAAGGAAGAAAATAATGAATGTTCAGTGATTAGTCAAAAGTGATTATTTAAGAGAAAGTTTGTATAATTATAAATGTTTTTTTATATTTCAGTTTGCCTTTTTTTTTTTAAAACCCTCCTAAGTAATGATTCTTTCTTACCTCAAAGATCTCTTTGAACTTCTCATGCATAGAAAGATCTTTGGATATGGTGACTGAAAGTTGAGACAACATCTGTTTCAAGGCTAGCATTCTTTGATCAATGGCAGATTGCTGTGACTTCATTATGGACACAGTAGATGGATTCATGTGTGTTGTTAACATAGCACTCTGTCTGTGTAGGTCTGAAACCTGACTCCCAAAACTGTTCAGTTCTTGCTGAAGTTGCTACAAGTAGAGACGAGTATAGCATCCTTATTAACAGAGTGGAAATAACTTCTGACTTCCTTGTACTAGTCAATATTTTTACTCTTGAAAATGCTTTAAAAAGAATTATTTTCCTTTTGTTTTATTTATAAGAAACATGATTCTATCTATTCCATTTAAACTGTCATAAGTAGATTATAAATAGGGTATATTGTGTAAATTATACAAACAGTTGTATATATACTTGTCTATAAACATACTAGTATACAGAATACATACCTACATTAATGCTTGGAACAACTCCGTGTTCTTATCTTGACCATGCCACGTGGCCAAGCCATTCAGGTATTACTTCTCTGCCCTCCCCTTTGTTCTTTTCCCCTCAATCTTGCCAGTTGTCACCAATTTCTCCAATTTATTTGTTCTCATAACATGTCCAAAAATCTTCACTATCTACATCTATTTTCTCTAATCAGTTTAGGGTTTTCATTTGTATAATGTAGGACTTGCTGATTGGTTTTTCTATCTGCCCATGGTATTCTTTGCATATTCCTCAGAAGCCATATTTCCACAGCCATTAGATGTTTTTCAGCTGGACTGCTCATTGTCTATGCTTCAATCCATAAAATGTACAGGTTCTATGTAGCACTTCAAACTCTTTTTCTCGTTGCAATTTACATCTTTTTTATTGGTCTGTATGTTTTCCATCTTGCAAAAGACACCTTCACCATAGTGATTCTTGTTTTAATCTCTTCAAGACATGTCCCATCAGATGTTATGAACCTGTTCTTAGTTGATTAAGCAAAGGTCTTGTCCCCTTGAGATAAAGTTTATGTTTGGCAACTTCCCTCTTCACTCCCATCTCCTTCACTTTGGCCAAGGAAGCAGATTTCCAAGTGTCCTTGGAATCATCTGTTTGTCCTGCATCACTCACGGCATTGCTGATGTCTGGCCCATCCATTAGCCTTCATGTCCGTCAAATGATCGGTTCACTTGTTGTCTTTCATGCCTGAGTGCCCCAGTACATAAGAGAATGTTAGCTTGACTATTTGTGATGTGCTCAGTGTGTCGAACCAATCATGTACCCTCTGCTGTCTGTCCACCGTGACGAGGTAGAGGGGCTTGTGTGTTCCAATGACCCCAAGAGCTATGCCGACGGTAGCACAACTACTGGTAGGGTCACCCATGTCGGACAGGTCAAGGGAGAGGAACCAGACCAAGAGACACACAAACCTGCTGCCTTGTAGGTAGACTGGGGACAGTCAAAGACTAGGGAAAGCCCCCCCCCCCCCCCCCAAATGCTTGTCGAAATCAGATGTACTGAGCCACAGGCTTGACAAAGCAGTGCAACGTAACCCTAATTCATGATGTCACAAATTAAAATTACTCTGTATAGTGCTAATCCCGTGAAGTCCCATCAGGCGGAGAAAGTGCCGGGCCCTTACCTCGAGGGGGTCCACCCCATACTACTGGTGGTCACTTTCCCCTGTGCTGTGGAGTCAAGGCACAGAGGAGTAGGTTAAGAGCTATTGACCAAACACCCCGGACACTCAACATACTACAGTGGAATGCCGAAGGAGTTTATAACAAGGAAGTCTCCCTAACAAAGCGCCTTTATAAAGATAGAATAGATGTGGCATGCATTCAAGAGACACACCTCAACGCCAATCGCAGATTCTCAGTCAGAGTATATCAATATCAATATCAGGCCAGACATTTCGACTGCGAAGGACACAAAGGAGGAATTCTAATACTTACACGAAATACAATACCTTGCAGCGAAGTATCTGTGATCTCTGACAACTAAACGGAAATTATAGGTGTTGATATAATGATAAAGGATGTGAAAATAAGAATTTACAATCTGTATAGCCCAGCAGATAAGGGCCTTACACTCTCAAACATGAAAATAACTGACATAAACTGCATTATTGTCAGAGACTTTAATAGCCATTCAGAAAGATGGGGATACCCAGATACTGACAACAGAGGAGATGAAGTGGAGGACTGGAAATAGACTCAAATCTCCATCTACTCAACAAAGCGGATGACACACCAAGCTTCTACTCCAGAAGATGATTTACCACTTCTACTCCAGACTTAGCTTTCTTCACAGGAGACATTCCACAAAATCGATCGCCATGTGCTTGACCAATTAGCAGGTAGTGACCACAGACTAATCAAGCTTGTAATGAATATGGAGTATGTTCCACAGGAGCAAAAGCGTTTTCCCCACTGGAATTACAAACAAGCAGATTGGGACCATTACCATGCTAACAGACAAATATTGTGAAAACAAATACATGATATGGCAACATGAAGTAAATGGTGGAAAGTCTAAACAGAGCAATAATACAGGTGGCGACTGAGTCTATTCCAAGAGGAGCAAGGAAAAATTACAAACCATACTGGACTGAAGAACTACAAATTTTGGAGGACAAAGTTGAAGATGCCAGGAAGACAGCAGAGAGAGAACAAACAACTGAAGCGAACATCTCTCTCAAAGCCATCTCAGCAAAATATAAAAGAACAATAAATCAAACAGCAAGAGATTGTTGAAGGGAAAAAACAGAAAACCTGAACTTTGACAGGGATGGAAACAAACTAAGGAAACTAGTGAAAACCATGAAAAATGAAGGACCTAGAAACAAACAAATAACAATTAAACAAGGAAATGCCTTGCTTACAGGAAAAAAGCTGCAAATGCACTAATGGAACACAATTCCAGTGCAAACCACATTGACATTACAACCGAACAGAAGAAAGCAATCAAAGATAAACAGATACATCATAGTAATACAGAGACAGCACCAGAATATATGATGGCAAATCTAACAATGGAAGAAATGGAACAGGCAATGAATACCCTAAAAAAGAATAAATCACCAGGAAAGGATGGAATCACAAATGAAATGCTAATAGGACAAGGCACTAAAGCAAAAAAGAAACTACTAGCGGTCCTAAATTACAACTGGAAGAGAAGAATAGACCCACAGGCATGGAAGGAAGCCATACTAATACCAGTATACTAATACCAGTCCCAAAGAAAGGAAAAGACCTGGAAGAACCAAATGGCTATCGATCTATCAGTCTACTTAGCTGTGTAGGAAAATTAATGGAACGCATTATCAATGGCAGGCTAACATGGCATCAGGAAGAACACCAACTCTTAACACCACACCAAGCAGGATTCAGAAAGTACAGATCCACTGAAGATCAAATCTTATATATAAAATTCAATCTCTGTCTGTCTGTCTGTCTGTATGTATGTATGTATGTCCTTTATTTGTTCGCGAGCGGCCCATCCGATTGAGATGAAATTTTCTACACGCCTTCCTTTCATTCAAGCGCTGCCAACTGTCGTATTGTTTTTCTTCTTCCTCCTCCTCCCTCCTCCCATTCCCAAAATACGTACGTAAATATATGATGATGATGATGAAAGAATCCCCGAACCAAAACGCTAGGAAAAGGGAAGATAATGACGTGACTACACAGAATCGTCACACGGCAATCATCATCATCATCAAGTGCCGTGCCGGCTGGCATAGGCGTTCAACTCTGCTGCTGATATATATGCCTCCATGTCACGGCAATATCAATAACAATTCATCTTTTTATGTGTAAGGAAGTTATCTACAGTCGTGTAGAAGGGAAGAACAATCAATGGAAGGACCGAAATCACAGAACCTAGACGAGTATGAATTCAGAATGGCGAACTCCCTCCTCCTCTCTTCTCCTCCCCCTCTACCCTCCTCCTCCCTCTACCTCCTCCCCCTCCTTCTCCCTCTTCCTCTCCCCTCCCTCTGCCTCCTCCCTCTCCCTCCTCCTCATCCCTCCTACTCCCTTCTCCTCCTTCCTCCAGATCCCTCTTCCTCCTCCTCCTCCTCCCTCCCTCCTCCTTCTCCTCTCTCTCCTCCCCCACCTGCGTTCTCCTCCTCCCCCTCATCCCTCTTCCTCCTCCTCCTCCCCTTTCCCCCCTCCTTCTCTTAATCCCTCCTCCTCCCTCCTATTCCTCCCTACTCCTCCTCTCTCCGCCTATCTCTTCCTCCCTCCTTCACTCTCTTCCTCCTCCTCCCTCCTCTTCCTTCCTTCTTCGCCCTCCTCCTCCCTTCTCCTCCCCCCTTCCTCCTCCTCCCTCTCCTCCTCATCCCTCCTCCTCCCTCTACCTCTTCCCTCCTTCACATTCCTCCTCCTCCCTCTTCCTCCTCCTCCCTCCTCCTTTCACATTCCTCCACCTCCCTCTTCCTCCTCCTCATCCTTTTCCCTCCTTCTCCCTCCCTCTTCCTTCTCCCTCCTCCTCCTCCCACTCTCTCCTCCTCCCTTTCCCTCCTCCTCCCTCTCCTCCTCCTGCGTTCTCCTCCTCCCTCTTCCTCCTTCTCCCTCTTCCTGCTCCCTCCACCTCCTCCCTCCTCCTACTCTCTCCTCCTCCTCCCTCTCCTCCTCCTCCTCCTGCGTTCTCCTTCTCCCTCCTCCTCCCCCTCCTCTTCCTAATCCCTCCTCCTCCCTCCTATTCCTCCTGTCTCCTCCTCCCTCCTCCACCTCCCTCTTCCTCCTCCCTCCTCCATTTACCCAAGACAGACAGACAGACAGATAGTCGGGAACGGGATCTTATATGACTACTTATATGATTTAAATGAGATGCTCTCCACCATGGGCTGGGCCGGGTCAGACAGACAGACAGACAGACAGATAGACAGACAGACAGACAGACAGTCGGGAACGGGAACTTATATGACTACTTATATGAATTAAATGAGATGCTCCCCATCAGGGTCTGGGCGAAGCCGGGTCGGGTCAGACAGACAGACAGACAGACAGATAGACAGACAGACAGACAGATTGTCGGTAACGGGAACGAGAACTTAGACTACTTATATGAATTAAATGAGATGCTCCCCACCAGGGTCTGGGCGAAGCCGGGCCGGGTCAGCTAGTAACCTATATAGCTCAGGAAATAGAGGATGCCTTCCAAGAGAAAAAGCACACATTAGCAGTCTGGATAGATTTAGAAAAAGCATTTGATAAAGTATGGAAGGAAGGACTGAAAGTAAAACTGCCAAAAAAAAAGCATGTTTGTGGGAAAATGTATAAATAGATCAGCCACAACCTTGAGAACAGAACAGCCAGGACAAAAGTACAAGGACAAACGAGCAAAATGATGCTGTTGGAGCAAAGTATCCCCCAAGGAGGAGTTCTTTCACCAACATTATTCCTAGCATATATAAATGACATCACGGAAAATTTTCCTCTTTTGCAGATGACCTAGCCATATGGACAACTTTCTCATTAATTTGGAGATCTGAAAATATTTTTATCATGTCTGCATGTCTCACTCTGTGGACGGCCTTTGTGTAGACAATGAAGCAAGGATGTGAATGTTGTTTAATTCTATCGAACAATTTGTTAGTATTCTCAGCAAATAAACAACTTTTTCTGTAACCTTGTCTTCATTTAAAGTTGTTAAGTGTAGTCATATTAGTTCCTTTCCATCTGGTCTCTGTCATTTCTAAGATGTTAACGTTCAATGTTTCTATTTCCTGTTTGATGTTCTCTAATGAATCATATGTGTACATCATGCAGCCATCCCTTGTTTCTGCTTTCAGAAATGTGGTTCTTTTGCACTAAATCGCCTGCTGACAGTCTGGATTCAACAAGTGTACAAGAATGTCTCGAATGAGAATGAACGAATGAACAAATGAAAATCTTTATTTTCAAAGGGTTTAGAATTGGGCATGCAGGCCCGTCTGACATTCTGCCCTTCTTTTCTATTTCCTCTCATACATTCTTTCATTCAACATCTCTTATGAAGCAAATCTTTGACAACAAAAGAACAATAAGCATTAAAATGCATGAAAAATAATCAATAATACATGACTCACTGAGGCAATGTTTAACATGAGCATTATAAATACCCAAGGAAGGCGTAACGTGTCTCCACCAGATGAGCTACTGTTATGGGCCATCCATTTATGATTTTTATCTGAAATTGTTTGAGTTGTGGAATCATCTGCTAGGGGTGTACAGTAGTGGTTTCCCCTTCCCTTCTGGCAGTTTGTCTACAGTTTGACCCCACTAGCCTATGTCTAAAGTGACAAACCCTACAAGGCAGTCAGGGGAATATATGCTGATGGCCATTTCACAGAGGTTTGAAGAATTGTATATAGTTTCATAGTTATATAGTTTTTTTCCCTGTACAGTGAACATATTTTCAGAAATATAGTATCAATAACATTAGATACACAGATGATACAGTCTTTATTGCAGACAATGAACAGGACCTGCAAAATTTAGTAGATGTGATTGTTGCACACAGTGAACAACTAGGGTTAGAATTGAAATGTAAGAAGACACAGATTATGGTTGTCGCTAGGAAGGAAGAAATACCACAATGTAATATACAAGTAAAAGGGCATATTATTAAACAAGTGAATCGATACAACTATCTCGGAACAGTCATAACATCTGATGGGAGATGCCTTGAAGAGATTATAACAAGAATTGCCATATCGAAGGTAGCCTTTTGCAAGATGAAAAACATACTGACCAATAAAAAGATATCAATTGAAACAAGAAAAAGAGTGTTGAAGTGCTACATAGAACCTGTACTTTTATATGGATGTGAGGCGTGGACAATGAGCAGACAAGCTGAAAAACATCTGATGGCTGTGGAAATGTGGTTTCTGAGGAAAATGCAAAGAATACCATGGACAGATAGAAAAACCAATGAACAAGTCCTTCAAGAAACAAATGAAGATTGTAAACTGATTAGAGACATTAGACTTAGACAGTCAAAATGTTTTGGGCATATTATGAGAAGAAATGAATTGGAGAACTTGGTGACAACTGGCAAGATCGAAGGGAACAGACCAAGGGGAAGACCAAGAATTAAATACCTAGATGGCTTGGCCACATGGTATGGTCGAGACAGAAACACGGAGCTGATCCACGACTCTGGTGATCGAGTGAGATGGCAGAACGTGACCGCCCATGCTTATCGGCATGGCACATGATGGATGGATATAGTTACCTGCCCCACAGAACTAACTCAAATTCTATCAATGACCACACATCTGTTGGTCAATGACTTCTTACTGAATATTCAGATAACCTCTGTATCTAGAGGTCATGCACTGCCTGCCACCTGGTGGACATGTCCATCAGTAGGACGGGCTCCTATTCCAGGCAACAACCAGAAAGAAATATACATACTGTGCATTTGGTCAGAGTCTCCGGGTTCACAGAGTCAGTGTTGATGCTGCTCAGATCTATACACAAAGCTTCTTTAGCATCCAACCAGTCTTGAATCCTGCTATACTGGTTCTCAAACAGTTGCCATTCATCAAGGTAGTGCTCATATTCATTGCACCTCTGTATTAGATCTGAGCTGAGCTGTGTCCATTTTCTTTGAAGGTCTGACTCAGTTTTCTGGATGTCAAACTGGACAAATGGCTCACAGACCTGTCTGAGCTGACCAGCAATGGCTGAGAAGGATTTCAGCTGGTCAGATTTATTTTCTAAACGTGCACGTAGATCCTGTAAAACACAAAAAGCATGCTAAGTAAGTATAACAACATCATACAACCATAAACTCTTAAAAGCTCATAAAAATGTCTAGTAAACATTACTGAAAATGCCTTATGAAAATAATAACAGCTGTAAAAACTGTCATTTACTGCCAATATAGTACCTTGCTATGTATGGCATGGGGGGGGGGGGGGGGGAGGGGGGGGGTGTGTGTGTCTTGAGCGTGAGGAAGTAAGGCCGCCTGACTAGTGCAGTCACCGCAAACTGTGCAGGTTAGAGTTTTCTTTTTACCCCCGACAAACAAAAAAACTCCACACCTTACCGAGGATATGAACCTGGGTCTCCCGAAGGAGAATCAGGCATTCTAGCCACTCGGCCAGCCGCTCCTCCTAATAACAGCAATGGGTAAAATAATACAAACAAGGAATTAGATCAGTTATCAGTTATCAGTTATCAGTTGCGGTATCTTTGTTGCACTCCGGACATGTCCATAAGGAATTAGATGTTGAAGTTTAATAAACAATAAGCTTTACTTCTCACAGAAATGAACACTGAGTGTACTTGCTTCTATTTAATCTGACAGAACATTATTTGCTTGTTACAATGGTTTTGTATCGCCTTTGATCTCTAAGCTAGAGATTCTTAGCTCTTTCAGTCGAAGAAGATCACAGCAGCATCCCGATGATAAAAAAAATTATAACACAATCACAAGGCTAAATATACACACCTTGTAAAAACAAATACTTTAGATGTCTTGTGTAAGCTCTGGCTAAACATTAAAAACACAATCACACATGACATACTGGTTGGGACATTTGAAGAATTACTTACACATGTATTGCTAGAGATAGAAAGAGCTAAGGGAAAGTTAGCAGGCGAAACTAAACAGTACATGTTCAGATTTGTCCCAGGTCAAGCTGGTATCATGTGCAATTAAGAAGCAGAAAAGCTGGCAGGTTGAGAAAGCTACAACATGAAATCAATGAACTGAGCTGATATGAACACCCTTAGAAAGTTGGAATGAAGCACAGAATTTCAACTAAATGAATCAACAGCAATAGATAGAAAACACACATTTATAGTGAAATTTAGAGTGGCAAGAAAAAAGTGGGGCATTGTGGTCATGGAGTGCCTAGCATGCTTGCCTGCCAACTCAGTGGTCATGGAGTGGCTAGCATGCTTGCCTGCCAACTCAGTGGTCATGGAGTGCCTAGCATGCTTGCCTGCCAACTCAGTGGTCATGGAGTGCCTAGCATGCTTGCCTGCCAACTCAGTGGTCATGGAGTGCCTAGCATGCTTGCCTGCCAACTCAGTGGTCACGGAGTGCCTAGCATGCTTGCCTGCCAACTCAGTGGTCATGGAGTGCCTAGCATGCTTACCTGCCAACTCAGTGGTCATGGAGTGCCTAGCATGCTTGCCTGCCAACTCAGTGGTCATGGGTTCAAATCTGCATATGACAGAATTAGCATTGACCTGGGCTCTCAGGTCAATCAAGTCTAAAATAAAACAGGGACCAGAAAATATCTTGGGAAGTAAACGTGACTGACTTGGTTTTTGGCCATATCGTCTAATCAAATGTTGAGGTTGGCAGACAAGTGTCCTTGACACTGCACTATCATGACCTGACACATGAGCACAGGGGCTGGCAGACAAGTGTCCTTGACACTGCACTATCATGACCTGACACATGAGCACAGGGACTGGCAGACAAGTGTCCTTGACACTGCACAATCATGACCTGACACATGAGAACAGGGGCTGGCAGACAAGTGTCCTTGACACTGCACAATCATGACCTGACACATGAGCACAGGGGCTGGCAGACAAGTGCCCTTGACACTGCACTATCATGACCTGACACATGAGCACAAGGACTGGCAGACAAGTGTCCTTGACACTGCACAATCATGACCTGACACATGAGCACAGGGGCTGGCAGACAAGTGTCCTTGACACTGCACTATCATGACCTGAGACATGAGCACAGGGGCTGGCAGACAAGTGTCCTTGACACTGTACTATCATGACCTGAGACATGAGTACAAGGACTGGCTGACAAGTGCCCTTGACATTGCAATATCATGACCTGACACATGAGCACAAGGACTGGCAGACAAGTGTCCTTGACACTGCACAATCATGACCTGACACATGAGCACAAGGACTGGCAGACAAGTGTCCTTGACACTGCACTATCATGACCTGACACATGAGCACAGGGGCTGGCAGACAAGTGTCCTTGACACTGCACAATCATGACCTGACACATGAGCACAGGGGCTGGCAGACAAGTGTCCTTGACACTGCACAATCATGACCTGACACATGAGCACAGGGGCTGGCAGACAAGTGTCCTTGACACTGCACAATCATGACCTGACACATGAGCACAAGGGCTGGCAGACAAGTGCCCTTGACACTGCACAATCATGACCTGACACATGAGCACAAGGGCTGGCAGACAAGTGCCCTTGACACTGCACAATCATGACCTGACACATGAGCACAAGGGCTGGCAGACAAGTGCCCTTGACACTGCACAATCATGACCTGACACATGAGCACAAGGACTGGCAGACAAGTGCCCTTGACACTGCACTATCATGACCTGACACATGAGCACAGGGGCTGGCAGACAAGTGTCCTTGACACTGCACAATCATGACCTGACACATGAGCACAGGGGCTGGCAGACAAGTGTCCTTGACACTGCACAATCATGACCTGACACATGAGCACAGGGGCTGGCAGACAAGTGTCCTTGACACTGCACAATCATGACCTGACAACATGAGCACAAGGGCTTGGCAGACAAGTGCCCTTGACACTGCACAATCATGACCTGACACATGAGGCACAAGGGCTGGCAGACAAGTGCCCTTGACACTGCACAATCATGACCTGACACATGAGCACAAGGGCTGGCAGACAAGTGCCCTTGACACTGCACAATCATGACCTGACACATGAGCACAAGGGCTGGCAGACAAGTGCCCTTGACACTGCACAATCATGACCTGACACATGAGCACAAGGACTGGCAGACAAGTGCCCTTGACACTGCACTATTATGACCTGACACATGAGCACAAGGGCTGGCAGACAAGTGCCCTTGACACTGCACTATCATGACCTGACACATGAGCACAACAACTGGCAGACAAGTGCCCTTGACACTGCACTATCATGACCTGACACATGAGCACAGGGGCTGGCAGACAAGTGTCCTTGACACTGCAATATCATGACCTGACACATGAGCACAAGGACTAGCAGACAAGTGTCCTTGACACTGCACCATCATGACTGATACATGAATGTAATCAACATTTAATAATAACAGTTAATTATTACAAGACTTTTAAAATTTAATACTTGGAGAAATATTCATAGAAACATTGTTTACACAGCCAATCTATTTTATAGTGTGAAGAAATAAAGGAATATTCAAAGTGCTGCATGAAGTATGAAATAACTATAACTGAAGGAAAAGTCCTTAGTGGAGCACAGTAAAAAAAAAACCAAGA
>JACEFZ010027059.1:15000-63926 GCA_014155875.1 Cepaea nemoralis | reverse complement strand
TCTTTCTCTCTCCCCTCGCTCTCTCTTCTCTCTCTCTCTCTCTCTCTCTCTCTCTCTCTCTCCCTCTCCCGTCCCAACAAATGGGCATTAGATTATTTTCTGAATTATCTGGGAAGTGTTTGTTAAAGAAACACTACGAGGAAGGGAACTGGGCAAGGCAGATTATTGTATCGTGGACGTGTAGTACAGGTCAACTTATAATCCACGTCGTTGACGCAGTAAAATAATTAGCAATCACAGGAGAACTAGTTACGGGCATCAGAAGGAGACCGTCAAATTGTTTGAGCAGGGGAAAACTGAGTATTTACTCACAGAAAAGAAAGTTGCAGAGGGAAGACAGGAAGGGAGAGAAGATACTGGGCAGTTTGGCGTCATAACACAAAGGAATACAAGTACTAAAAATGACTGGCAGCACATTCCGACAGAGCGTTGTGGACAGACATGATCATCAACACCTCTCGGCGTGGACTATAAGGAGACAAAGGATATGTCAAAGCCTAATACCCAACTACCACAACGGCAGCATTTACTATGAGACTACCCAATCGGCTGAACAAACATACATTATTCATTCATTCATTCATTCATTCAGTAGTATGTCCTTTGCAGAACCTCGCTCCCATAACAACCTTCCGGAAAACCTCTCGATCATAAGCAAGATGTCCCGCGTCTGATACATCCATCTGGAGATCACCCGCCACATCCTGCACCCATCTTCTCTTTGGCCTTCCTCTTCCTCTCTTCCCAGGCATATACCCCTCCATTATTGTTCTCTCCAAGCTTTCGTAACGTTTCAAGTGACCAAAATATTTCAATTTTCTTTGTTTTATCGTCTTTAATAGCCAACCGTCTTCAATATTCAACTCTTGAAGTATGGATGCATTTGATCTCTTCTTTACCCATTATGCAGAAGTCAAATTAATCATAAAACAATTCTACACAAAAGTTAAGAAAACCAAACGTCAGTTTATGAGAACAGCTGGAAAAATACTGGAAGACATAAACATGCAAACGTATTGGCATGAGAACAGAACTTTGCAAACATCAAGGCTACTAGTACGACAAGGTCAACCTGGGACCAGGTTTTGGATGTGTATATGAACAGTGTGAGACGGAATGTGATCAACAAGAACGGATTGTCCCCAAACACATTCGATATGGAGATTTCAATGGTTTCAACACAACAACCAAGTTCATAATGGAAACCGCGGTCCAAATAAGATAGCGCCAGCAAGAAGCAGAAGTTATGGAGTCTGCAATCCATCTTGGCATATCTGAGGCCATCTTACCTGCAGCATAATGAGACGAACATTGTGTTACAGTTGTTAAGTTGATCCTGTACAGCTGTCTCTATCTCTCTCTCTCTCTCTCTCTCTCTCTCTCTCATCCTCCCTCTCCCCTCTCTCTCCTCCCCTCTCTCCCCCTCTCTATTTTCTCTTCCATTCTCTCCCCTGCCTCTCTCTCTCTCTCTCTCTCTCTCTCTCTCTCTGTCATGACATCTATACTAAAATTAGACTATAACTAGTTTAATACCTGTGCATAGTGTAAATGTTTGTCTGCTACACAAATAGTTATAAAGAAGAAAGGAATGAGAATGAAATGTAAGAAGAACAAAAATAAGAAGAAGAAAATATAAAGGAAAGCGACGGCAAGGAAGAAGATAAGAATAAGTAGAATAGAAGATTGAGTAGTAATAGTAGTAGTAGTAGTAGTAGTAGTAGTAGTAGTAGTAGTAGTAGTAGTAGTAGTAGTAGTAGTAGTAGTAGTAGTGCATAATCTAGAGTCCAAACATTTCCCAATAAGAATGCAAGTATATCCGGACAGCTTTCAAGGCTTATGAAGTATTTCTCAAAAGGGACATAACTCACGAAATATTAACAACAACCGTCAGCGGGAGACAACTGGTCTATACAAATTTGGATATATGAAGATACAAGCGCTAGAAAAGGGCACTGTTTTAACTGTTACACGGCTCAGATGGCTTCTGACAGCAGCTCGCTTTGCGTTGATTTTCACAATGGTATGAGCCTCGGCTGTTCAGAAAGCAACGGCAAACTACTGGCCGTACAAATGTCTAGAAAATCACACACGGCCAAAATACAGGTATTGACTGCGACGTCCTGTAAAGGCCACGCAGCTAACATTTTGTAACACAACACGAGTTATGTACTTGTGAGCAAACCACATGGAAACAATACGTGTGTCTATAGTTCAGTGTTCATAAAAAGGTCTGTAATACAATAGATCCCATCACATTGCAACATACGTGACAATGAAGAGACTGACAGACTGACAAAGTAATGAGCAAGATTAGCCTCAGCCTGATTTAGGCATACTTATGATAAGGTCAAGAGAAGTTTAATAAACAATGATAGAACCATGTTGAAATCAGGGAATTCTAGGCTAGCACAAAAGTTGACGCCTATGATCAAAAGTGTTCAGTGTGATCAGTATTTAGCTGTCCACCTTTTAACAGTTTCACATCCAATCGCCAGCTGTGATTGACTATTCTTCATGTTACCAATCAACATATCACGTTTGGTTGACTACTCTTCATGTCGTACAAATCAGCGTGTCCAAGTTTGACTATTCTCGTGAGTTCCAATCAACATGTCGCATATGACTGGCTATTCTCATTGTGTCATCAGAATTGATAGCGATGTAGGTCAATATCAGCCTATTAAAAGAGGTGTGAGACAGGGATGTGTAATTTCTCCAGATCTTTTTTCCCTGTACTGTGAAAACATTTTCAGAAATATAGAAGGTATGGAAGGAATCAACATTGGGGGACGATACATCAATAACATTAGATGTTACAGTCTTGACTGCAGACAATGAACAGGACCTGCAAAATTTAAGTAGATGCGGTTGGTGTACACAGTGAACAACTAGGGTTATAACTGAATATTAAGAAGACACAGATTATGGTCGTCACTGGGAAGAAGGAAACACTACAATGTGATATACGAGTAAATAGGCATATTCTTAAGCAAGTTAATCGATATAGTTATCTCGGAACAGTCATAACGTCTGATGGGAGATGCCATGAAGAGATTAGAACAAGAATTGCCATTGCGAAGGTAGCCTTTTGCAAGATGAAAAACATACTGACCAATAAAAAGATATCAAATGACACGAGAAAAAGAGTGTTGAAGTGCTACATAGAACCTGTACTTTTATATGGATGTGAAGCGTAGACAATGAGCAGTCAGGCTGAAAAACATCTGATGGCTGTGGAAATGTGGTTTCTGGGGAAAATGCAAAGAATACAATGGAGAGACAGACAAACCAATGAACAAGTCCTTCAAGAAACAAATAAAGATCGTTAACTGATTAGAGTCATTAGACGTAGACAGTCAACATTGTTTTGGGCATGTTATGAGAAGAAATGACTTGGAGAAGTTCGTAATAATTGGCAAGATCGAAGGGAAGAGACCAAGGGGAAGATTGAGAAGTAAATACCTGGATGGCTAGTCCACGTGGCATGGTCGAGACAGAAACACGGAGCTGATCCATGACTCTGGTGATCGAGTGAGATGGCAGAACTTGACCGCCCAAGCTTTTCGGCATGACCCATGATGGATGGATGGCTAGTCAACATGTCCTGTGTGATTGGCTATTTGTAATGTCTACCAATAACCTTGTCGTATCAGTTATCAGTTATCAGTTATCAGTTGGGGTATCTTCATTGCACTTCGGACAGGTCCATAGGTGCTCAGATCCTCCTCCAGCATATGCATCAGCGTCCGGTGACTAATAGTGTCAGTTCTTGTCGTGTGATATTGGCTATCCTTCTTGAGTACCAATCAACGTGCCATGTGTTTCTGGCCACTCTTCGTGTAAACTAATCAACGTGATATTTGTGGCTGGCTATTCTTCGTGTATACCAATCAGAGTGTTGTGTGTGATTGCCTATTCGTCGTGTGTATCAATCAACGTGATATTTGTCATTGACGTATCAATGGCAAACTACTTAATCCAACATTGTTTAGAAAAGCAACATATAGGTCTATCGCAACGACCTACAAATGACGTTCAACATTTTAAGTCCATACATGAAACAAAGGTACATAAACGTATTCACACATATTGTCTCAGTTATTTACCTTGGACACTCGTGGATTATATTTACGGTTAGCTTCTCTCCCTTTGACAACACTGTTTAAAAAGAAAATGCGCAGACTCTTTCATCAACAAAGAGCTGTCCACTACAGCTAGAAAGTTAAGTTGGTTGAATATCCTTTACAGGACGACGCAGTTAATCCCAGTATTTTTTTTTGGACTGTTCGTGGTTTCTTAGCACGTTTACCATGACTTTCTGAACGACCGGCACTCATACCTTTGTATGGGAAACCAATGCAAGGCTGTCTGCCTCCAATGCGGCCGCAGCTGTGTTTCGAACGGGTAAGAACTGCATTAGTAACCCCTTCCCACAGAGCCGGCGAGGAAATGAGTGTTGAAATGCTATACAGATTCTATACTATATCTATGCATGGTGAACCGTGGGCACTTAGCAGACACGCTGAGAATCATCAAAGGTAGGACATAAAGATGGCTTGGTCACATGACCTAATCCGCACAAGACCATAGACCTGGCCTAATACAGGTGATGACCAGGCATAATACTCGTCCGACATGTGAGAAGCTCATGGGCCTTTACAGCTCGGGCCGGAGGGAGAATTGTGAAGGAGGACTCTGGTGCTTTCACTGAAACCACAAGTAGCCTGACCATGGAAGTCATGGCAGTAAGTAAAGCAATAACATGGCTCGAGACACAGACATTCACTAGGGCTTGTTTCCTTAGCGACTCAATGAACATGATCAAGAGGATAGAGGAGGGATCGATCCGAAGAGAATGGTTGCTGCCTCTGAAGCGGTCTCGGCTGGCAAAGATTAGTTTCATCTTCGTGCCAGGTCATGCGGGAGTACAAGGAAATGAGCGGGCTGACAAGCTCGCAGGTGAGGCTACTGTGGAGGGCGGACGCGCCATGGACCAGGCTGACATTCTGAATGCTCTACGAGAAGTGAGACTTTTGCGAGAACCAAGTGATGACTGTGAATCTACAACAATGGCCAGACTGCGGGAGCAGCAAATTAAAAGAGGGGTGGCCAAACAAGAACACTACGCAGGAAGCCAAAGAAGATTGATAAACCAACACAGAACTGGCGTCGTTAGCCGCTATACGCTGCGGGATTTGCTGAGGAGGGGATCCGATCACTTATGGACTGAATGGTTCGATGTGCAACGAGGATGATCTGTCGACTAACTAACTAACTAACTAACTAACTAATACAGGTGATTGTATGAGATGGTGGCCATTGACCGCCCATGCATATCGGCATGGCGCATGATGATGATGATGATTGACACAAATGTCTTAATGAATGTTGATGCTAAGAGACGTCGTAATTTTACTGTAATCTGCATTCGATCACTGATATTGTCAATAACATGCCTTTACTTCCATGGAAATTGTTGCTACTAACTTATAGACCGGAAAGCTCAGGTGAATAGAATAAAAAATATCCCCATTTCGAATGATATTTGACGCATGTCCACAGCCACGACAAACACGCGTGCCGGCCCCAGCGCTACCCCGTCTCTCACTACAACCAGATAGGCACCGTACACATGAAACTGTCCATTCAACAGAGTTATTAATTTAAAACTAAATTAATGTAGGTTAGCAGATCTCCTCGTCCACAATGTATACTGATAAATAAGATTAAAAGATTAAAAAATTAGTTGCATATCCGGCCAACCTAGCATTTTTCGGCTGTTTGCGATTTCTTGGCAAGTTTACATTTAGTTACTTACCATTGCTTTGTGAACGACCGGCACTCACACCATTGTATGAAACCAGCGTAAGGCGGTCTGCTGCCAAATCGCCTGCAGCAGGTTCGAACGCGGCATGCAGGATTGCGAATTGCGTCGGAAACCACTGCGCCACAGAGCAACAGTCACCTCTGACACCAGTTAAAGAATTCACATATCTTGGAATTATGATCACAGAAGATGGCAGAATAAGCAGAGACATCGAAATCACATTTCAAAAAGCAAATCTCCCATACTGAAACATCCCAATATACCCATGTTCACAAAACGACAGATAATAAACAGCATATTCACACCAAACCTATGCAACCAATGTCAAACTTGGACATTATCCAAATCCACCTTATGCAAAATTAACTCCTGCGAGACAAGATGCTTGAGGAGAGTTGCCATCTTAACTATCCCAGATCAAGTATGAAATAATGTTATCAGACAGACAGTGGATCAACACCTTATGTTATATATATTGATAGACAGACGATCAAATCGTTAGAATGCAACACCATCAACTACCCACAGTAGCGCTACATCAAAAAAGATCTGAAACGAGAGCAAGAGGACGCCCGAGAAGAAAATGGATTGACGATATCAAAGACATTGTGTACAATCACATGAAATTACACGATCCAGTGCCACTAATAGGGCGCTGGAACGTCTGCTCTTCGGCAAAAGTTGAAGATGGTGATGATAATGATTAGTTCATGCGAGATAAACACCTAGGTATCCATGAAAACAGTTCATGTATGCAATAATCTGTATAATGATGGGTCACTTAATAGGGGTGGGTGGGTCCTTTATAAAGTCGACTGTTGGTATGTGGAAGCACAACCCAACACCAACAATGTTGGTGTTTCCGAGTACATTGGGTTGATGGTCTCCGTGACCAAATGGTTAAACCGTCCGCCAGATACTCAGAAGGTCGTGGGTTCGTTTTTAGGATCCCCCATTTAGTTCTCTGGGGCAATGTTGTTCAAGGACCCCTGGAAGTGGTCAATGGAGCTAGGAAGTTCGTGCATCATGCGAGGCTATCCCAGGCGGTTAGCTGCTCAGTGGAGAGAGACTGAGCTAGATGGCGGAACCCGAGGGTAATACAGTGATCCTGTGTCTTTTTTTCTGTTACGTTGACTTCTTCAACGAGTTGCTATTGCTAGTGTGTGTGTGTGTGTGTGTGTGTGTGTGTGTGTGCGTGTGTGTGTGTGTGCGCGCGCGTGCGTGTGTGTGTGTACATTTAATATACAAAGAGTATTGTGTCAGAAAGCCGAGAATAAAAGACAGCTTGGACCAACCACAGGAGTGTTTCAGGCTGAAGATTATTGCCCGCTTGCCCAGGCTGTCGCCAGGTACTGCATTACGCTTGGATTTGTTTTTGGGTAAAGTATTCCAGCCTTTCTGGGGATCGAACAGACGTGCCACGGTATGAGAGAGGAACATTTGACCCCTCGTGTACCGGCTCGTGGTATCTGATTTTAATACACCTGAGTCATTTCCGACACTATTTCTCTCTCTATCTCTCCCTTTCCTCTGTCTGCCTGTCTCTGCCCACTCTGTCTCTCTCTCCTCTCTCTGTCTGTCACCCCATGTCTCTGTTTCTTCCCCTCTCTCTGTGTCTCTCACTCTTTCCCTCTCCCTCTCCCCCCCCCCACGCCCATCTCTCTCTCATTCCCACCACATTCTTATGGTTCCTTTTATTATGTCAAATGCTGATACAACTGAACGATAATAGAAGGACAACTCTTTCGACACTTTACAAGAAATGGTTAGTTCCCTTTGCTAGCTATACACGCGAACTGGTTCATATCCAAGTATATGTTAATTTTATAGCTTGAGTATTTGACGAATCAAAGCATTTGATAGCTTGAGTATTTGACAAATCAAATAATTTGATAGCTTGAGTATTTGACTAATCAAAGACTGGAACCATTTACATTTCTGAACTGCTTATATTTTACCAAACTTCAAAAGCAGGAGATGTGAGGCAGGCAGCCATTAACCCCTGTTCACAGTTTTCACTAGTCTTTGTGTGTTATCCTTACATGAAGTTATGTTTGCAGTTCAAGAAAGAAACACCAACGTCCTTTATAGTTTTGAAAATATAGCACCTTTCTGGTGTACAGTTTCACTCTGGGCTATATTTGTGAACTCTCGAATCTTTGCCAGATTGAAGACATTCCTAGAAGTGGCGGTCTGCGAAATAAACACTTTACAACACATGACAAGCACCCAGTCGCCATATCTATGTCAATATATTTTAAAATGCCGAAGATTCGAGGTAAGCCTGGTATTACCGGAGGAAATAAACAGGTACGTGTAACTCCTGCGAAAAATTGAGAGATACTAAACACAGACACGGTGTACATATGGTCACTGACTGTACCGATCACCTGTGCTGTAATTGTACCGTGATTCCATGACACATTAGATCTCACTGAACTTATTTTCTTCTTCTTTCATCCTTTATCAATCACAAGGCCCTCAACGACCTCACACCAAGCCCTCCTACCCCTAGATATCCTATGAAGGTCTGCCCATGTCCTCTCCATATCATTCATTTATATTTTCACTTCTCTTCTCCCGGTGTTTATATATATATATAACATGAATCTGTAATGTGATAGAACCATCACATTTTGTAGGCCTGATTGCAAGCAGGAATAGGTGGTCAGTCTTGCCCTTACTTAGCGAGACGACGAAAGCATACTTCCAACCCTCGTCCACCTACGCTCATGTCATATGGTGATTTGAACAGATTCAAGAAACATGCTGAGAAACGTGAAGACAGACATGCTTCGTGCAGTGTGGAATTCTTTAATTAAAAGCTCACCGGTTTGGAGAATTCATTGGATCGTTTCCCCAGGACATGCTGGTGTGGTGGGAAACTAGCAGGCGGAGAGATTGGCTGTGTCTGCACCGGTGGGTGGGGTATTGGTGTATGATAAGACAGACGTGGTCAGAACCCTTTGGGATCGCGTGTATTGTGCAGGAGAACAATTAAATCATCCTGGCTATAGACAGTAGAGCTACAGGGAATGACCAGAGGATCTCGACGACACTTAATACTCCGAGGAAACGTAAAACGAAGACATAATCAGACTGCTACTGATACCATTAATATTGAGACTATTTGCTGGCTGTTGAAACTTATGATGGAGCACGTGTGGGAATTGTTCCGACTGGTTTGATATAGATTCCTTACTCTCAACTTAACTCAAATCTACTTTCATCATCATTTAAATCTTTCATTGGTTCTGTTTATCTTTCAGTTATATTTTCTTTGTCAATTAATATTGTACCTATTGTTGTTTTCAAACAACTACTTTCTGTATGTTTTCTAATGCCTGATAGATAATTCTTGCATCTTTCGTGTAAAATAGATGTTGTGCCTTGACGTTTTTCTTCAGTATGCGTGCAGTGGCTTTATTCGATGCCTTACATTTCTGTGTGTATTCTTGTATATTCATCTTGATCTTGTTTTCTTTTCCCTCTAAGTCCATCAGTTGTAGAATTTCCCCTGTCATTCATGTCTTCTCCGCTAGACAGATGCTATTTTCTAGCGGGTCCGGGGAATAGACTACACCGGCCTCATTCCGACAGGTGCAAGATCGTTTCATGACTCACACAAAGAGAACTTCATTGTATCCGAGTTAATAGTTACATTTCAGAGTTCCCGAAAGATTCACCACAAACAGATCAATCAACAAGCAACCACCAAACACCCAACCAACTTATGAATCAAACAACCAGCCAACCAACTTACCAACCAAACAACCAGCCAGCCAACCACCTTACCAACCAAACAACCAACCAGCCAACCAACTTACCAACCAAACAACCAGCCAGCCAACCACCTTACCAACCAAACAACCAGCCAGCCAACCACCTTACCAACCAAACAACCAGCCAGCCAATCACCTTACCAACCAAACAACCAGCCAACCAACCAACTTATCAACCAAACAACCAGCCAGCCAACCAACTTACCAACCAAACAACCAGCCAGCCAACCAACTTACCAACCAAACAACCAGCCAGCCAACCACCTACCCAACCAACTTATGAATCAAACAACCAGCCAGCCAGCCAACCACCCACCCAAACAAACAATCAAACAACCAGCCAGCCAACCAACTTACCAACCAAACAACCAGCCAGCCAACCAACTTACCAACCAAACAACCAACCAGCCAACCAACTTACCAACCAAACAACCAGCCAGCCAGCCAACTTACCAACCAAACAACCAGCCAGCCAACCACCTACCCAACCAACTTATGAATCAAACAACCAGCCAGCCAACTACCCACCCAACCAAACAATCAAACAACCAGCCAGCCAACCACCCACCCAAACAAACAATCAAATAACCAGCCAGCCAACCACCCACCCAACCAAACAATCAAACAACCAGCCAGCCAACCACCCACCCAACCAAACAATCAAACAACCAGCCAGCCAACTACCCACCCAAACAAACAATCAAACAACCAGCCAGCCAACTACCCACCCAACCAAACAATCAAACAACCAGCCAGCCAACCACCACCCACCCAACCAAACAATCAAACAACCAGCCAGCCAACCACCCACCCAACCAAACAATCAAACAACCACCCACCCAACCAAACAATCAAACAACCAGCCAGCCAACCACCTACCCAACCAACTTATGAATCAAACAACCAGCCAGCCAACCACCCACCCAACCAAACAATCAAACAACCACCCACCCAACCAAACAATCAAACAACCAGCCAGCCAACCACCTACCCAACCAACTTATGAATCAAACAACCAGCCAGCCAACCACCCACCCAAACAAACAATCAAACAACCAGCCAGCCAACCACCCACCCAACCAAACAATCAAACAACCAGCCAGCCAACCACCTACCCAACCAACTTATGAATCAAACAACCAGCCAGCCAACCACCCACCCAACCAAACAATCAAACAATCAGCCAGCCAACCACCCACCCAACCAAACAATCAAACAACCAGCCAGCCAACCACCCACCCAACCAAACATCTAACCTATTTATCAACTAACAAACCAGCTAGTCAGCCATCCAACCAGTCACCCAACCACCAACTTATCAACCAACAAATAAGCTAGTCAGCCAGCCAGCCAACTAATCACCCAACAAACCAACTAATCAACCAACAAATAAGCTCGTCAGCCATCCAACCAATCATCCAACCAACCAACCAAACAGCCAGCCAGCCAATCAACCAATTAATCACCCAGGTAATCACACAGTCAGTGAACCAACCAACTAACTAACCAGTAAACCAACCAACGAACTAACCAACCAATACACCAACTAACGAGGCTGACACAACCCTATGACAGCACTGGTCGTAAACAAAGTACTGTCATTACCGAAGACTGCATACGGACAAAACAGATAATCAAGACAGTGGTTCATACTGACACGAACATCTGTCGAGTACAGAGTGTAGCAAGTCATGTATTGACATAAGATAGAAAAATAACAAAGCCGAGCTTCAAACAAACACTCTGCAGGACTGGAGTTCCCACGGTTCGGATATTCTGATACTCACGTCTGCACGAAACGATCGGTAAAACCGAGCTGCACACTCTCCTGGATCTCAGGTGACGAGTAAACTGGTATTTGCCACACGTCACCGGGGGAAGATATAATTGAGTGGACTACACCACCATCATGCCATGCTAACTGGTGTTGCTGTTTGTGAATCTTCGCAGACCTCGGTGCATGGAGTTCAGGACGAGTTCTTTGATGATATTCTTCCATGCCACAGTCCAATTCTATTCACCATCATTTTTCCTGTCTGCCTCTTCTACAGTTGTTTTTTTCCCCCAGCCAACACTATTTATGTCAAGTGTCTCTCTTCTCAACACATGACCAAAATACTGTTTGCCTCCTTCTTTTATTTCAGTGTAAAGTTCAACTTTCATTAGCCTTTTACACGCACTCGTTATTACTCACTCTGACAGTTCAAGGTATTCGCAACACTCGTCCCTGAAACCACATCTCAGTTGTCGTGTGGCTCCTACTAGTATTCGTTCAAGTGTCATGACGCACTGCCGTACAGCAGAGCTGGCTGTATATAACATTGTTGTACTCTCTTTATTACATTCAATGATAGTTACGTATTGCTTCAACAACTTTTCATTTTCTGAAATGGAGCTTTTGCTTGACCTATTCTGCGTTTAATTTCTGTCGTGCAGAGTGGAGTGCTCGCTCAAATTTGTTATTCCCTATCCTCTTACACATGTATTCGTCCTCCTCTTAAGCATATATTTGTCGTCCTGTTACGCATATATTTATTATCCTAGTACGCATATATTTGTCCCTACTCATGTATTCTTCCTCTTCTTAATCATGCATTCATCCTTCTATCACGCATGGATTCATTTTCCTCGTACGTAATCACTCCTCGATGATCAGTAACAGTTTATGGCATCAAGAAATATAATTCCACATTTATTTATTGCAGTCTTAATGTGGAGGTTTCAGTGTGTACTATGAAGCAGAAAAAAATACAAGCCATTACACTCGGCTGTCGGTTGATTGGCCGTCGGTTGATTGGCTGTCGGTTGATTGGATGTCGATTCATTAGATATCGATTTATTGCTGGCAGATAGTGTCCACAAGACGGTGGAGAGATAATATACATACAGACCTACACGCACTTGGAATCAGCGACTGGCAAGAGAAGGTCCACCAGAGAGACGAATGGAGACGGATTGTATCTGCAGCAAAGAACCTCAATGGCTCGGGCTGCTGAAGAAGAAGAAGATGGTGTCCACGATTCATTCCCATTCTTAGTGGGATTTTCACATGACCACCTGGCTCTGGAGTGGACCCAGTATTATAAGCTGGTGTCAGGAAATGTTCAGAGTGGTACTGTGGGTTACACCAGCTTGAGTGATACTGACACCTTACCTGGAGAGCCGTGCAGTTAAAATAATACAGTAAAGGATCTGTTCCACTCTTTCTGGCGTTCTGCTGTTTCTGTTAGTCTGTGTATTATCATATCATCACCGGCTGCAACACTACACACAAGTGCTCACGTGACCGCTTTCACCAATTTTGTTTGCGTTCGCTCACTTTGAACTCAAACGTAGTCCAGTCACGTGCTACTACTTACAGTTCACTGGGCTGATATTTGCGTGTGGATTAGCTTTCTCTTTTATCAGTGTCCCTTGCCATCAAGGAAACCCATTCCGACTGCTGAGGTACTTGCAATTTACGTCCCAAATCAAGGGTGAGAAGTCAACAATTTTGGTAAAACTCTGTGGTGTAGGGGTTCAACTCTCTACCTCGGCATCTACGCAAGGGAAGTTTAAGAGCGAGCGTTCTTATCCATTCGGCAATGCTGACATATTGTACTGGGTATATGACACCGGCCCCACATTTTTAAAACCCAATCGGTAGTCGATACTATGCACTACATCTACTAAAATCAAATGAGCTATTTCGTAACACCAAAATCACAATACACAAAACACTGATCAGACCAGTTGAGCTGTATGGCTCTGAAACCTGGAGTACAACGAAAGGAGACGAAGCCTTGTTACAAACCTTTGAGAACAAAATTTTAAGACGCATCTTTGGACCCATTAGGGATACACAAAGTGGAGTGTGGAAAAGAAGACGTAACAAAGACATTTATGATCTGTTTAAGTCCCCGCTAATCACTGGTATCATGAAGGCTAATAGACTACAATGGCTGGGGCATATAGAAAGAATGGAAGATAATAGGGAAACAAAACTCGCTTACACTCAGGAAATAAATGACCGCAGTCCCCGAGGTAGACCAAGAAGATGGTGGAGAGATAATACATATACAGACCTACAAGCTTTGGAATCAACGACTGGCAAGAGAAGGTCCACCAGAGAGACGAATGGAGATGGATTGTATCTGCAGCAAAGAACCTCAATGGGCGGGACGCTGAAGAAGAAGAAGAAGAAGAAGAAGGAGGAGAAGAAGAAGAAGAAGAAGAAGAAGAAGAAGAAGAAGTAGAAGAGGAATCGGTAGTCGATGGGTGATTTGGGAAATACCACGCAAGCCGCTTTCACGTCTTAACGCATTTTCTGGTAACTATTGTAGTGATATTTACTGGCACAGGAACGGAGCATAATGGGGACGACCCGCTGCCGTGAAGTTGGAACCTCGACTAACTAACTAACTATTGTAGGTTGGGTGGATCTGTGAATCTCGACAGTGATCCGAAGGCACAACACAGGCCGGCAGGGTGAGCATGCTAGTTATTGCGATATCACGGCTCCGGTGATAGATGTGCACAGAGAGTTGTGCTAGTGACCGCGATATCACGGCTCCGGTGATAGATGTGCACAGAGAGTTGTGCTAGTGACTTCGATATCACGGCTGTGGTGATAGATAAAAAGTCAGCTAAATGTCGACAGGATCGACTTCATTGCACCGGGTTTTATCCCATATGGCTCGATCTCTTTCAGCAGCGCGGAAAGCGTCGCACAAACTCCGTAGCTCTAGCCACGACCCACAGGAGTCTCCGAAAAATTTCATTCGTGAACCGAAGGGCGCTGCCCAGAATCGAACCAACAACCTTCGGAACCCGAGTCATACCGCTTGACCACTTCGCCATGAAGACTCCCTCTGGTGATAGATGTGCACATATAGTTGTGCTAGTGACTGCGATATCACAGTTCCGGTGATAGATGTGCACAGAGAGGTGACCTAGTGACTGCGATATCACGGCTCCGGTGATAGATGTGCACACTTATTATCACACTTATTGCCTATAGTGTTATTGACACTGATATCTGGTCACGTGGTCAATAAGTTCAAACGGTCGTGACAAGAATGGGCGGAGTCATCTAGTGAGCAGATATAAATGAGCACAATTTGGTAACGGGTTTCTAGTTGTTAGTGAAGGAAGCTTATTGTTTTTTGGTGAGTTTGTATGCAGTCGTTGGAATATTTGGTTTAACCCGGAGTTCATTGCATGAAATTAACGACCGTCTTTAAAATAAATTAACTATTGAATAGATTTCTTGTGAAGTGATGTTTTCTTGATTCCTAACAGTGATTTAATTAGGTGAGTATGGAATGCACATAAATTAGACCATGCTGATATGAGAGAAGCAGTTAACTTCCTTCGTAGGTTTATGAGGTGGGGTGGGTGCCTCCTTTCTCATGTAGGTTTCTCTGCGTAAAAGAATATCTATGACTTTAATTCAATTGACCACTGTATTTATATAAACAGAGAAGACACAAACGAAAGATTATACGATTTATTGCCTGGCATAATTCGCGGCATCTTGTCAGGTGCATACTGCAGTGTTATATACTATATGAAGTGAATAAATGAATTATACTTTGACTGAAATACTTAACATATACAGTACCAAGCAAAACAAGTAGGTTTGGGCCAGACATGGCACACAGTCAAATGAACAAGTATCATAATGTAGATATAAATTCACTGAACACTGAAATTGTGGAAGATGCCACGAAGCAATCAATTAACACAATGACAAAATAAGTTCAGGGAATTGATTATCCACATGAACAAGTTTAGAGAGAAGACAATTGATTATCCACTCGAATAAGTTCAAAGGATCGAGTGTTCAAACAAATAAGTTCAAGGGATTGATTATCCACTCCGACAATTTCAAAGAATAGATTATCCACTAGAAAAAGTTCAAGGAATTGATTATTCACTCGAATAAGTTTATGGAATTGATTATCCACTCGAATAAGTTCAAAGGAATGAGTATTCAGTCAAATAGGTTCTAGGAAGTAATTATCCACTTGAATAAATTCAAAGGACCGTGTGTTCAAATGAATAAGTTCAAGAGACAAAGTGTTCACATGAATGCGTTGAGTTCAGCTAAGAACCGACACCACTGAACTCAGATATTCCATAAGCGTCTCGTTCCCTCGTTCAACAGCCAGCAAAGAGTCACACTACTAATAGTTTCCACCGCTCTCTGATTGAAAGTTATCCTGGTCTTTCCTCTCAGTTTTGAGATTCTTCCACAACCCCTGCCGATCCCCAGCAATATCTATCTTTCCACATACGGGTTCTCAATCTGTTCCTTCTACTTCTCTACCTGGTCCCACAGACGCTCGACCACCTCTCCCTTGTCCATAGGTAATCTACCACCATGAGGTGCATTCCCTGCCAGCCTATCAGTCTGTTCATTCTCCCGCACTCCCACATTGGCTAGGGCAAACAATCCATACAATTCTCACAGTCTGTGGCCTCTGAAGCGAGGCGAGCCATTCCACACGAAACATTCCTTTCTCCACCTTACTAAGCATGAACAGTTCAAGAGACATAGTGTTCACATGAATCGATTGAGAATCTATCGGAATAAGTTCAATAGATTAAGTATATTATACGGAATAAGTTTTAAAAACGGAGTATCCTTTGGGATAAATACTAAGGACCGAGTGTCTACAAATTAGACATTTCTTCTTCCGTGCAGAGCAGGGAATCAATGTCACGACAGCTGCAAATTACTGTCAAAGGCTGAGGTCACAACCTACTAATGAGGATGTGGAAGTTTGGGGAAAACCACTACATTATCTTTCTAAGTAAATGTCTACGAGCATGGGGCAGAGGAGTTACATGTTGAGGAGCTTCATATCCGTCATTTTGTCCATTGGCGTGGGGATAGTTGTCTTCGGATCCAATAACTAAAGATGATGTTAGATGGCTTCCGATCCAATAACTAAAGATGATGTTAGATGGCTTCGGATCCAATATTCTGAGATGATAGATGTCTTCGGATCCTATAACCTGATGTAATAGATGTCTTCGGATCCAACAAACCGAGGTGATAGATGTCTCCAGATCTAATAACCTGAGATGATAGATGTCTTCGGATCCTATAACCTGATGTAATAGATGTCTTCGGATCCAACAAACCGAGATGATAGATGTCTCCAGATCTAATAACCTGAGATGATAGATGTCTTCGGATCCTATAACCTGATGTAATAGATGTCTTCGGATCCAACAAACCGAGATGATAGATGTCTCCAGATCTAATAACCTGAGATGATAGATGTCTTCGGATCCTATAACCTGATTTAATAGATGTCTTCGGATCCAACAAACCGAGATGATAGATGTCTCCAGATCTAATAACCTGAGATGATAGATGTCTTCGGATCCAACAACTGCGTTTATAATCCAAGAACTGAGGGCATGCACACAGAAGTCGGGGTGCTACGATATCGCAGTGCCTAGCAAGCCTGCCAATGATAAAGTGTTTGAATCCTTATAGAGGATAATTATTTTAAGTTGGCCTAGGTTTCCCGGTCCATATAGTCTAATACAAGTACCAGGAAATGTAGTTGGAAATAAACGGGCCGGGCACCATAAACCCAAATATGCCCAATGGCGAGTGAAACGGCCCTTTGTTTTTTACTTTTACCACACATACACACACACACACACCCCCACACACACACACACACACACACACACAGAAACTCTATCAGGACAGTTATCATCATCAAGTGCCTTTTCGGCAGACGATGGGGATCGTGCTTCTCCACAAATGGCAATCTCCGAAGGCATGGACCAATTTAAATATTGACCCCTTTCCGTGCCATAACAAGACCGTCACGAATTTTCTCTCGCTAAGACAGTTATAAATAAATTAAAATGTATCTACACACAATTTTAGACAGGAATTTAAATGAACAACAATAATTAAGTTAAATATTTCGTTTCAGAACGTTTTCCTAACATATCCAGGCAACCATGTACACAACAGCTGTGGCCCTTGTCCTGCTCCTGTGCACCAAGGATCTGCTTGTGGCAGCCCAGTCCGACGCTAACATCAACACGCACGTAGCGGAGGACGGTCGGTCATTCTACAACTCGCCGCTCTACTGCAGCTACTCGTAAGTTACCGCCATCGTCTCTATCACACTTCACACTATTTGCTACATTAGTTGCATATCCTTTACAGGACGTCGCAGTCAACTCCAGCATTATTTAGCAGTTTGTGATTTCTTGGCAAATTTACGTTCAGTAGTATGCCATTGCCGGTCTCCCTGGTCGAGGAGTTAGCAGCTTTCTCCGTAACCCCGAATACTCTCGTGGTTGACGTGAGCGCACGAGAATTGGTAGCGGTTCGAGTAGCGCCAGTGACTTATGAGAGTATCGAGACGGTTGCTCAGAAAGCAATAGCAAACTACTGAGCGTAATCTTGCCAAGAAATCAACAATCAGCTGAAAGATGCTGCTGTTGAAAGCGATGTCCTGTAAAGGATATGCAAACATTTTATATATATATATATATATTAACGCTAGTCAAATTATCCAGCCATTCTTATTATTATTAACAGATCCATGTTCGTGATCTGTCTCTGTTGGCAAATGTCGTTATATATGGATGCGAATTGTTTCAGTGCTGAATGAGCCATCGAGTTGAATAATATGCAGTTACAAATATATGCTACTAAAATATATGCTATTACAAACATACACAGTTAAAAACGTTTACAATTAAAATCATATGCAATTAAAGCATGCGCAATTTGAAACATATGCAATTGAAAAGCACGCAATTAAACATATGCAACTAAAATATGTAATAAAACCGTATGAATAAAAATACAAGCAATAGACATCATATGCAATTAAAAACGTATGCGTCTAACATATAATATCAAAGACGAACGCAAATAAAACATTTGCAATCAAAAATATATGCAACTAAAACACATGCAATTAAAGCAGCCAATCAGAGTGGCCAACTAAACAGCTTGCCAGAGACTTTTATCATCTCAGACCAAACAACACTATTATTCTAGCGAATTTGGAAAACGAAAGAACACTTCAGTGTTTTAACAGACGTTTATGCATATGATTTTTATTGCTTGTATTTCTATTCATACGTTTTTATTACATATTTTGCAGTGGGATGAGTGGTCTCGAGGTATGGTGTCCGCCTCGAGTGCTGGAGGTCCCGGATTCAAATCCCGATGAGGGCTGGGATTTTCTCACGTGTACTTCTAGTAACAAAATTTCGCTGGTCTCTGGGTTGTGAGATCGGACGCCCGTGTGTATTGTTACGCACGTAAAAAATCCCTTGGCAGTTGGAAATCGAAAAAGAGTAGCCTAACGGCGCTGCCCGGGCAAAATTTCGAGTTAAAAATCTACTAAAAGTATTTCAGGATCCTCGCCGGTGCTACGGAGGTCGTGCACTGAGCTGAGTTTCTCCGGACTCAGGTTTGAGTTAGGAGTAGAACGGAGCACGTATGGGTTAAACCGTGTGCCGTGATGTTGATCCATTGACTACACTAAACTAAACAGAAGTTTGCAAACACCCTTAACTACAGTTCAGGGAACCTCAAAGTGGCAATGGCTAGCAGGTGTGACTGCCGTCCTATGGTCATGTATCCGAATCCCAATCGAGACGGGGATTGGTTTAAAAACATCTATCCATCCATCATCCATCATGTGCCATGCCGGTAAGCGTGGGCGGTCATGTTCTGCCATCTCACTCGATCACCAGAGTCGTGGATCAGCTCCGTGTTTCTGTCTCGACTATGCCACAAGGCCAAGCCATCCGGGTACTTGCTTCTAGGTCTTCCCCTTGGTCTGTTCCCCTCGATCTTACCAGTTGTCACCAAGTTCTCCAGATCATTTCTTCTCATAACATGCCCAAAAAATTGTGACTGTCTACGTCTAATGTCTCTAATCAGATTACGATTTTCATTGGTTTCTTGAAGAACTTGTTCATTGGTCTTTCTGGCTGTCCATGGTATTCTTTGCATTTTCCTCAGAAACCACATTTCTACAGCCATCAGATGTTTTCAGCCTGACTGCTCATTGTCCAAGCTTCACATCCATATAAGAGTACAGGTTCTATGTAGCATCTCAACACTCTTTTTCTCGTTTCAATTGACATCTTTTTATTGGTCAGTATGTTTTTCATCTTGCTAAAGGCTACTTTTGCCATGGCGATTCTTGTTCTAATCTCTTCAAGGCATCTCCCATCAGATGTTATTACTGTTCCAAGATAATTGTACCTATTCACTTGTTGAAGAATATTCCCATTTACTTGTATATTACATTGTGGTATTTCGTTCTTCCTAGTGACGACCATAATCTGTGTCTTTTTACAATTTAATTCTAACCCTAGTTGTTCACTGTGTGTAACAACCGCATCTACTAAATTTTGCAGGTCCTGTTCATTGTCTGCAATCAAGACTGTATCATCTGCATATCTAATGTTATTGACGCATCGTCCCTCAATGTTGATTCCTTCCATATCTTCAATATTTCTGAAAATACTTTCACTGTACAGGGAAAACAGATCTGGAGACATTACACATCCCTGTCTCACACCTCTCTTAATAGGCTGATATTGGCTTACTTCATTATCAACTCTTATGGCAGCTTGTTGTTTCCAATATATGTTTTTTACAAGTCTAAGGTCTTTTCCATCAATCTGTAGATCCTCAAGCATCCTTATCATGTTGACATGTCTCACTTTATCGAAAGCCTTTGTGTAGTCAATAAAGCAAAGGTGTAGATCTTTGTTTACTTCTATAGAACGTTCGATTACGGTTCTCAGTATATACACAGCATTTACTGTACCCTTGCCTTCTACAAACCCACATTGTTCTTCTCCTATTTCAGGTTGTATTTTCCTCTTAACTCTTTGCATGATAATTCTTAGCAAAATCTTCGTAATATGACTCATTATACTAATTGTTCGATGTTGATCACATTCCAAGGCTCCGGATTTCTTTTGGATTGCAATAAATACAGAATTACATAACTCCTGAGGTATATTTCCAGTATCATATATTGTATTAAGCAGACTGGTAACTTTATCTATTCCATATTCTTCTAAAGCATTAATCATTTCTGTTGTGACGCTGTCTGAACCGGGGGTCTTGCCAGATTTCATATGGTTAAGAGCATTCTGAACCTCCATCTTCAAAATTGCTGGTCCTTCATTATTATTTTGAACATCATACTGTTCGTCTCTGTTATCGTCATAAAGGTTTTTCACGTAATCTGACCATACATGTAAGATCTGATCTTTTTCTATTATGACTCTTCCATCTTTTGTCTTTAGGCAGCCTGCTGATGTACTTGTTCTTTGATTAGTAAGCTCCTGAATTCTTGTGTGCATTAGTTTCGCATTTTTACTGTTGTGTTGTTCTTCAATTTCTCTGCAATTTTTCTCAAGCCATGTTTCTTTTGCCTCCTTACATAAGGTTCTGACTTTTCTGTGAATTTCTTCATATTTGGCAGGATTATTTTTGTTCTGTCTTCTTGTTTCCATTAGTTGTAAAATTTCTTCAGTCATCCATGTCTTACGGCCCACTTTCTTTACTTTTGGAATAGTTTTTTCTGCTGCACAACTGATTGAATTCTTCAGCATTTCCCATTGATCATCTACATCTTGAAATAGGATCTCTAGATCAGACAATAAATCGAATTTGTTCTTTACTTCTATGTTAAAATTATCTTGTATTTCTTTGTCAGTTTTCAATTTGCACAAGTCATATTTAGGGTTTCCTGCTGTATACTTGACTTTCTTTAACTTTACCCTCAATGTGCCTATAATTAATCTGTGATCACTGTAACAGTCTGCATTTGGAACTGTTTTTATGACTGTTAACGCATTTCGAAACATTTTGCTAATCAGGATGTAATCTATCTGGTTTTTAATCCTGCTGTCTGGACGCCTCCATGTCCATAATCTTCTAGGATGCTGTTTAAACCAGGTGTTTCCTACAACCATTTCTTGTTCTTTTGCCCATTCCACAAGTCTGTAACCTCTTTCATTTCTCTCTCCCAAACCATGGTTGCCTACACTGCCTCCATCGCTTTGCTTTCCTAGTTTTGCGTTGAAATCACCCATTATGATATTTATTTATGATTTGTTACAGTTCTTCAAAGCAGACTCCATGTCATTATAAAATTCCTCTATACTTTCTTCACTGCATTCACTTGTTGGGGCATATACTTGAATGACATTTATTTTAAAAGGTCTTCCGTTTAATTTTACTAATATAACTCTGTCTGACACAGCCCGATATCCTTTGACAGAATTTGATGTTTGCTTATCTAATATAATGGCTACACCTCTTTGCTGTTCTTCTCCCCTAGAGTAAATAATCTTACAATCCTCTCCTGTCCTTATCCCTGCTCCTTTCCATCTCGTTTCCGATATTCCTAATATGTTAATCTTCTCTCTCTCCATTTCTTGTTTGATGTTTTCTAATTTTCCATCTGCATTCATTGTTTCATTCATTCCAAGTTCCTACTTTCAGTGATATTAATCTTTAAAAAAATTTAAACGTGGTATTTATGTTACCGTATTTCTTTAAATAACTTGGTACCCCAGGTCGACACAGCCTAAAATGGGCGCTGGCAAATGTTCTAGGAAGTAAAGAAAGTAGAAGTGGCTGGCGTGACATTGACCACGTCATCCGTCAAGTGCTGGTTGGTCTACAAATATGGGGTCACCATCATAGTGACCCAGTTCGCACCAAGACGTAGAACAAGTTCCTTTAGTTTAAGTGACTAGGACTGCATATGCTAATGTCGTCTTCACGTTCCCGTACAGGAGCTTTCTGATGGCCAACTACTACAACAGGCTCCGAAGCTCCTATACAGTAACCAACAACAAGGACTGTTGCTACCTGTCAGCCACCAGAAATAAGTGCTGCTGTCCAAAGTAAGTAGTAGCACACCAACAGGGACTGTTGCTACCTGTCAGCCACCAGAAACAAGTGCTGTGTCCAGAGTAAGTAGTAGCACCAACAGGGACTGTTGCTACCTGTCAGCCACCAGAAATAAGTGCTGTATCCAAATGAAGTAGTAGCACCAACAGGGACTGTTGCTACCTGGCAGACACCAGAAATAAGTGCTGTGTCCAAAGTAAGTAGTAGCACACCAACAACAACAGGGACTGTTGCTACCTGTCAGACATCAGAAACAAGTGCTGTGTCAAAAGTAAGTAGTAGCATATGGTCATTATGTGCCATGCTGACAAACGCGAGTGGTCATGGTTCGCTATCTCACATGGTGACTTGAGCCTTGGATCGATGGTGGAGTTGGAGAAACACTTTACAAAGTAAAGGTTTTGGCATCTCCTGGCCTGCGCAAGCCTACAGGACACCACCGGGTGAGGTTTAAGGTACCCGATTAGAACACCAACCAGGACTAGGCGAAATCATTTAAGCAGGTGGTGGACTGAGCTTTAGAGAAGCCGACAGTTAGTTGTTGATAGGGCCATGTGGTAGATTTCCTCAGAACACCAACCAGGACTAGGCGAAATCATTGAAGCAGGTGGTGGACTGAGCTTTAGAGAAGCCGACAGTTAGTTGTTGATAGGGCCATGTGGTAGATTTGCTCAGTATGATGCAAGTCTTCGAAATGCCGCCCTTCCTTCGCTGCTTATGCCGCCCCCTTACGGTACCGCCTAATGCGGCCGCCTCTGTGTATCATACATAGCACGGCACGGCCTTGGTTGTTGGTTGTGACCTTCTCGCCTCAGAAGTCACAGATTGTGATAATTGTCAGGATTTATTGCCCTGGCCATGCGGGCGTGAGGGAGGGGGGGGGGGGGTACAGGCTGATAGGCTGACAGGGAATGCACCTCTTCGTGGTAGATTACCTATAGACAGGATAGAAGTGGTCGTGCGCCGCTGGTACCAGCTGGAGAAGGCGGGGGGGGGGGGGGGGCAGATTGAGAATCAATATTGTGGAAAGAATGATATTGCTGGGGATCGGCAGGGGTTCTGGAAGAATCTCAAAACTGAGAGAAGATCACAAGAACTTTCAATCAGATAGCAGTGGGAACGATTAGCGGTGTGTCTCTTTTCGCTGGCTGTTGAACGAGGGGACGGAGCTCGTATGGGAATGTCCTGAGTGCAGTGATGTCGGTTCCTAGCTCAACTGAACGCAACTGTGGTCTCAAGTTCTCGATGGTTGGCATTGGATCTATTTATAGAGACAAGAGCTGCGGACACCGACCAGTATGGTCACTGCCAAGAAGGACAGCAATGGCGGAGTGCCTCCGTGTCGAAGTCTCCGCTCCCGTGCCATGTGGCATCTAGCAGATACAGTGCTAGAGCAACATCTTACGGTACCTTCCTCATGCCCTCATCTCCTACACCTCACCCTATAACTTGGAGCTGTGCCTCTTTGTGTAGCGCGTGTTCTTAAACGTAGGGTATCGCTTAAGTCGCTTAAAAGTCGATAGGGACGACTTCATTGCACCGTTTTTAAAAAATCCCATATGTGTAAGTCTCTTTCAAAAGCGCGGAAAGCGTCACACAAAGCACGAAGGTCGTAGCTCTAACGACGACCCGTTGGGGTCTCTGAAAAAATGCACTCGTGAACCGAAGGATGCAGCCCGGAATCGAACCCACAACCTTTGGAGCCCAAGGCAGACGGCTTGACCACTTACGCCACGGAGACTCCCAAACATATGGTGTGCTGATGCCGAGGTAGCGGGTTCATTCCGCACACCGCTCAGTTTGACTAAAATGTTGAGTTACCGTTCTTGACTTAGGAACGTAAATTACAAGTTCCTCTGAAGTCGGAGAGGGTTCGCCTGATGGACACTGGTATTAGATCAAGCTAATAATCCACACACACACAAATCAGTCCAGTGCACTGAAGGAATAGCATGCTTGTGGACTACACTTGTGTACAAATAGAGCGAACGAAGAAGAAACAAGTCTTGAGAGATACAGTAGCTATTCGGGACGCAGAGGTGTTTCCAAGGCACCAGGGCCGGGTTATATACTGGCCAAGACCTATTGACGCGTCCTCGTCGAGCGTCCTGGGCAACAGGTCCCTTCGAGGTCCTGGCTAAAGTCAGTAGGATCGCCGATTCCTCCGAAGTCGGAGAGTGTCTGCCTGTACGGCGAGGAACCACCAGTCTGCACACCAATAGGCCAGACATAGGACAACGGATACTCACGCAAACCTCAGGTCCTGTATGACATCACACTGATGTTGGACAACAGGATGCCTTCATCCGGCATACAGGACTCCACGCTGGAGCTCAAGCCAACGAACTCAAGCAAGCAGGCAAGCACAGTAGCTAATCCATTTTTCATGGACACGTTTCATGGCTTTAACATCCGAGAATGGACTCCTCAGCCATGTGGTTCATAAACATATCCATCCGCATGGGAGATTTAAACCTAAGACCATTGGACCGGCAGGTGAGAAGGCTAGACATTGTGAGACTGTGGGTCAGCAAACACTACACACCCCATGTATGTACGTCTGAATATACATAACTGACATGTTCTTTGCTGGACGTTGCCATCTACCCCAACTGCAGGTTGATTTTCTAGGTAATTTTATATTCAGTAGTTTGCCAGTGCTTTCTGAACGAGACGTCAACGTTGAAGTCCAAAGTGAAGAATGAAGGAAGCGAGCCCTCTACCTCGTCATCAGCGTAGCGGAAGCTTAAAAGCTAGAGCGCTTGTATCCATTCGTCCCCCATCTAAGTCACATATACACATAGGTGAACACAGTATCTTGGAGTACACATGGCACGGTCAGGACGTTACATGTCCTCAGTTACAAACACATTATACTGGAGCCACGACACAGTCAGAACGTTACATGTCCTCAGTTACAAACACAGTATACTGGAGCCACGACACAGTCAGGACGTTACATGTCCTCAGTTACAAACACAGTAGACTGGAGCTACGATACAGTCAGAACGTTGCATGTCCTCAGTTACAAACACAGTAGACTTGAGCCATGACATGGTCAGGACGTTATATTGCCCAGGTTAATTATATTATTAATTACTTTGTGCCGAAGCACATTCCTGCTGTACGTCTGGGATGTGATAGAGCCATCAAATATTGTTGGACTTAGTGCACGGAACAAAATGCGACCAATTCTCCTTACTTAGCTGGCGACGAACGAGCGCTGAACCTTCTTCCGACTGTGCTGATGTCATTATCAGAACAGATCCTTATCAACTTCGGTAACGTGCTCACCCCAACATTTCTCAGTTATAAACATGCACATTCTGGAGGACCCAGGACACCGTCAGAATACTTCATGTCCTCTGTTACAACAGCACGATGGTTGATGTCCTTGATACAGTCGAAACAACCATGCCCTCCGTTACAAACACACAACTTTGGAGAAACCTTGACAAGATTAGAGCATTTCATCCTCAGATACAAAGACACGATTCTGGAGGATACTTGACACAGTAAGGACGTTCCACGGTCTCAACAAATATAATGCAGAGCTTCCTTGACTGCCTGATCCGTGTAGTTTGTGTAAAACCTTGTCAAGGAATAGCCTCGACTCATCAAGACGTTATAATTTATGAATGATCTTACTAAGATGTAATAGAACAAAAATGTAGCGCTGGACATCACCACATAAAACGCATCTAAAAAAATGAAATCCCAATCAAAACATATGCTTCTTGTTTATCTTAACATCCCATAGAACGTGTGCGGATAAGTTCTGACCCGTTCTTTCACAATGCTTCATTGACGACGAATGCTCGATGGCTATCTCATGTTGTATGTACAGATACAGTAAACATAATGGTTGAGTGTTTGTGGTGGCCACCGCAGGCTCAGAAGGTATCGGATTTAAACTCAGCATAAGTCTGGAAATTCTTTCAAGAATCATCACACTTCTCATGAACTCTCTTAAGACCAGACACACAGTTTTCTCAGATAAGGGCGAGACACAGGAGATCCCGTGTGCAAGTGTGACCTTACAGATCACACGGCAGCTGGAAACCACAAAGACTTGACAAACTTGTTACGAAAGACAGCCTACCCAGGGGTAGATAGCGCCAACTGCCAAGAATAGATCAGTCTAGAGACAACATTTTTTTAAAAAGTCGTATATCCTTTACAGGACATCTCAGCCAACACCAGCATTTTTTGCTGTTAAGATCTCTTGTTCAAGGCTTATGTATCTTGTTACGGATTGTATTTGCAGCAAAGAACCTCAATGGCTCGGAACGCCGAAGGAGGAGGAGGAGGAGAAGAAGAAACAGAAGAAGAAAAAGAAGAAGAAGAAGATCTCTTGTTAAGTTTACGTTCAGTAGTTTGCCATTGCTTTCTGAACTTCCGGCACACATCCCATTTCGTATAAAACCAACTCAAGGCGATTTGCTGTCAAATCGCCAGCACCTATGTTTCAAACGCGGGTAAGCGGGATCACGAACTGCGTCAGTATCTCCTTCGCCACGGAGCAAGCAGAAGAAGCCAAGCTGACACACACACACACACATGCCGAAATCTACACACCGACCTGTAAGGTTATATATATCTAAGTGTGGTGCACTCTCCTCGAGACAAAAATACAGGAGAAGCAGAAGAAACGTTGCGTGATTTCAGCTGCATAAAGGCCAACATTGATTTATTATTATTATTTCCTTGTGCTTTGATACTGAATTTTCCCGAAACGTATCTAATATTTAGTATATTTCATTGCTTCTGGCTATTCCTGAATGTTTCCTATACATATACGAAAGGCGGCTAAGTTTCCGTATAACAGTAGAAGGTACAACCTGCTTTCTGTTAGTACGGAATGTTGGGCGGCCGTCACCAAACCCGACAACCCAAATTGGGCAAATAGCTTCGTACGGATGAGTACAAATAAGAGGGTACAAGAATGCGAGGAAATGCGGCCTAAAGATAAAATGTAAAATAAAAATATAAAAATGCAGGGCAGACCAGGCCCCTAGTCTTGGTCGGCAACTGATCTAGGATCGAAGCTCCGACAGGCGGACAGTTAGAGCATTGCTTTGCTGATCCGGCAGCTTTTGCAGCTGGTCTTGTTCCAGATGTATTGGTGTTACCTTTCCTCTGGAGTGAACTAGGCAGGTCGAAAGAGGGATCATGCTGCATGGGCTACATATGGTCTCTAAATTCAGCCCAGGCTTTGTGCGACGGAGAGGTATACTATCATATTTACAAACTATCGTCTATCAAGACGGTAAGGTGCCAATCAGTTACGAAGATTTTGTACTCAATATTTTTAAAACATGTTTAAGGACATATACCATATTGAGGCATGCAAAGTTTACTTGCTACAACTTACAAGTACATAAATTACTTTTTCAGCCGACAGTCAGGGCTCTTACCAAAGCTGTAAATGTGACCCAAGCATCACCTGCGACAGCCCAACAACAACAACCACGACTACAACTACAACAACCGTTCCCACGACAACAACCACTACAACCGTGCCCACAACAACAACCACGACAACTTTACCTACTACCACCACCAGAACACCTGTACCTACCACAACCAGAACAACCACGGCTACTACAACAACCAGGCCTACAACAACAACAACCAGGCCTACAACAACGACCACCAGGCCTACAACAACAACAACCAGGCCTACAACAACAACAACCAGGCCTACAACAACAACAACAACCACGCCTACAACAACAACAACCACGCCTACAACAACAACAACCACGCCTACAACAACAACAACAACAGCAACCACGCCTACAACAACAACAACCACGCCTACAACAACAACCACGCCTACAACAACAACAACCACGCCTACAACAACAACAACCATTCCTACAACAACAACCACTAGGCCTACAACAACAACAACAACCAGGCCCACAACAACAACGACAAAAAAGCCTACAACAACAACAACAAAAAAGCCTACAACAACAACAACCAGACCTACAACAACAACCACCAGGCCTACAACAACAACAACTGTGACAACTACAACGACAACACCATCTAAAGCATGTAAGTTAGTGATATATATATATATATATATATATATATATATATATATATATATATATATATATATATATATATATATATATATATATATATATATATGTGTGTATGTATATGTATGTGTGTATGTATGTGTATGTCTATGCATGTGTGTGTATGTGTGTACGGCTTATGTATGTTTGTGTGTGTGTTAATGTCTGTGTGCATGTGTGTATGTATGTGTATATGTGTGTGTTTATGTGTATGTAGGGGGATGCGTGGTCTCGAGGTATGGTGTCCGCCTCGAGTGTTAGAGGTTCTGGGTTCACGCCCCTGTGAGGATCGGGACCTTTTTCACGTGGACTTCTAGTAACAAAATTTCCCCCGGTCTCTGGGTAGGGAGATCACGTCTCTGGGTAGTGAGATGGGACGCCCGTGTGTATTGTTGCGCACGCAAAAAATCCCTTGGCAGTTGGAAATCGAAAAAGAGTAGCCCAACGGCGTTGCCCCGGCAAAATTTCGAGTTAAAAATCTACCCAAAGTAATTCAGGATCCTCGCCGGTGCTACTGAGTTCATGCCCTGAGCTGAGTTTCTCCAAACTCAGGTTTGAGTTAGAAGGAAAACGGAGCACTTATGGGTTACACCCGTGTGCCATGATGTTGATCCATCGACTAAACTAAACTTATGTGTATGTATATATGCATGTGCGCGCGCGCGCTGTGCTGTTTATATTTCTCTTACTTCTCGCCTTCCCGTCTTGTCTTCTTTCTTTTTTCTTCCTTTTGCTGGCCTTAGGTCATTTTTATTTTTATTATTTCGTCATAATTTTCTGATCACGTTTTGTGGATTCCTATATTTCTACTTTCAGCTAAGCATTTTTGTCTTTCGTTTTTTCCCGGCTGACGAAGTCTTTAGTCAAAACATCCGGTTCTATTCATATGTGTCTTTTGTTTATCGAGTTTCCTTGCATTTCACCTTCATTTGTAACCATGTCATGCCATATGTATGCATGTCATGACATGGGTATGTTACCTTACGAACATTCGTAGACATTGGAGAATGAAGACGACTGGCATATGTGAGTTCGTGTGTGGGGCAGTGCCATGGGCAGCTACCAGTGAACGTTGATAGAGGGCATACCTAGCACTTACATTTGTCAGTCCCAAACAACGCGTGGCTTGTCAATGGCTTCTCCCAGTGTGGACCAAATATGGCGTTGAGGATCGTGTTTCTGTTTTTACGTTGGTCACAATATACTACCGTAAGGCTGCACAAGCTAGACATGTCGAAATTAGACTGCGAGAGGTGGAAAAGGATATGAGTAGAAAAGTCCAATGTAGACTGCAGGAGGTATAGAGAAAGATATAAGTTGGAAGATAAGACTCACAGGTGGTCGGTCTGTCGGAGTGTATAGCCATAATGAGAGGCAGAAAGTTGCCGTGGATACCCGGTAATCTACAGTCATTTTGGGGACAGTTTTTGACTGATAGATTAATCATTAGCACGTTCTTAATTTGAAGGCTTGTTAATGTCCACATGGCTACACGGTTCACTGAGGCCCATATGTGCTGAGTAAATACCAATATTCTATGTTCTATTTTACAGATACTAGGTCGGACTATTACAGTAAATCTGAATTATAGCATGTTTCCTTGGCTGAGTGGTTGATTGCGTGGTTACATGATTTATTCATTGTTTAGATGATTGCTTGGATGATTGGTTTGTTGATTGGTTTGTTTACTGATTCGTCGGTTGATTGGTCGACTTATTGGTTGATTGGGTGGTTAAATGGTTGATTCGGTTTTTTGGATGGCTGCGTGGATGATTGGTTAGTTAATATGTTGGTTGGTTGGGTAGATGATTGGTTGATTGATTGATTGATTGATTGATTAATTGAATGATTGATTGTTTAGTTGATTAGTTGATTGGGTGGTTAAATGGTTGATGCTTTGTATGGATGGATGCGTGGATGATTGGTTGGTTGATTGGTTGGTTGAGTAATTGATTGGTTTATTGGCTGATTGGTTGATTAGTTAATTGATTGGTTAAATGGTTGGTTGATTAATTCGTTGGTTGGTTGATTGGTTGGTTGGTTGATTGGTTCGTTGATTGTTTGATTAACTGGTTGGTTGGTTGATTGGTTGATTGGTTGATCGGTTGGTTGATTGGTTGGTTTATTCCTTATTTGACTGTTTGGGTGATTGTTTGTTTGATTGACTAGTTGTTTGAATAGTTGGTTCGTGATTGATTGTTTGGCTGGTTGGTTGATTGGTTGACTGGTTGGTTGACTAGTTAGTTGGTTGATTGATTGTTGGGCTGGTTGGTTGATTGGGTGGTTGAGTCGTTGAGTGGTTAATTGACTGGTAATATGATTGATTCGTTTTCTGAGTGGTTGCTTGGATGGTTGGTTGGCTGGTTGATTGGTTTGTTGGTTGGTTGAATGTCTAGTGGATTGGTTGGTTGGTTGATTTATTGGTTGGATGATTGGTTGATTGGTTCGTTGGCTAATTGTTTGATTTACACAGTGGTTGGTTGGATAATTGGATAGTTTATTGGTTGACTGATATTGTGATATTGTTGGTTAGTTAATTTACTGGTTGATTGGTTCATTGGTTGATCTGGCTGGTTGGAATTTTATTTCTATGTATGGTGCTTTGACATAAAAGGGCTTGCATTTGTCGCGGTAAGGTTGGTGTACTCTCCAGACTCGATATCCAATTATCACCCTCAAGGGATGTATTGTGAGCTCCCAGTCCCCTCCCCAAACTCACAAACAATCTGGATGTGCTCGACCAGCACAGAAACTTCATGCCACCGGAGAGGTATTATTAGAATACGACCTGGTAATAGCACAGCACAGCACCCATGGACTGACTGTGATTATACATTGTCTGGTCATGTATCTCCACATGTCTTCTTCTTCCTCTTCTTCAGCATTCCCAGCCATTGAGTTACTTTGCTGCAGATACAATCCGTATCCATTCGTCTCTCTGGTTGACCTTCTCTTGCCAGTCGCTGATTCCAAGTGCTTGTAGGTCTGTATGTATATTATCTCTCCACCGTCTTCTTGGTCTACCTCGGGGTCTACGGTCATTTATTTCTTGAGTGTAAGCGAGTTTTGTTTCCCTATTATCTTCCATTCTTTCTATATGCCCCAGCCATTGCAATCTATTAGCCTTCATTATACCAGTGATTAGCGGGGAATGAAAGAAGAAGAGTGTAATAGTAAATCTAGAAACTGGAACATAAAGTACAAAGAAAATCCACGAGTGTAAAGTTTGGGAGAATATGTAGAAACAGGAAACTACACAAGCCTTCAGACTAGCAGACAAACTAATCAGAGTAATGGTATTACCTGGGTTATAGCTAGGAAATCCTGTCATACGACTTCGTACAGAAGTCCAACAGAACGAAATGTTAATATTTCTCCAGTAGGTATCCTAAGAATGCTATTGTAAATTTGCGTCTGAAGTCTTGCTGGCCATGCATGTAGTTTTATTCTCTCCGTTCCTGGCTAGTTTCCAGGTTAGCTAATTACTATGTCCAAGTTCCTGTTAGCTCCACCTATTTTTCATGTTGGACAATTTACCTAGATGGATTAAGTGCCAAATTCTTTTCACCCCTCCTCCTTTCCTGTGGACGGTAGTTTCATTTGTCAATCAAATTGACCGATGCCCCACCACAGCCTGAAACAATAAAACATGCTTCGCTAGCGATGCAATAGACGGTGCGTCATAACTACATACCAATCGGTTGTTAACACAAGCCTTCCCGGTTGCTGGCAGGAATGTGTCAGCCATGTGTTCCTACTTTGCCGCCCGTGTTGCAGTGAGGTGTTAAGCATCTGGTCCTAATTGCTCCTTTGTGGTGGCAATTACAGACGTCCCGGCTCCACAAAGTCTGGACTTTTAGATAGGTGTTAGGCCTGAATTAAATTGCCGTGTTTGGATCACACGGGGTTTTCCCCTGAGTATCACTGCCATGTATTATTTCAGACGGGTCTGGCTGACCCTCTTATCTCCCATTCTGCCGTGGCTGAATTACACGTTTGATCTGGACATCAAAGCTTTCTCAGACCTAGCATTACAGAAATGATGGGGCGTGCGTGGTCAGAATGTAATTTTCTCTTGTTTGCAATCTCTGTTAGTTTTTCCTTATTCCTTGGTTGGGGACTAGATTATTTTCTGGTGGACAATTATTCTTTTACTTAGAGATTTATAGAATAATTCTTGTGGGCTCTTTAATTCCTTTCAAACTTGTGTCATTCGGATGCTGCCGGGGCTGTCCCGTCACATAGCTTCCCAATTTAAGTAGGTTCATTAATGAAGCCTATAACAGAGCCTCGGCAGCATTCAAGAATGCATCTAAGTTATCTCCCTTCTAGAACTGCCTCCAAGTCTGGGTTTCCAATATTCCTTGTGGCAGTGGGTTCTATGAGTCAAAAGAAATATCCCATGGCCATCATCCCAGGATAAATCTTGCAAATCTTTGCTCCTGGTGTTGTGTCGGATTTCCGGGCTATTGCTCGGTAATGTCCTGTCCTCTGGAGGTTTTACTTTTTCCCAGCCGGGAAATTGCAAAATGTATAACAAGATTCTCCTGCGCCGCAGAGAGACTGTTATTGTCCACTCAATTTCTGGCCCTTGTCCTATAAGCAGAGGAAGTGCCATCAGTGTTTTCTTAAAAGAATTGGTCGCAGTAATGTTGCTCCATTTTCTTTTCCTCCGTCGGCCAAAGATCATAATAAAATCCTTTAATCTCCTTTTGGCAGGAAATGTGCTAAACATCATAATGTTGTGATGTGCATTCAACTCATACTTGCCTCTTTCTTGGTAGGGTGTAAGTTTACTCCCTCCTGGTTTAAGAGTTTTCTTCCCTCGATAATTCTTTATCCAGGTGAGTTCCTCTTCAACAGAGTTCCATTTTGAATCTGTGTTTGAAAGTATAAAGCTAGTAGAAGTTGTCCAGCTTTGAGAAATCCTGTTGTTCCCCAAGAACTGTGAATTTGTATCACTCCTTGTAGAAGTATACATAAACAGCTGTTCTCCCCATCCAACATTGGTTGAAGTGAAAGGTAAACAAGGTCCCGAGTGTTGAGTATACCAACCGCTCCGGTTTTGTTCCGCTGTAGAGTCCATCATTTGTGATCCCCTGTTAGCTTCAGCTGTGTTGATGATAGGTATTACCTTCATCCTGTCCAAAGAAGTATTTTCTTCTTTGTTGTTAGCAGACATGTTTATCGTCCCTGAATCAGAGTCCGTGGTATAATCTACATGAATGCTTTGTATATCTTGAATTTCCTTTTTGAAAGACTCCAAGATACTGACAACGTAAGAATTCTCCTCCGTGTCTTGATTGTCCTCCCTGGCCAGGCTCTCTTGTGCCAAGTCCAATTGAGGTATTCTCTCCCTGGTCTGGTTTTCATGTGCCAAATCCAATAGAAGTGAATGTTGTGGGGTGTCATTTTCAATGCTATCTCCCACCTGAGATAAGTAATTCATACTGATAATTGTTTCATCTTGTGTGGCCACACCGTGAGAAATAATGGAATCCTGTTTTACATCCATTCCAGTCTCAGCTGAATTCATTTCCACTCCTAGTTTCTCTGAACTGAAGAGAATAAAAGAGTCGGGTAAGGTCTCGCCTTCGATCTCTTTAATAGTTTTCCTCAGGTCCTCCTCCTCCTGGATTTTTCTCCTTTGGGAAGTCTTAGGAAGCTCCTGAGATTGCTGGGTTGCCAAGCCAGCTAATCCGCTTTTATTGCGGTGTAAACATTTATCACGTTTGTGACTGTTTACTGTACGCTTGGTACATTTATTCCCATTCCGTTTATTTTTCGGAATTGAGGGGGAAAGCATCTGCCTTTCTGTGCCTAAGTTTTTGTTTTTCTGAGCCATGGGGAGTTGCAAAGGAATGCATGCCTCTTCTTTGTGACGGTCAGCTTCACCGTATTCTATCAGAGTTTCGGCTTGAGTGATTGGCTTTTCCTCAATCGAGCTGGTAGATTCCTCCATGTTCAGTATTTCAATTTGATTCTTCTTAATCTCATCTTCTTCAGCTTTGTGACGCATATCTGCCTTCTAATTCTGCAAGTCTTTTCATCATCTGTTCATCTTCTTTGTCCCCACCAATCCATTTCATCTCTGATAAATAGTTCTAGCTTCTCTCCTACTAAGCTGAGCCTTATGCCCCATCCTCTAGCTGACTCTAAGAAATCTGTGCGTGCATCCATGATCTCTTCTCAGCTTAAACTCAGGTAAGTAATTATATTATTACCCTACAGAGCTAGTCAGATTTATACTAGAACAGGATAGTGATAAGAGGAACTGACACTGCTATGAGAATGATAGTAGTGAATTTGAGTGAGAAAGTTGATGCAAAGCAGTCTGTCATACACTGAAGTAATTATGCATTATCAAATTATTCATGATTAAATCAAATGATAAAGCATGTAATCAAAAAAATGATCAAGCAAGTCATCAATAAACTAATTAATATCACTAATTACTGTGATTATTAATTCTACAGTGGTGAATGATGTATATTAACTCATATGATATTATCCGTTATTAACTTTTTAACAAGTTATTTAAATTCTACAGACTTCCCTAGAAACATATTCCTAAGTTAATACTTAGCAAATGTAATGGGTGAAGAATGAAAGAATGGTTTATGAAAATCAATAGTCTAGAATTCATTCTCTGATTCTATCATGGATGAGAAGTCCTAATGTGTCAAAATCTTGCCTACAATCAAGCAAGCTATTACATTAGAAATAAATTATACCTAACTAATGCTGCTAAGAATGTAAGTGAGAATGACCTAGGTTCTATCCATGGGCAAGACCGGAATAATACCAGACTAACAGATTTGAAATAGGTTCGTTCCTTGCGAGCGAACCAAAGTGTTCTAGGGTTTACTCCCGGATTCTATAGCGGGCGAGCAGACCAATAAGTCGGAAGCGAACCAAAATTTTCTAGGGTGTACTCCCGGATTCTATAGCGGACGAGCAGACCAATAAGTCGGAAGAGAACCAAAATTTTCTAGGGTGTACTCCCGGATTCTATCCCGGACGAGCTCCCAATATGTCACCAACTGGCTTGAGGTAGCTCCCGGTTGGTCAACCACCCAGCCAACATCATTTTCTTCTGCTGGTGTTAAGTTCTGGTTGCAGTTTAAGATCCCCTAACTCTGTCAGAAGGAACTAATTGCTACCCCAGATCCCATAGAGAAAACGTGGAACAAATGTCTGTTATTCTGATTTAAGACACTGTCCCTGATACTCAAGAAAACAGCCAAGAAGTGGCTCGTTGAAGATAGAATATATCTATATAGATTTGGCTGTACTTGGTATCACCAGAAGTGAGAAAGGAGGAGTTAAGACATGCAACGTAATCTGGTTACTTATGACTGCATAGGCAAGATACCTCCCGGACATAGATTCCCACTTCTGGACAATATGTGTGAACCCCCACTAAATGATACAATAATGTGTGTACTTGATACGCTACACAAACATTTATAAACATTTAGAATTATACGGACAAATTGAATTCTAAAATACAACAACTGTGTTTATTATTGCTATTGATGATCATATGATGATGATGATTATATTATGGTATACGTAACTTAAGAGGTCACATAGGTCATGCTTCCCCCAGTGAGACGCAGTTCACTGTCAGATTGAAGGAGTCCAAAGTGGTCCCTTCACAAGGCTAAGTCACTTCCGGATATGGGTTGTTGACTGTCCATTGCTCCTAAGAGATCTGGAATGAAACGAACGGAGATGGGTAGTATCTACGTCTACACATCTCAAAACACATATGTCTATACATTCATATAAACATACATTCAAGTCATAATATATGATGGTATGATGATATATATGATGGCATGTTCCATAAACATATATCAGTTCTAAATATATATATATATATATATATATATATATATATATATATATATATATATATATATATATAATATATATATATATATATATATATATATACTATATATATATATATATATTAATCAAACTATTTAGAACATCTATAGCTCAAAACATACATATTCATATACATTTGTATAATGGAGTGTTTCCCATATAAGTTCACCTCACTTACACTCTCCCTTTCTGATTCATTCATACTGTCTTGTCGGAAGGGCTGGTCGCACAGTCCTGTCGAACATTAAATGTCTTCCCTGAATCTGTCTGGGATATTGAATGTCCTAAGTCATGTCTGTCCTCATGCAGACATCATACAGACAAGGTGAACTGGTGCCATTCCTAAAACCAAGTGGTTTCCCCACAATCTTGGTAGGCACTCGTGTTGGTCCAAATAATCAATGTTAATTGGACGCTATCAAGAGACTGGTAGCTCTCAGGAATTTATCCTAAGTAGTCAGTCTCCCCAATGTTTAACATCATACAGGATGAATCTAATGTATCTCCTGTACATGAATAAGCCACCCGCTCATGTAGCTTGGATAATGGATTTCTCCAAATTATCACATACAACAAATCAGACAACCAAGTGGTGATGAAAGAAGAAGATAAAGTTCACAGTGTAATAGTAAATCTAGAAACTGGAACATAAAGTACAAAGAAAATCCACGAGTGTAAAAGTTTGGGAGAATATGTAGAAACAGGAAACTACACAAGCCTTCAGACTAGCAGACAAACTAATCAGAGTAATGGTATTACCTGGGTTATAGCTAGGAAATCCTGTCATACGACTTCGTACAGAAGTCCAACAGAACGAAATGTTAATATTTCTCCAGTAGGTATCCTAAGAATGCTATTGTAAATTTGCGTCTGAAGTCTTGCTGGCCATGCATGTAGTTTATTCTCTCCGTTCCTGGCTAGTTCCAGGTTAGCTAATTACTATGTCCAAGTTCCTGTTAGCTCCACCTATTTTTCATGTTGGACGATTTACCTAGATGGATTAAGTGCCAATTCTTTTCAACCCCTCCTCCTTTCCTGTGGACGGTAGTTTTCATTTGTCAATCAAATTGAACCGATGCCCCACCACAGCCTGAAACAATAAAACATGCTTCGCTAGCGATGCAATAGACGGTGCGTCATAACTACATACCAATCGGTTGTTAAACACAAGCCTTCCCGGTTTGCTGGCAGGAAATGTGTCAGCCATGTGTTCCTACTTTGCCGCCCGTGTTGCAGTGAGGTGATAAGCATCTGGTCCTAATTGCTCCTTTGTGGTGGCAATTACAGACGTCCCGGCTCCACAAAGTCTGGACTTTTAGATAGGTGTTAGGCCTGCATTAAATTGCCGTGTTTGGATCACACGGGGTTTTCCCCTGAGTATCACTGCAATGTATTATTTCAGACGGGTCTGGGCTGACCCTCTTATCTCCCATTCTGCCGTGGCTGAATACACGTTGATCTGGACATCAAAGCTTTCTCAGACCTAGCATTACAGAAATGATGGGGCGTGCGTGGTCAGAATGTAATTTTCTCTTGTTTGCAATCTCTGTTAGTTTTTCCTTATTCCTTGGTTGGGGACTAGATTATTTTCTGGTGGACAATTATTCTTTTACTTAGAGAATGATAGAATAATTCTTGTGGGCTCTTTAATTCCTTTCAAACTTGTGTCATTCGGATGCTGCCGGGGCTGTCCCGTCACAGATGACCAGCCCCATCTGTTGGGCTTTTTCCTTTAAGTGAGTCAATATTTCTAATGTCTTTTTTTTCATTTTCCCCTATAATATCTATATCATCTGCATAACCAAGCAGCTCCAGTATCAAATTCCTCCTTTACCTTCCTTACAACGTTCTCTAGAGCCAGATTGAAGAGTAGCGGCGATAGTGCATCACCCTGTTTCAAGCCAGATGTTATTTGGAAATGGTCTGATTTCCTGCCTTTATATGTTACTATATTATAAGTATCTTCCATGCATAGTCTGGTCATGTTGATTAACTTCCTTGGTATTCCAAATTCCTACTTAGCATTCCATAGACTATTCCTATGGACACTATCATAAGCCTTTTTAAAATCCACATGTCTGAGATAGATTATTCTCACCCGACTCCAACCCAACCCTGTGTCCAGAGAGAAAGTTAGGATCATAAAACTAGTTGCCAAAGCTGCTTCAGGTGAAGCCTTGTGTCTCTAATCTGCATGTTGAAGTATTCGTAAGTTGGCTACTGTTGCCTTACTTCCAGTATGTGGGAATTCCTTCCGTGTTCTGAACGGCGAGAGCGCTTCCAGCGACTGCCTCAGCTCTGGAGTGTTCAAGATCACAATGGCTGATGACCCCGACGCCAGCTGTAACGCCGTCTACACCATGGCAACTGTCGACGGAGTCTACAAGCCAACAATTTTGACTGATGAACTCTGCAAGCAGTTCATAGAATTGGCTGAGACTCCTGAGGACGCGTATGTATACTTATTTGTTTGACCATGGATTTGATTTTAAAAAAATTTAAATTTATCATCAAAATCATCTTCAAAATCATTTCCCTCTTTTTCCATCTCCTCTTTCTCCTCCTCCTCATATCCTCCTCCTTCTTATCATCATTAGCATAATCATATTCATCATAGTATATGCCCCAACAAGTGAAAAGCAGTGAAGAAAGCATAGAGGAATTTTATAATGACGTGGAGTCTGCTTTGAAGAACTGCAAAAAATCAGAAATAAATATCATAATGGGTGATTTCAACGCAAAAATAGGACAGCAAGGCGATGGATGCAGTGTAGGCAACCATGGTTTGGGAGAGAGAAATGAAAGAGGATACAGACTTGTAGAATGGGCAAAAGAACAAGAAATGGTTGTAGGAAACACCTGGTTTAAACAGCATCCTAGAAGATTATGGACATGGAGAAGTCCAGACAGCAGGATTAAAAACCAGATAGATTACATCCTGATTAGCAAAAGGTTTCGAAATGCGTTAACAGTCGTAAAAACAGTTCCAAACGCAGACTGTTACAGTGATCACAGATTAATTACAGGCACATTGAGGGTAAAGTTAAAGAAAGTCAAGTGTACAGCAGGAAACCCTAAATATGACTTGGGCAAATTGAAAACTGACAAAGAAATACAAGATAATTTTAACATAGAAGTAAAGAACAAATTTGATATATTGTCTGATCTAGAGATCCTGTTTCAAGATGTAGATGATCAATGGGAAACGATGAAGAATTCAATCAGTTGCGCAGCAGAAAAAACTATTCCAAAAGTAAAGAAAGTGGGCCGTAAGACATGGATGACTGAAGAAATTTTACAACTAATGGAAACAAGAAGACAGAACAAAAATAATCCTGCCAAATATGAAGAAATTCAAAGAAAAGTGAGAACCTTATGTAAGGAGGCAAAAGAAACATGGCTTGAGAAAAATTGCAGAGAAATTGAAAAACAACACAACAGTAACAATGCGAAACTAATGCACAAAAGAATTCAGGAGCTTACTAATCAAAGAACACGTACATCAGCAGGCTGCCTAAAGACAAAAGATGGAAGAGTCATAATAGAAAAAGATCAGATATTACATGAATGGTCAGATTACGTGAAAAACCTGTATGACGATAACAGAGACGAACAGTATAATGTTCAAAATAATAATGAAGGACCAGCAATTTTGAAGACGGAGGTTCAGAATGCTCTTAACCATATGAAATCTGGCAAGACCCCCGGTTCAGACAGCGTCACAACAGAAATGATTAATGCTTTAGAAGAATATGGAATAGATCAAGTTACCAGTCTGCTTAATACAATATATGATACTGAAAATATACCTCAGGAGTTATGTAATTCTGTATTTATTGCAATCCCAAAGAAATCAGGAGCCTTGGAATGTGATCAACATCGAACAATTAGTATAATGAGTCACACCACGAAGATTTTGCTAAGAATTATCATGCAAAGAGTTAGGAGGAAAATACAACCTGAAATAGGAGAAGAACAATGTGGGTGTGTGGAAGGTTTGTGGTACAGTAAATGCTGTGTATATACTGAGAAACATAATCGAACGTTCTATAGAAGTAAACAAAGATCTACACCTTTGCTTTATTGACTACACAAAGGCTTTTGATAAAGTGAGACATGTCAACATGATAAGGATGCTTGAAGATCTACAAATTGATGGAAAAGATCTTAGACTTGTAAAAAACATATATTGGAAACAACAAGCTGCCATAAGAGTTGATAATGAAGTAAGCCAATATCAGCCTATTAAGAGAGGTGTGAGACAGGGATGTGTAATGTCTCCAGATCTGTTTTCCCTGTACAGTGAAAGTATTTTCAGAAATATTGAAGATATGGAAGGAATCAACATTGGGGGACGATGCATCAATAACATTAGATACGCAGATGATACAGTCTTAATTGCAGACAATGAACAGGACCTGCAAAATTTAGTAGATGCGATTGTTACACACAGTGAACAACTAGGGTTAGAATTAAATTGTAAAAAGACACAGATTATGGTCGTCACTAGGAAGGACGAAATACCACAATGTAATATACAAGTAAATGGGAATATTCTTCAACAAGTGAGCAGGTACAATTATCTCGGAACAGTAATAACATTTGATGGGAGATGCCTTGAAGAGATTAGAACAAGAATCGCCATGGCAAAAGTAGCCTTTAGCAAGATGAAAAACATATTGACCAATAAAAAGATGTCAATTGAAACGAGAAAAAGAGTGTTGAGATGCTACATTGAACCTGTACTTTTGTATGGATGTGAAGCGTGGACAATGAGCAGTCAGGCTGAAAAAAATCTGATGGCTGTAGAGATGTGGTTTCTGAGGAAAATGCAAAGAATACCATGGACAGCCAGAAAGACCAATGAACAAGTCCTTCAAGAAACAAATGAAGATCGTAAATTGATTAGAGAAATTAGACGTAGACAGTCACAATTTTTTGGGCATGTTATGAGAAGAAATGGATTGGAGAATTTGGTGACAACTGGTAAGATCGAGGGGAACAGACCAAGGGGAAGACCTAGAAGCAAGTACCTGGATGGCTTGGCCTTGTGGCATGGTCGAGACAGAAACACGGAGCTGATCCACGACTCTGGTGATCGAGAGAGATGGCAGAACATGACCGCCCACGCTTACCGGCATGGCACATGATGGCATCATTCTCATTATCGTCATTATCATAAATTACATCATCGCCTTCGTTGTTGTAAAACCTCCGACGCGGAGCAAGCACGACTGGAGGCTTCCGATCATCAGAATATATTCCCCACTCGCGGACTGTTTCGGCCTCTTTACCTTTCTTACACTCTCAGGGGAGCGGGTCATGACTCCTGGCCGTCTTTCTCCTGTCTTGAGTAATACGTCATCATCGTAGGATAGTCATGATCATAAATCACATCATAGCCGTCATTAATCCATTATCCTCTTCCTCACCGTCGTCATTATCACTATCATTTTATTTCTTCTCATCATCGTCATCAAAATCATCATAATTCTCATCATCATAGTCACCATCGTCAACTCTATGTTCACCATCATTAATACACTACCCCACCCCCTCCGCCTTTTCCTGAGATCCACCTCATCCTCATCCTCATCATCAACCCCTAAACCTAATCGCTGGTTGCAGGTATCTTATGAGGGATGCATCAACATCCATGTCTTCCGCCGTTGTTCTCTACAGTCAGTGATAAGTAGGGAAGCTATACTGTAGCCCGTCATTTCTATCATGTCCATCTCTGGTCACTTTTAAAAATGCCAGCAGCTGATCCAACGCGTTATTAATTTGTAAACAGTGAATGCTATCACTTCAGTGGTCAATATGTTTGTTTGGCAATACTTCAAACCTCTCTCGATGTATGTTGGCATTTACATACAACTTGTACCACCGGAAGAACGATCATTTACCATTGTGCAAAATTCCAGTGTGAGTGCCAAGCAATTTTCACAGGTAGAACGGAACAGTTCTCAAATCGGTAGCCGAGCATATACCTTTAAGGGTGTCTTCGGTCCACAGTAATCTCCATGCAGTCCACAGGCTTTACAACTGTGAGGTTTTTTCTGTGGGTTTATAGAGAATTACAGAAGTTCCAATGAGTGAAGTTCTATAAAGTATATCTCTCTATAAAAGATACAGGTTAGTAACAGCAAGTGTTGTCTAGAGGTATTGATATTTATTCTCGCATAACCCTTGTAGAGAAACCATTCAGAATTTTGGCTCATCGAGTACCCCCACTGTGAGAAATTCGTCCTAAGTTAAGTTCTACACAGAATTATTTATAGATGATTTCCCTTCTAGGCCATATATATATATCGAGATCTTGGCAGTTAGCCACAGTAACCAATGAAAGCAGTTCTCTCATCTTCCAGCTGACTGTGCTCTGATCGCCAACCTCATTTTTGATCCCTAATTATTTATTTCAAGTGACACAAGACACTTGGACAAATGATCACATTGACAATTGTACCATTGTAGTGAACATAAACAACAACAACTGTATTTTACCCTGGTTGAACAAGACATCAACATGAGAAGATCTTGACAACAGTTGGACAAACATTCACAAGGAATGATCACACCAACAGATTAGACAAGTCATACATCATGGAAGATACTTGACAACAACCACACAGAACTTTCACAATCTCTGTAACCAACAACAACAGTAGAGTAACAGTCACCATGAAGATGCCTGACACCAGTTACACATTTCTTTCTCAACAATGTACAAGACAATCACAGAGACATGTATCTCAAAACTGTTCTCTTACTACTAATACTTTATTAATGACCCATGTGTCAAGTGAAGACTCAGGCTTCATATTGTCAACATTTACATTTCAAAATATTAGATTATATGTAATATAATTGACATAATTATGAACCTAAATACAACACCCAATCCCCACAGAAACATTAATCTAAATAAACCCTCCTCCTTCACATCTCTACACCATAGGTTATCCTACACCACAACACTTTAGACTTCTATCCTTTCCTCTACTGTAAATGAGGGAAACACAGGATAAGCCATAACTTGGGGCAAGCATAGGGACATTCTGCTCCACTAGTCTGTATAATCCTTTTAGCACCTATGATGGGTGTTGGACAAGCTCAGGTTGCAGTTCTCCCCATGATGATTTCCAGTTCAGGCTATTCCCTGCTGTCACAGTTTGAAGAAAGTTTACAGCCCTATCCTTTCAATGGTGAGTTGACTGTTCATGAAGTTGACACATAGGACTATTTTCTACATTTCCAATAGAGGAAGATCTAAGAAACAAATATGTCCCAGCATTCTTCCTTCTCAATCTATCTTTCCTAAGATTTCCGATGGAACTGAATCACCACACCTAATTATCACTAATCCATTTTGGGAATTTGCTCTATGTATTAACTTCTAAGACTCTTCTTCTCCTTTAGCTTTCAGCCAACATTAATAATAAGCTGTGATATAGTCTGCTCCAAGTGCACCTTTAATGTCCACTCTTAGCCAGTAGTGACATGCTGAAAACCAGGTAATCTCTCCTCTTAAGGTTTCTTCTTGAATTTATCTTGAAGATATAGCCTGGAGCTTTTACAAAATTGGAGAGTATCCCTGTTCTAGCTTTTCATAAAGACTATTTCTTCAGTGCCATCTGTATAGGCCAGAATTTGGTGAATTCAGGCTGAACATTTCACCCTGTTGTTCATGTGGTACTTTTTGGAGTTTGACTTTTCAGCTGGAGTTGAAGACTAGAGCTCAGGACTTCCCTAGAGTTATCCTGGTAATTGAAAGCCTTCCCATCTTCCTCATTCTGTTAATAAACAAAGCACAACATGTGTTTTACATCTGTTGAACCATTGTCATGGTTATATAGTACCATTACAGATTCAGAGAGGAATGGGAGGGGAAAGGGAGTGTGATATTCGAACACCCGCCCCTCACTGGTGATGAAGTGCAATTTTATTTGGTGGTTTGGGGTGACATCTTTTCTCAAGTTTGATCCCCAAAACCGTGAAGTCATAGGCACATACTCCTAATCAGAGGCAGCTTCACACAATTATCTTGTAAATTCTCACAATGAGTAGATCACAGGGACCGGTGTACCATGAGAACAGACAGTGTGACTAAGCACCAAGAAGTAGGCATTTTATGGCAGAAATCATGCACTAGAATTGCCTTCACATGTGGAATACACATAATGAAAGAAAACATGAATTTTCCCTGACAAATAGCATGAACCTTCCCATGTATTCATCTGACAGACACTGTAGGTTATATCACTTATTGCCTCTTATTGGAATGTAGTTCCTATAAACCTAAACCATTGTTGCAAAGGACCAGTGCATAACGTCAAAGAGAAATTGCATCCCAGGCAACTCTTTATGAATGCTTTTGACAATTTTCTTGATCGTAATACAGTCACCAGACATTACATGGACTTTGTAATTTCTAAAGTGCAATGCAGTCCTGCAAACATGGATATAATAAGCGTCTTTACTTTTACAAATATGAGAAGTTAATTATATAATTACCATCTCATTCACTCAAACATTCTCAGCCATTATAAGGGAGAAATTACATGCAGCATCATGCATTCTGAAACAGAACTGCCAAAGGTAACTCTCAAGAGCAATGTACAGTTTGGTTAAGAATGGTCATGATAGGCACTCAATGAATGTTCAGAGCGCACAAAGGTTTTGCAATAGGCATTGAGTGTAGTTTACAGTCACAAGCATATGCAAATCATCAGATCAGACAGACAATAGACATGGTAAAGATGTTTCACCGTGGCAGACATGATAGGTTGGAGCACAGTTTTAGTGTCACTGTACAACGAAGTTCTGTCTTCATTTCCACATTTTCTCAAGAAAATACTCGGCCATTCGTCTCTCTCACTTATCATCAGGTGTTCACATAACATATTAAATGATTTAGGTACATGAAGTGCAGATGACTACATCTTAGAGAATGATTTTGGGCAAGTTTTACCACTGCATCCTGAATACATCTTTACTGGTTGGAATCAATGCTTCGACTGGCGGGCTAATTATGTATTAAGGAGCGTTACCAGCCCAAGGGTTACCCAATCAAATGGAGTCCCCACCGTTCATCTTCCTTCCCCTAAACTAGAATCTTCGATTCTATTTTTAGTTAGGGTATCAAGACGGCTTACTGTGGTTAACGACTAAGTATTGAGAAATGTAAAGGGATTGGGAATGTCAACGTCTGAAACAATCATGTTACAACAACTCTAAGCTCAACCATCTCCAAACAACCGCTAAATTGCGACCATACATTTAATAAAGAAAACGCTACCCATACTGTCATTTAAACAAAACTGACAGTATGGGTAGCATGTTCTTTATTAAATATATGGTCGCAATGGACATTCGACGAAAAATATTGCTCATATATACCAGCCTGGTAGCAATTACGCTATTCCAACCAATTTTGTGCATACAGAAATACTTCATTTTAAACGGGCGTTTACCGTAGGGGTAACAAACAATATCGATGACTATGCGTTTAAGTATTTTAGTCAGTTTAATTCATTTGTTCATTTCATATGATATGAAGTATATACCTGACAGGATGCAGCGAAATATAAACCAGGCAACTAAATCGTGCAACCTATTGTTTGAGGCTTCTGAAGTAACAATCTTTATGTTTGTCTAAATCATCAATGGTTATTTTTATGTTAACTAACACTTGCAAGACAATGAACAGGATCTGCAACCTTTATTAGATGCAGTTAATGCACACAGTGAACAGCAAGTGTTAGAATTAAATTGTATGAAGACATACATTATGGTCGTCACTAAGAAGAAGGAGATAAAAAAATGTAATATACAAGTAAATGGGAATATTCTTAAACAAGTGAATCGGTACAATTATCTCGGAATAGTTATAACATCTGATGGGAGATGCCTTGAAGAGATTAGAACAAGAATCTCCATGGCGAGGGTAACCTTTTGCAAGATGAAAAATACACTGACCAAGAAAAAGATGTCAATTGCAACGAGAAAAAGAGTGTTGAGGTGCTACATAGAACCTGTACTTTTGTATTGTTGTGAAGTGTGGACAATGAGCAGACAAGCTGAAATCATCTGATGGCTGTGGAAATGCATAGAATAGCATGGACAGATAGAAAAACCAATGACCAAGTCCTACAAGAAACAAATGAAAATCCTACACTGATTAGAGAAATTAGACGTAAACAGTCAAAAGTGTTTGGTCACGTTATAAGAAGAAATACATTTTAGAACTTGATATCAACTGGCAAGATCGAGAGGAAGAGAACAAGGGGAAGGCAGAGAAGTAAATACCTGGATAGTTTGACCTCGTGGTTATGATCGAGACAAGAACACTGAGCTGATCCACGACGATGGTGATCGACAGAGATGGCGAATCATGACCGCCCACGCTTATCAGTATGGCACATGATGAATGAATGAACACTTATAAAATACCGAACACATCACGTCATTTGATTCATAAAATTGTAACTTTGTTTTTGCAGACTTGAACTGCACATTGGAAGCCAGAAGTACAAATTGTATGGGCCAGATTTCACAGCCATTAGTGGTTAAGTAACACATTGTTTGTTTCACATTTACGTTGTTTGTTAGATTTTAGTAGCGGTGTTGTTTGTTACATACATAAGGGTGAGGAAAAAAGCAGCACTCCTTGGCACCGTGTATCCACTGGAGTAAATGGACAAGTCTATGGTGTTCTTTGCTGTTAGTGAGAGTACTACAGAGCAGAGTATACACCGGGATAAGTGGACAAGTACAAATATTGGCAACGTAACTGATTCAGTCATTTAACTGCCACTGTCATTTACTGCCAATATAGTACCTTGCGGTGTATGGCAGAGGGGTCTTTGACCCTGAGTAATTAAGGCCACCTGGCTAGTGCAGTCGCCGCGAACTGTGCAGGTTAAGATTTTCTTTTTGCCCCCGACAGAAAAAAGTCCCACACCTTACCGAGGGATCGAACCCGGGTCTTCCGAAGGAGAGTCCGGCGTTGTAGCCACTCGGCCAGCCGCTCCTAAACTGATTCAGTACCAGACAAAAAAGTAGATTTGTACCAAACATGGTACACAATCAAATAAAGAAGTATTGTAATGTAAATGTCTATTCAATTATAATTGAAATTGAGTAAGATGCCACGAAAGAAAACAAATAACATGATCACTCTGGTATGGAAATATATCGTCCTTCTGTCCACATGGGAGATCACATGTTGCGATAAGTTATCCTTCGGCATGAATCAGTTACAAGTTTGCTAAAGGCTGAGGATGTTCACGACAGGGAGGTAGATGTAAGAACACAAGCAACTACCACTTTTATCCACCACAAGACACTCAACATGGCGACAGAAGGTGGATGTAAGAACACAAGCAACTACCACATTTATCCACCACAAGACACTCAACATGGCGACAGAAGGTGGATGTAAGAACACAAGGAACTACCACTTTTATCCACCACAAGACACTCAACATGGCGACAGAAGGTGGATGTAAGAACACAAGCAACTACCACATTTATCCACCACAAGACACTCAACATGGCGACAGAAGGTGGATGTAAGAACACAAGCAACTACCACATTTATCCACCACAAGACACTCAACATGGCGACAGAAGGTGGATGTAAGAACACAAGCAACTACCACATTTATCCACCACAAGACACTCAACACAGCGGCCTTAACAGCATCTTAAGGATCTGATGGTGATGTCTCCCAGGCCAGCAGATCATGTTCGCCAACTGTGGAAGAGAACGATATGGGGATGAATGAGGCATAACGGATAGATAATTAGATAATCGTTTCCGCTGGCCCTGATGGAAATGACATTCTCCAAGAATCCGCAACATAATGAATATTATTGGTTATTGAATAACAAGCAAAATATTCTTCTTCCTTGTTTTCTAATTTGCCTTTAATCGTCAGATTAAGAACAGCCTTCTACAGAGACATCTAGTGTGTATTCGCAACAGAAGATGTACCATCAAGCCATGTTGTTGTGTGTCTAAGTGCTAGCGTTCGTTGTGGGGCATTGTCTTGTTATTTTCTGCTTCCATGACCAAGCCATCTGGTTTGCTGTTTCGTTAACACTGGTGGTAATCTCACTTGTCCATGCCCTTGGGAGTGCATAATCTTAAATAACATATGTGTATGTGTGTGTGGGTGAGAGAGAGAGCGAGAGAGAGAGAGAGAGAGAGAGAGAAGAGAGAAAGAGAGAGAGAGAGAGAGAGAGAGAGAGAGAGAGAGAGAGAGAGAGAGAGAGAGAGAGAGAGAGAGAGAGAGAGAGAGAGAGAGAGAGAGAGAGAGGGGTATTCTGGACAATACACACGCTCCATTTGGTGACAAACGCTATGCAGATACCAACAAGTTCATGTTGAC
>JACEFZ010027059.1:0-10000 GCA_014155875.1 Cepaea nemoralis | reverse complement strand
GTTTTGCTGAACAACTAGTGATTTCTCGCGAACACATTAATGTTTATAGTAATGGGAGACCCACCAATTCAGATGACATACAAAGGCGTATCCGGATTCGTATGGGAATGGGTGCAATGAAAGAAGTAGCTTAAAATCGACAGGGTCGGCTGCATTGCACCGGTTTTTTTTATCCCATATGGCTCAGTTTCTTTCCGCAGCGCGGAAAGCGTCGCACAAAGCACGAACTCCGTAGCTTCAGCGACGACCCTCGGGAGTCTCCGAAAAAATGCACTCGTGAAATGAAGGACGCGGCCCGGAATCGAACATACAACCTTCGGAGCCCGAGTCAGACGGCTTGACCACTTCACCACGGAGAATCTCGAGAGGGGTGCAATGTGTAAAATTAGTAAAGACAGAATTTACAGAGGCACGGGGTAAATAATTTGTAAATTAACAGGAAAGTGGAAGGAATATATTTCTTACCTTATTTTTCATTTCCTTCTTGTTTCTTCAGCTGCTGGTTAATAAAGTGTACACAAGTATTCATGTTAGTTTTTATATTGAGTTCGTGAAAGCTTCCAAATAGCTGTGCGTTAATGTACGTATAGAGTGACCAGAAATTATACCGCAATTTAGTCATCATGTTTCCATTTTTAAGGATCTGTTCAGCTGTCTGTGTAGTTTGTTCACATGTACACATGGGTGACAGACCCGCTTTGAGTCTTCGTGAAAGACTGTCTACTCTGCTGTTTACCGTTCAGAGACGGAACATGATTACTTGTTTTGCACTATGAAAATAGTTGTCAGTGTCTCTGTAGTGGGCTTTCTTCTTAACGACCAAGATGTTGGTCCTCTTTTCATTGAAGTTTATAGAGTGATTCGTATGCACGTGTGTTGTCCCCTAATTTGACAACTTGTTTGCTCTCATGTTTCTTGTTATGCCACAATATGTCAGTTTCCACCGCAATATTACTCTTCTGTTGGTATTCAATGCGTTTAGTGTGTGTGTGTGTGTGTGTGTGTGTGTGTGTGTGTGTGTGTGTGTGTGTGTGTGCTTTTCAATACAGTTGTTTGTCACCGCTGAGGGCTTACGGAATTGAAAATTCATCACTGTGGAATACCATTGACATTATGCTGATGCTGTAATGTTTAGGGCCTGCAATTCGTCTGAATAGTTGGAGCAAAATATCCCAGTAAGTGTGTACGTAGATTAAGGTCTGCGATCTGCTCAGACCTTAATCTGTGGCGGACGATTCCAGTAGGTTGATGATTGCTCTCGGTTGCATAAAATTCAATCCATCCTTTCTCCAGTAGTCCTCTTCCTCTTTCAACACATGGTCCTCACATTTTTTCCAGTAACTTTTATCAATATTTAATAGCGCGGACTGGTTGACAGACAGACAGACAGTCAGATAGACAGACAGACAGACAGACAGATAGACAGACAGACAGATAGATAGATAGATAGATAGACGGATGGATGGATAAGATAGATAGATAGATAGATAGATAGATAGATAGATAGATAGATAGATAGATAAATAGATAGATAAATAGATAGATAGATAGATCTCCGCTAGGAGCTGGGCGAAGCCGGGCCGAGTCAGCTAGTTTATTTATATAATCACGTTTCTTGAAAGAACCCCTATTTGAGACACCTCTGAACAAACCCATTTAACTTTGCGCTGTTTGTGCCAAAACGAAAACCGCGACACAATTTCAAAAAGAGCGGGGGTGTGTCTTGCTGAAGCTGTAATACTTTTAAAATGATGGACTGAATCCCTAAGACGTAAATTATATATTGCATATAAACAAACATTGAAATCTGCTGTACAATCTCCAGAAAAAAAAATGTTTTGTTGGGTGGACATAATGATAAGGTTATATGCTAAATCTAATCTTTTTCCCTCATTTGGTTACTGAGATATTGAATTTTATATTGAGACAAAAAAAAACAAAAAAAAAACACACACACACACACACTATAAGTGTATGCACACAGACACTGGTACAATCTTTCATGCAGCCATACTTGTTGCCAAGTGAGCAATCCGGACATTTTGAGAGAAGCTAAGTTGCAAAGACAACTTAACACAAACATCAGAAAGAAGCAGTCATAATATTTGGCAGCTTTATGAGCAGACAAGGACTGGAAAATGTGACAATCGGATAGATTTGTGGGCGGAGAAAAAACAAACGAACGAACCTTATTTTCAAAGTGTTATGAGTTGGCCATACAGGCCCGTCTGACATGCCATTCTGATCTCTCTGCTCTCATACATTATTTTATTCACATCACTTATGAAGCTAATCTTAGACAATAACGATAAAAACAGAACAATATGCATTAAAACGCATAGAAAATGTGCAATAATCAATAATACACGACTCACAAAACTAATTTTTGACATAGCAATTATAATTACCCAAGGTAAGTGTAACGTATCACAGTTAGGGGAATGTTTAATAAACTAGTTGTCATTTGAGATAATTATTATTATTATTATAGAGAGATAGAGGAAGACAGCGTGAGAAAATTCTTGACAGTCTTGTGTTATGGCACGGAAGGGAGTCAACTCACGAATTGATTCATGACGTCTGAAATCGCTGTTTGTGGAGAAGCATGATCGCACACGCCAGCCTTCAGGGAACTGGATGATGATAACTTGTTGTCAAACATTTATAAAACAATAATGGTTGCTAAAGTTAGCTTGACGTTGTGTTTATTTTAGCTACATATCACTTGAACATGCGATTGGTGCGACTACATATAACTTGAACATGTGATTGATGTGGCTACATATGACCTGAATATGAAGCATCGGAGACAAATGTTGTTAATAACTTGAACTGTCACAGTAACCTACAACGAACGCCTGGAAAAGGATAGCGAGAGTATAAAAATATATACAACTATTAAAAAAAAAAAAAAACTTTTGTATGGATGTGAAACGATGGCAATGAGGAAATAGGCTGAAAAACATCTAATGGTCGTGGAAATGTGGTTTCTGAGGAAAATGCAAAAGAAATTATGGACAGACAGAAAAGCTAATGAGCAAGTTCTACAAGAAACAAATAACAACCGCAAACTGATTAGAGAAATTAGACGTAGGCATAAACAACAATTGTGTGCACGTTATGAGTAAAAAAATATACGAGTAAAGTTGGTGACAACTGGCAAGATTGAGGAGAAAAGAACGAGGGAAAGACAGAGAAGTAAATACCTGGATGGCTTGGCCAAGTCGTATGATCGAGACAAGAACACAGAGCTGACCCACGACTCTGGTGAACGTGTGAAATGGCGACACATGACCGCCCACGCTTATGGGCATGGAACACGATGATAGCAATTTACAAAAAGCATTCTTTGCTGATGTGATGAGGAGAGGGGCATTGGAATATCTGTAAACGACCGGGGTGGTCAGGTGAAAAGAAGCAAAGGCAGATGGAGAGAAATGATGCTGGACTGATTGAGAAAGCGGCATGGGAGAGTATCATCAGCACAGTCGATCGAGATCACCAGAGACCGACATCTGTAGAGAGCCATGAACGGCAAGGTCAGTTGACAGGGCACATAAAGATGACGATTAGAAAACTATATATAGAGAATTTTCTCAAGGATACAAGGACGGATATATATATATATATATATATATAAGTGTGTGTGTGTATGTGTGCGCCGTGTTCTCTGTGTTTCTACACACCGTATGCAGTAGTTGTCTGTGTTTGCACCCCAACAAACGCTCCCCTATGTTGATATAACATATTGTGTTGTCTGTGTTCCCACACGTGTGCCTATGTTGATATAACATATTGTGTTGTCTGTGTTCCCACACGTGTGCCTAAGTTGATATAACATCTTGTGTTGTCTGTGTTCCCACACGTGTGCCTATGTTGATATACGTGTGGAAATACAGACAACACAATATGTTATATACCAACATAGGGTCACGTGTGGGAATACAGACAGCACAAGATGTTATATAAACATAAAGACACGTGTGGAAATACAGACAACACAATATATAACATATTGTGTTGTCTGTGTTCCCACACGTGTGCCTATGTTGATATAACATATTGTGTTGTCTGTGTTCCCACACGTGTGCCTATGTTGATATAACATATTGTGTTGTCTGTGTTCCCACACGTGTGCCTATGTTGATATAACATATTGTGTTGTTTGTGTTCCCACACGTGTGCCTATGTTGATATAACATATTGTGTTGTCTGTGTTCCCACACGTGTGCCTATGTTGATATAACATATTGTGTTGTCTGTGTTCCCACACGTGTGCCTATGTTGATATAACATATTGTGTTGTCTGTGTTCCCACACGTGTGCCTATGTTGATATAACATCTTGTGTTGTCTGTGTTCCCACACATGTCTCTAAGCTGATATAACATCTTGTGTTGTCTGTATTCCCCACGTGTGCCTATGTTGATATAACATCTTGTGTTGTCTGTATTCCCACACATGTCTCTAAGCTGATATAACATCTTGTGTTGTCTGTATTCCCACACTTGTGCCTATGTTGATATAACATCTTGTGGTGTCTATATTCCCACACATGTCTCTAAGCTGATATAACATCTTGTGTTGTCTGTATTCCCACACGTGTGCCTATGTTGACATAACATCTTGTGTTGTCTGTATTCCCACACATGTCTCTAAGCTGATATAACATCTTGTGTTGTCTGTATTCCCACACGTGTGCCTATGTTGATATAACATCTTGTGTTGTCTGTATTCCCACACATGTCTCTAAGCTGATATAACATCTTGTGTTGTCTGTGTTCCCACACGTGTGCCTATGTTGATATAACATCTTGTGTTGTCTGTATTCCCACACGTGTGCCTATGTTGATATAACATCTTGTGTTGTCTGTGTTCCCACACGTGTCCCTATGTTGGTACATAACATATTGTGCTGTCTGTATTTCCACACGTTTCTTTATGTTTATATAACATATTGTGTTGTCTGTATTCCCACACGTGTGCCTATGTTGATATACGTGTGGAAATACAGACAACACAATATGTTATATACCAACATAGGGACACGTGTGGGAATACAGACAGCACAAGATGTTATATAAACATAAAGACACGTGTGGAAATACAGACAACACAATATATAACATATTGTGTTGTCTGTATTCCCACACGTGTGCCTATGTTGATATAACATCCTGTGTTGTCTGTATTCCCACATGTGTCCATATGCTGATATAACTTATTGTGTTGTCTGTATTCCCACATGTGTCCCTATGCTGATATAACTTATTGTGTTGTCTGTATTCCCACACGTGTAACTATGCTGATATAACTTCTTGTGTTGTCTGTATTCCCACACATGTCCATATGTTGATATAACATCTTGTGTTGTCTGTATTTCCAGAATGACAGTGGGGCCCCTGTCTACTGTAAGGCCTCTGAAACAGAAGAGTGGATTCTAATGGGCGTGACAGGAAAGCAGACTAATTGTGATTTCACACCGGATGTCGTAGTTCTGCCCTACCCTGGCTGATCGCACAAATGGCGACATTGTCTACCAATACAGACATCAGGAATTATTTGCTGTTTAAGAAAGCAAACACATTAAAACCAGTGTTTTCTTTGTTATTGTGTCGTTATTTTCAATAGGTAAATTACGACAATGTATAAAATATCATCAACAATCACAATGAGTAACAAGTACGTTTTCACAGGAGGCAAGGCACACATTGGATCTTTGCAGGCATCTTAAAAAAGGATTAGCAGACAAGATCACTGACTGGACAACGCGGACGCATCCATAATCAGTGCACTACGGAATCAGTGTAATGCGGTTACAGAGTGTGACAAAACGTCAGTGGCCCATGTCCTCAGGCCTTCTTTGGGTTTGGGAAAAAAGGGGGAAACAGCTTTCGGGAACCCTCAGTTCTCTTATTCGCTCAATCACCATGGAAGATAGTTCTCTGGGATACTTTAACAACACGATCTTGATAATAGAATAATTAGATATATGTCTTTTCTTTGGAGAAAACCCGCTAGGGCGCCTTGCACCAAATACACACGGGTTCAACTTCGGGGGGAGAATTCATGTCCGTTTCTAGACCTACCGTTACCCACTGCATAATGTCAAGATGTCAAGTTGAAGATTGGGACATTTTAAGTGCAGCATACTGCTGGTGTATGAAAGGTAATCTTAGGTTGTAATTGGTCCTGCACTTATAAATCTCTATTGTCTCGACTACTGAGATGAATTGGCGAAACGGCAGTCTTGCCATATTGGGAGGGGGTGACCGTTAGCCAATCTGGCTAAGCGTCTTGATCTTGTCATGGCAAGGGAACAAATCTGAAGAATAAATATTTCCCAAATGATATCGCTTGTTCTTGGCAGCCGATAGACGAGTGCTATCTTTCTTCCTACGGCTTTACCTCTACATAGTGTCATCTTTCATTTGAATATAATCATTGGATAGCTACAGTATGCCGGAAGGAGGGAAGTGCTCCGTGGGGATGGTATCCACCAATCTATGATCTATCTTCTTGAGCCGGAAGAGGATATCCATTGGGTTATCTTATTCATCTTTTGGCGGTACATTGCGGCGACAGCTCAGACAAGAGCAGCAGCCCGAGGGAGTAGTATCTTCTTTTCTATTCTTGCTGGGGATGGGGAACTACCCTGAGTGCCATACATCCTCGCTACTATAATATTAGTTAAGGGGGAGAAACACCTATCCTTAAACACAACACACCACAGGAGCTTTGTCGTGAGAAAGGCATGGTTTGCAAGGGAGAGAGAAGCTGGGAAACGAATGTGCCCAATAATAATAAAGGCAGGGTATGAGTGTGGAGAGTGAGTCTTGTATGAAAAAGGGTGCATAGGGTAGCCGACAGGACGTCTATAAGATGGAGGTCTACTCAAGCCAGGACGTAGCCAATCCAGGGGCTACCTGACATGTCAGACCCATTCAAGCAGGCCACTTATCTAGTGGCTTAGGTAAGCCAAAATGCATAACCAATTTATTAACTGTCAAAGACTGGAACATAAAGGCCGGAGGTCTGCCTCAAGATAGAACACCACCGGGAAGAGTGGTCAACCTCAAATAGATAGAGGTGATACAGTGCCCCGATATAAGGGCAGGGTACGTGATAGAATGGGGGACTATTAACTAGTTCTCTCATGAGACACGGAGACGTTGACCAGATAGTTAGCACTCTGGTCACGACAGAATCACGCCTACATGATAGCCACGATTGCCACTCAACAGAAGACAGCTAATGTAAGCGTGGCAAGCATAACGGCACGCAGAAAGCCGAAGGACACATCAAGGTCCTTCCGCGTGGTGTGTAGCGACGCGAGCAAACTAGTCAGACTGGGGACTGACTTTGTAGAGAGCACTTGGTTTAGTGGTGATAGGAGTTTTGTGTAACCAAATAGATAGAATTAGCATTAGAGTTTAGGAAACTAGTGATAGGGAATTCTGTGGCTTTGTGTGTGGTTTGATAGCGACTGTTATGTACGTGTAAAGAGCCTACGGCAATAAAATGTACCATTTAATTCCTCTCACACGACTTGCAAGTTTCTTGTGTGGTGCGGGAGAAGTAATCTGATGATGCCTTACACATGAGTTGTTGACAGGCAAAGATTAATGTGGTGTCAGAAGTGTGGCTTGGACGAAAGTTCAAGCTAATACACTCACCCACGGCTCTCGGCTGAAGATTAATGTGGTGTCAGAAGTGTGGCTTGGACGAAAGAGCCAAGCTAATACACTCATCCACGGCTCTAGACTAAGGTTACAAATAGTGAAGTAGTGAATTTAATTTGTGTCAGTGACGGTTGACGTGTGCAGAACTAGGACAAGTTGCTAACGAAACTGTGCCTATCGTGACGAAATAATGCTTATTTGTGTTTAGTAAAATATTATATACTTAAATCATGTGTTCTTCAAAGTTGTAAGTATTGATATTATTATTTTCTGTTATTTATTCATGTAATTATTTATTTATTTATGAATAACTATCAAAAATGAGTCTTGGCGGAGCGATACACAGCCAGCAACATTATCGATTTTTCCAAGCTAAAAATAGCGCTGTGCCTCTGACGTGTTACGATTGACAACCAGTTGTTCTGCGCCATTGGCATTCAGCATCTGAATGTTTACAAATCGTTAAGCTGCTGCCCGCCTGAATCAGTGCTTTATATTACCTATTATCTGTTTATTTGAATTAGTAATTGAATATATTTATTTATTTAAACAATATTAGTATATTTTTATTTATTTCAAAGCAGTTAATGAAATTTTTTTTTCCGTACTTTTTCTTGTATTTACCGTCACGATGGTACTACTTTTGGCCATGCAAATTAGACTTGGTCTGCACAACACTTACATATATTAAATTAGATTAGTGACGAAAGGCATAAAAAGTTAGAACGAAGACAGGACATTGACAATTTAATATTAAGTAAACTGTATTCTGTTTTGTTCGTGGGCATGTCATTGTAATTGTATCCAATTGTCGATTAATATGTCATTTACTATTTGTTAATTGTTGCTGCTCTGTAAACCAGGGTGAACAACATCGGATTAGAAGATTCGTGCGTGTGCCGAAGTGCCAAACAGGTGACCTAGTTAGAAAACTCGTGTCTGAGCCGAAGTGGCAAAGAAGGTGACCCGTGTTACCGGAGTGTGTTCCTCATTCTCGGGAACATTAAGTTGAGTATACTCAATATATTTGGCATGCAATGTGATTAATAGTGCATCTCTTTTTCAGCTTGTGATGCATTAGCATAATTTTGTGCTCTGTTTTTTCAGGATTAAATTTTTCATGTTATATACAAAGAGTACAATTTGCAGTGCTCATATATTAAGTAACATAACATATCAAAGAAACATAAGTGATTAAAGAGTTCAGTGTAAGTCAACGCTAGCTAAATACCTAACATCATGGCTACTCTAGCTGATTTCGTAAAAGCAGGCAAAGAAATGCAATACACAGGTAAAGAGCTAGAAGAATATGCTGATAAGAAATTTAAAGAAGCAAAGGATGCAGAAAGAGATGAACGTGCACGGGAAAGACAACACCAGATAGAACTAGCTGAGATAAATAAACAAAAAGAATTAGAAACAAAACAGAAGCAGTTAGAACATGATAAGGAGATTAAGCTAAAGCAATTAGATCAGGAGAAAGAATTAAACCAAAGGGAATTAGATCTAAAGCAAAAAGAGATAGATGAAATGGCAAGAGTTAAGGAAAAACAAATACAAGTGGAATCAGAAACACAGTTGAAGATGAAAGGTATGGATGTAGACTCACACGCAGAAATCTCTGCCACTAAACTAAAAAGTCAACAAGAAGAAAATAAGTTCAACAAATACAAAAATATTATCAAACCATATTGTAAAGAGGATTCCATATCAGCCTGGACAGAAAATGTCGAGTATCAGTTTAAATATCACCAAGTTCCGATAGAAATGTGGGCTATGATGTATATGAAGAACCTGAGTGGTGAGCCCCTTAAAGTGATAGAATCAATACCAACAGATCTTAGATCTAACTATCAGTACATCCATGATAGGATAATGCAACATTTTTTACTTGATGCCCCTGGGTATCAGGTTCAGTTCTCAAATTTAAAACCTAAACCTAGTGAGACTTTCATTGATTACGTCTCAAATGTTCAGAGTGTACTAGATAGGTGGCTTAAAGCAGCTAACATAGGGAAAGACTTTGATAGATTTAAAAATTTAATAGCCATGGATAAAGTCATATCCACTATACCATCTCCTTTTGCGAAATTTCTACAGCAGTCAGACATTGAGAACATAGAGCAGTTCGAAAAGAAAGGGTCGGCATATTTTTTTCAAACAGAGATATTTTTAAGACCTCAAATGACTCTGAAGTAGTTTCTTTTGTGAAAAACCAACCTAAAAATTATCAGAGTAACTTTCAGAAAATCGACAAGAAAGATAGGAACGTGTCAAAATGTATTTACTGTCAACTTTTGCATGACACTTATTCTATGT
>JACEFZ010027058.1:265000-328831 GCA_014155875.1 Cepaea nemoralis | reverse complement strand
TTCGTGACAGTTCTTCTTCTGTGTTCGCGTCATGCAGTGTTCTTGCGGCCTATGTTTGACTGGTTTCTTTACATATGTGTCTATATATGTTATAAACAAGAGAGAGGACAGGACACAACCTTGTCGTACTCCGGATCTTATGATGAAGGATTCTGAGTGTCCTCCAGTTGCTCTCACTATGCATTCACTGTTGTTGTTGTCTACATAGGTTTGTTAGATGTGTACTCACTCCATATTGTTTATGGATTTCCCACAGCTTGTTTTTATCTACTCTATCAAATGCCTATTCTTGGTCGACAAAGACTAAGTATAGTGTTTCATTAAATTCGATTGATTTTTCTATAAGTTGTCTAAGAGCAAAAATGGCATCTGTGCATCCTTTGTTTTTCCTAAATTCAAGTTGTGTTTCGCTTAGCTGGGTTTCTATAATAGTTCGTAATCTTTTCTCAAGAATTTTGCAAAATATTTTCCCAGTATGACTCGACAGTGAAATGCCTCTGTATTGTGTGCAGTCTCTTTTGCTGCCTTTGTTTTTCCAAATTGGGATAATTATGGTGTTTCCCCAGTCTCGGGGTGTCTGTTGTTTTACCCAAACGTGGTTGAACAGTCTATGTGGCCATGCTGTTCCTACTTCTCTTGCTGCTTTAATTAGTTCATTTGGTAGTTCATCTTGTCCTGGTGATTTGTTCAATGGGGCTAATCTGATGGCTTCTATAATTTCTTCTTTCAGTATGTTTTATTCTAGTTCTTCGGTGGCATGTATGTCGGTTTCTTGAATTCCTGTGACGTCTGATGGGATGTTGAGAAGTTGTTCGATGTACTGTTTCCATCTTATTAGGAATTGTGTTTGTTCACTTATTGGTTCTCCATTTTCGTTGTTAATTATTTCAGTTGGGTCAAAGGGTTCTCCTCTGGTTCTCATTGCACTTATCTTTTTTTAAAATAGAAGTTTCTTGTTGCCTCCTTGTAGTTTTTATTTAGAGTTTCTTTATACTCCTCCCAGTCATTTTGTTTTTCTCTCTTTACTATTCTGGTCACATGTCTTCTCGCTATTCTATATTCTATGTAATCGCATTCCTGTTTGCTCTTCGACTACTTTTTATATTTTTCCTTATTGTCTTTTGCAGCTTTCTTTACGTCTGCGTTCCACCAACTTGTTATTTTCTGTATCAGTGTTTTGCGTTTCTTTCATGGTTCCACATGTTGTCTTTGCAGTATTTAAAATACTTGATTTGAACATCTCCCATTCTTCTTCCACTGTCTTTCTTTCTATAGGTAATTTTACAAAGATTTCAGTTAGCTCTTTTTCATAATTTTCCCTCACTGCTTCGTCTTTGAGATTTTTTTAAGTTTACTGATTCACATGGCATGTATTTTAGTGGTCTTTGCTTCCTTCTACTGATGATTCTTATTGTGGCAACGACTGCTTAGTGGTCTGTGTTTATAACTAAGTTCGGCACTGCCCTGACGTCTAATACATTTCTCTTTCTGTTATTTCTTGTTAATATAAAATCAGTTTGGCTTTTAGTATCTAGATCGTTCCATTTATAACAGGTGTATATTAGTAAGTCTTCAAGTTTATAGAATGTATTTGTTATATAGAGGTCGTTACGGCTGCATAGTTCTATCAGTCTACTACCGTTATTATTTCTTCCATTATGTTGGCTCCAAATGCTCAAAGATGTTTTTCTATGCTCGCTCTGATGTGTCCTAGTCTTGCATTGAAGTCTCCCATAACTATACTGTTAAATAAAAAAAGAAACGCATAGCTATCCGAGGGTGCGTTTTTATGAGTTTGTAAGTAACATTTGGTGCTAGGGTATATAAAAACCAGCCTTAATTGTTCTTTACAATGTCAAATGCACGTGTTGACCTGAATTACTTTCGTTTTTGTAATCGTTACAATGCAGTGGTCACTAGTATTTATGACCAAATTTTTACCACAGCTCATGATGCGCACACGTGAAAGCAACAATATTTGGGGTTAACACGATTCACTGACTAAGCAAATGAAACCCCATAAAAGGATAACGCTACACAAAACAATTCGGTTCATTTTCAAGCAAACGTCTATGGCACCTCCATCGATAAATTTAAGGAACATTGCTATTGGCCTACTGTATGCAGGCGAAAGTCAAAGTCAGGTTGCCAGGCATCTAAACGTGCATCAGAGTACCATCAGTCGACTTTGGCACCGGTTCTAAGCCTCTGACTCAGTTGAAGACCGGCATCGCAGTGGGCGACCCAGAGTGGCAATAACAGCGGTTGATCGCTTTATGCGGCTTCATCATCTCAGAGACAGGTTTACAACATCTTCCTCAACTGCCCAGCCATTGCCTGCAGGACGTCATGTGTCTGATCAAACTCCGGAATAGACCTCATGACGCTGGACTTCGGGCACAACGACCTTATCGTGGACCTGTCCTTACACGTCACCATCGCCAAAATCGATTTCTTTGGGCTAATCAGCATCGTCCTTGGGCAGCAGACAACCAATGGAGATGTGTCTGGTTTAGTGACGAATCTTTCTTTTTGTTGTAGTGGAGAAGGATCTACCGTGAGTGAAATGAACGTTTTGCCCACAATTGCGGTAATGAAGCTCCACCGCACGTTGGTGGAAGTGCTATGGTGTTGGGAATGATCAGTTACAGCGGAAGGAGTCAATTGGTTCACATTTAATGCGCCACGATACGTCAATGAAATTCTTCGACCCCATGTCCTTCCACTTTTGGCTACCCAAAGTTCAGTGTTTCAACAGGACAATGCCAGACCCCATTGTGCACGGTTGACCACGCAGTTCCTGACTGCCAACAACATTCTCACCCTTCTCTGGCCATCCCTGTCTTCAAACATGAGTCCGATTGAGCACCTGTGGGATGAGCTGCATAGACGTGCTTGTCGCCAAGACGTTGCTCCAGCCAATCGTCGTGATCTGTTCCAGGCACTCCAGGAAGAGTCGGCAGCCATCCCACAGGCCCACATCAGACGTCTGATCGCATCCATGCCCAGGAGATGCCAGTCGATAATCGATGCAAGAGGAGGCCACACACCATACTCACGGGAAAGCCCGTACGCCAAAAATCTCTCGTGACCCAGATGCAAAACAACTGTCAATTGATTGTCTGAACCCTAAGGTATGCTTGTGTGCAATTTGAACAATTAACTCATTATATTAAAAAGTTATTGAATATCAAAATTATGGCTATGTATGTGCCTTCGACAGCTATGCGTTTCTTTTTTTTTGTTTTGAACAATATATTGTGGTGTTCTGCTTATCTATTTTATTTTATGATACTTGGGTATCACTTTTGACAGGTGTTAGTCTTTTAAGGATCATGTGGAAGCTTTGGTGGTGAAGGCTTGTAGGGGACTTAATGCACTGAGGGGTATGGCAGCAACCGGGGTAGATCAGAGGATGTTGTACAGGCTCTTTCAGCAGTTAATAATTTCTGTCATTGAGTATGGTTTGGGGCTGTTGACAGTATCAAAAAGCCAGCTTGAAAGGTTGGAGCGCATACAGAATGCTGCCAGGCGGTTAATACTGGGGTACACAAAGGACACACCAATTATCTGCATGAGGCATATCCTGGCGCTACCTACAATGACGGATAGACATAGGGTCCTTCAAGCCAAATGGTACCTGAGAGTTGCCCCAGACAAGGATCACCCGCTGCATGCAGCAATGGATATGGTAAGAGATCATATGGTAAAGGGTCATAGACTAAGACGAGGCAAGTCCTGGATGGCACAGGCAGAACTTTCTATAAGTAATGTGTGTGATCTAGAGACCATCAATCGTGAAAGAGAGTGGGTTGAAGTTCCGGATGACATGACGGACTGGCACAATATAATAATAACACTGGGTCGTAAGAGCAGAGAATGGGCAGCGGGCCGCACTGAGTTTGAAGTGCAACAGCTAATACAGAGCAACACACATTAAGGTGACATAGTCATCTACACCGATGGGTCAGTGGTGAGAAACAGACGTAGTGGCTGGGGCTTTATTGCAAAGGCTAATGGGCGAGTCTTGAAAAAAGAGAGCCTGGCATATAAGACTACGACCTCCAGCATGAGAATGGAGGTGGAGGCAGTAACCCGGCATTCCGGTGGCTAGAGGAGACTACTGCATCACATGTTGTGTTCATTACGGATTCAAAGAATATGCTTAGCAAGGTGGAGAAAGGAATGTTTCGTATGGAATGGATCTCGTCGCTTCAAAGGTAACAGATTGTGAGAATTGTATGGATATTTTGACCTGGCCATGCGGGTGTACGGGGGATTGAACAGGCTGATAGGCTAGCAGGGAATGCACCTCTTGGTGGTATCTTGCCTATGGACAAGGGGGAGGTGGTCGTTCGCTTGTGGGACCAGGTGGAGAAGGCGGAGGAACAGATTGAGAACCCATATGTGGAAAGAATGAGATTGCGGGGAATCGGCAGGGGTTCTGGAAGAATCTCAAAACTGAGAGGGAAGACCAGGAGAACCTTTAATGAGATAGCGATGGGAACGATTAGTAGAATGCCTCTTCGCCGGCTGTTGAACGAGGGGACGGAGCACGTATGGGAATGTCCTGAGTGCAGTGATGTCGGTTCTTAACTCAACTCAACTCAACTATTTTATTTAGCATGTCATGGATGTCTTCGTAGAAGTCCTCGCATTCTTGCTCATTATTGTTTGTATTACATGGTGCGCATATTTGTACATATGTTGTAATTGTTTGTTCTTTTATTCTCACTGTTATGATTCTTTCTGATATATATTTTATTTCTAGTATTCCTCTAGATTCGTCTACTGTCATATCTCAGTCATATCTAAGATCTGACTTTATAAGTAGAATATTGTACAACTGCTAATATTTTTGTGTGGAAACCACATTTAGTTTCACATTGCTGATTGTAATGTGCATTCATTTCATAAGATGTATCAGCAACTGAAAGTTTCCTAGATCACAGTAAAGCTATATGCATGTTGCCTTTATTTCGCTTGTTTGGATTGATTGATTAATTGATTTAGGAACCGACATCACAGCATTCGGGGGATTCCCATAAGCGCTCCGTCCCCATCCTCAGAAGCCAGCGAAGCGTTCCAACCCCAATAGTACCAGTAGCAATCTGATTATATGTGCGTCTTGCCTTTCCTCTAAGCGTCAAGCATCGGCTAGATCCCCTCGTCACTCCACGCTGTCGCATTTTTGCCAGGCCATGGTGACCCATTTGCTCTTCCGAGGTGTACACGGGCTCCCACAAGACCGCAACCACGTCTGCCTTATCATGCATCAATATTCCACCAAGTTTAGCAGAGCCAGCCATTCTGTCTGCCTGTTCATTCCCCAGCACACCAGCATGCCCCGGAGAAAAGATCGAGACGATGCTTGCCACCCGTGACTTCCGAAGCGAAGCAAGCCACTCGGCACGAAGCTTGCATGTCCTCACCCTACTCAGCATGTTTTCTGAGTCAGTTACAATCACGATGTGTGTGTGTATCGTATTCTCCATCCAGCGGAAAGCTGCACTGACTGCCTCCACCTCCATTCTTAAGCTAGATGTTGTGGTATCATATGCCAAGCTCTCCTGCACCAAACGTCGACCATTAGCCTTTGCCAAGAAACCCCAGACACTTCTACTACCTCTCAACACCGAACCATCTGTATAGATAATCACACCACCCGGGCGAGAATTATCCTGAATTAGTTGCTGGATTTCCACTTCTGTGGCCCCTGCTGGCCACTCCCTACACTCCCGGCTCAATATGATTATAACTCTGCACAAGTCTGACTGCCCCGCTGGCACTCTGACCCACTCCTCTCCTCGCCTAATGTTCTCCAAGGGGCACACCTGTCTGATCGTATCCTCCACCTGAGCCATCCATGATTTCCCTCTTATCAGTCGCTGACCCTTAACTGAATCCAGCGCCTCATGCAACGGGTGATCTGTGTCAGCAGCTACTCTGAGGTATGCCTTCGCCTGCATCACCTTGAGCCTACCACTTGTTTGGATTAGCTCATGTAGACTAGTTGATGTATATTGTGGTCGAGTGTGTGCTACATGTGTGGATTGTTGATGTTTTTTGTTGCCTGGCTAACAAAGAACATTGTTTCGGGTTTAGGATCTTATTTCCTAAATCTCTGCACAAGAACCTTCATACTTGTATTTCTTTTCTCGCGTATCATCTGGTTTTGTTGTCTGGGGAAAGACGCGTAGCCACTCTTCTTTTTCTTGTCCTTTTCTCTCTTCATATCACGACTTTCTTCTCTCTCTATTCATAACTTTCTTTTTCTTCTTCTTCTTCTTCTTCTTCTTCTTCTTCTTCTTCTTCTTCTTCTTCTTCTTCTTCTTCTTCTTCTTCTTCTTCTTCTTCTTCTTCTTCTTCTTCTTCTTCTTCTTCTTCTTCTTCTTCCTCTTCTTCTTCTCCTCCTCCTCCTCCTCCTGCTCCTCCTCCATCATCATCTCTACTTCTCTCATTCTCTTCGTCGTTATCTATTATCTCCTCTTTCTTTACCATTAATATATATATATATATATATATATATATATATATATATATATATATATATATATATATATATATATATATATATATATATATATATATATATATACATCCCGCCCGCCCCTACACAGTATACGTAATAATGGAAGCTAAATTTAATAGCACATACTAAAACATGTCTAGACGTCCACATAAAACATGATTTGTGGGTCTACTTACTTTATAAATTGAATTTTAGAAGGGTGAGAAGTACAGAACCGTACAGTATGAAGGGAAAAACAATATCAAGTAATCGATTCTTGTATTAACGCGATCTTGAAATAATCTTAATTCCTCCCCCCCCCCCCCCCGGACGGAAACCCTAAAATTCCCCCCTGGGGGGGGGGGGGGGGATTCCCCACCGGTTGAGAACCAATGATCTATAGGGTTGCAAAGTGGTGCACAACTTAACCCGTATGTTGCCACAGAAAAAATGCATATTCTGAAATTTGTTACGTTAATGTGTTTGCTGATGTGTACTTGCCACAGTCGCGTGGTTGTAGATTTCTTCCTTACCCTTTAGTAATCTCTTAGGTTGTGAGAATAAATGTTCCCCCAACACTTGGAACATTGTACAGGGAACCCACAGTCCAGGATAGGTCACCTGACGCGTGGCATGTTGGGTATATGGTGCTAGATACATGGGCACTGGCAGGCGAATGTGCTCCGGAAACATAGCTATGCTAAAATAGCAGCTGCCTGGGAATGAATGAGTTCATGTCGGTAATGAACACTGTATGAGGAGAAACTGAATGAATGAGTTCATGTCGGTAATGAACACTGTATGAGGAGAAACTGAATGAATGAGTTCATGTCGGTAATGAACACTGTATGAGGAGAAACTGAATGAATGAGTTCATGTCGGTAATGAACACTGTATGAGGAGAAACTGAATGAATGAGTTCATGTCGGTAATGAACACTGTATGAGGAGAAACTGAATGAATGAGTTCATGTCGGTAATGAACACTGTATGAGGAGAAACTGAATGAATGAGTTCATGTCGGTAATGAACACTGTATGAGGAGAAACTGAATGAATGAGTTCATGTCGGTAATGAACACTGTATGAGGAGAAACTGAATGAATGAGTTCATGTCGGTAATGAACACTGTATGAGGAGAAACTGAGTGAATGAGTTCATGTCGGTAATGAACACTGTATGAGGAGAAACTGAATGAATGAGTTCATGTCGGTAATGAACACTGTATGAGGAGAAACTGAATGAATGAGTTCATGTCGGTAATGAACACTGTATGAGGAGAAACTGAATGAATGAGTTCATGTCGGTAATGAACACTGTATGAGGAGAAACTGAATGAATGAGTTCATGTCGGTAATGAACACTGTATGAGGAGAAACTGAATGAATGAGTTCATGTCGGTAATGAACACTGTATGAGGAGAAACTGAATGAATGAGTTCATGTCGGTAATGAACACTGTATGAGGAGAAACTGAATGAATGAGTTCATGTCCGTAATGAACACTGTATGAGGAGAAACTGAGTGAATGAGTTCATGTCGGTAATGAACACTGTATGAGGAGAAACTGAGTGAATGAGTTCATGTCGGTAATGAACACTGTATGAGGAGAAACTGAATGAATGAGTTCATGTCGGTAATGAACACTGTATGAGGAGAAACTGAATGAATGAGTTCATGTCGGTAATGAACACTGTATGAGGAGAAACTGAATGAATGAGTTCATGTCGGTAATGAACACTGTATGAGGAGAAACTGAATGAATGAGTTCATGTCGGTAATGAACACTGTATGAGGAGAAACTGAATGAATGAGTTCATGTCGGTAATGAACACTGTATGAGGAGAAACTGAATGAATGAGTTCATGTCGGTAATGAACACTGTATGAGGAGAAACTGAATGAATGAGTTCATATGTCGGTAATGAACACTGTATGAGGAGAAACTGAATGAATGAGTTCATGTCGGTAATGAACACTGTATGAGGAGAAACTGAATGAATGAGTTCATGTCGGTAATGAACACTGTATGAGAAGAAACTGAATGAATGAGTTCATGTCGGTAATGAACACTGTATGAGGAGAAACTGGTCGAATTACCACACCAACATAGTCCACCCTGTTAGTTTCCGAGCAAGGTTGCTTTCTGTTGGAACAACTGTCCACATTGAAAACATGCCTATAGGCTTTCGTGAACTGTGAGGCGCTCGCCAGGCAATCTAAGGTCAGGCGTCGGGCCGCAACTGGAAATTTGAGTGTGGATTCGGGTGAAATGTCCCACCATTGTTTTTCGTCCCCTGATTACTTGCAGCTCACAGAATCGGAAAAGCGGGCTCCTTAGCAAACGGGAAGCCCTGGCACTTTGCACTTGAAACCAGAGACTGAATAGGTGTGGGTGACATCTCACCGCTCCACTCTTGTCTTTGTGGTAATTACGAACAAAGGCAAAGTTGATGTACAATCATGGTTTATATTTTGACCTTGGCTGCATCAGCGCAGGCGCTTCACCATAATCAATAATTTATGACTAGATTGAAATAAGCGTGTCTCACCCGTGCCGGGCTACAAACACAAGGAAGACAACCGACTCGTTGAGGGATAACGGTCGTATCGCACGAGCGGGTTTCTGTGGGTGGAGTCAGTGCGTTATTTCCGCTCAGTTTGTTCGGGCCATTCCTCCTGCTAATTACACTTGGGGACAACAGTGCAGCAGGAAACACACGACATGCGTGAGCGGGGAAACACATGCTTCTGTTTGTCGCTTTGGTTGTTTTCTTGGTTGGATTTTATTGTCGGTAAGTATTATTGCCTAATTCGTTGTTTCAAGACTGCGATCTCTCTCTCTCTCTCTCTCTCTCTCTCTCTCTCTCTCTCTCTCTCTCTCTCTCTCTCTCTCTCTCTCTCTCTCTCTCTGTGTGTGTGTGTATGTGTGTGTGTGTGCGCGCGCGCGTACTCACATGTCTATTCTATTTAATATTCCCGATTCACCATGAAAGAGAGCAGTTAGTTTTAGTCCACGTGAGAGCTGATATGCCGGCTTCAACAGCAGCGTCTATCTCTGGACTATGGAGTGAGTAGACTGGGTATGTTGAGTGAACAGAGAGGATATGTTGAGTGAACAGAGAGGATATGTTGAGTGAACAGAGAGGATATGTTGAGTGAACAGAGAGGATATGTTGAGTGAACAGAGAGGATATGTTGAGTGAACAGAGAGGATATGTTGAGTGAACAGAGAGGATATGTTGAGTGAACAGAGAGGATATGTTGAGTGAACAGAGAGGATATGCTGAGTGAACAGAGAGGATATGTTGAGTGAACAGAGAGGATATGTTGAGTGAACAGAGAGGATATGTTGAGTGAACAGAGGGGATATGTTGAGTGAACAGAGAGGATATGTTGAGTGAACAGAGAGGATATGTTGAGTGAACAGAGAGGATATGTTGAGTGAACAGAGAGGATATGTTGAGTGAACAGAGAGGATATGTTGAGTGAACAGAGGGGATATGTTGAGTGAACAGAGGGGATATGTTGAGTGAACAGAGGGGATATGTTGAGTGAACAGAGGGGATATGTTGAGTGAACAGAGGGGATATGTTGAGTGAACAGAGAGGATATGTTGAGTGAACAGAGGGGATAAGTTGAGTGAACAGAGGGGATATGTTGAGTGAACAGAGGGGATATGTTGAGTGAACAGAGAGGATATGTTGAGTGAACAGAGAGGATATGTTGAATGAACAGAGGGGATATGTTGAGTGAACAGAGAGGATATGTTGAGTGAACAGAGAGGATATGTTGAGTGAACAGAGGGGATATGTTGAGTGAACAGAGAGGATATGTTGAGTGAACAGAGAGGATATGTTGAATGAACAGAGAGGATATGTTGAGTGAACAGAGGGGATATATTGAATGGACAGTGGGGATTATGTTGAGTGAACAGAGGGGATATGTTGAATGAACAGAGAGGATATGTTGAGTGAACAGAGGGGATATGTTGAGTGAACAGATGGGATATATTGAATGGACAGTGGGGACTATGTTGAGTGAACAGAGGGGATATGTTGAATGAACAGAGAGGATATGTTGAGTGAACAGAGGGGATATGGTGAGTGAACAGAGGGGATATATTGAGTGAACAGATGGGATATGTTGAGTGAACAGAGGGGATATGTTGAGTGAACAGAGGGGATATGTTGAGTGAACAGAGGGGATATGTTGAGTGAACAGAGAGGATATGTTGAGTGAACAGAGGGGATATGTTGAGTGAACAGAGAGGATATGTTGAGTGAGCAGAGAGGACATGTTGAGTGAACAGAGGGGATATGTTGAGTGAACAGAGAGGATATGTTGAGTGAACAGAGAGGATATGTTGAATGAACAGAGAGGATATGTTGAATGAACAGAGGGGATATGTTGAGTGAACAGAGGGGATATATTGAATGGACAGTGGGGATTATGTTGAGTGAACAGAGGGGATATGTTGAATGAACAGAGTGGATATGTTGAGTGAACAGAGGGGATATGTTGAGTGAACAGAGGGGATATGTTGAGTGAACAGAGGGGATATGTTGAGTGAACAGAGGGGATATGTTGAATGAACAGAGAGGATATGTTGAGTGAACAGAGGGGATATGTTGAATGAACAGAGGGGATATGTTGAATGAACAGAGAGGATATGTTGAGTGAACAGAGGGGATATATTGAATGAACAGAGAGGATATGTTGAATGAACAGAGGGGATATGTTGAGTGAACAGAGGGGATATGTTGAGTGAACAGAGATGATATGTTGAGTGAACAGAGGGGGATATGTTGAGTGAACAGAGGGGATATGTTGAGTGAACAGAGGGGATATGTTGAGTGAACAGAGAGGATATGATGAGTGAACAGAGAGGATATGTTGAGTGAACAGAGAGGATATGTTGAATGAACAGAGGGGATATGTTGAATGAACAGAGAGGATATGTTGAGTGAACAGAGGGGATATGTTGAATGAACAGAGAGGATATGTTGAATGAACAGAGGGGATATGTTGAGTGAACAGAGGGGATATATTGAATGAACAGAGAGGATATGTTGAATGAACAGAGGGGATATGTTGAGTGAACAGAGGGGATATGTTGAATGAACAGAGAGGATATGTTGAGTGAACAGAGGGGATATGTTGAGTGCACAGAGAGGATATGTTGAATGAACAGAGAGGATATGTTGAATGAACACAGAGGATATGTTGAATGAACAGAGGGGCCATGTTGGGTGAACAGAGGGGATTATGTTGAGTGCACAGAGAGGATATGTTGCAAGCAATAAATACCAGCTTGATTGCCACGTGGAACAACTCTTGATGAATCTCTCGACTGATGTTGTTGGGGTGGGGAATTCTGAGCATGTAAGTGGCCGGAATGACGGCGGCCGAGGGCGGTTCAGACCTGTAGCTAACCAGCCAGCAATCAGCATCTATGCCCTTCCACTTCTGATAGGAGAGACCGAGCGTTTATGGGCTTGTCCCGCGTGCAGTGACGTCCAATCTTCATAACAAAAGTACAGACTTGTACAAAACTTGAACAGTCTACGTGTACACATGTGTACTAACCTCGGACAGTCTGTGTATGTACACACTTCTACTGAACTTTAACAGTCTGTTCGTGTACACACTTGTGCTAAACTAGGACAGTGGGTGAGTGTACACGCTGGTACACAAGTTGGCGCTTTGCGTGTACACAAAGAGAAGCAGTACAACAGCTTTTAAAGTATAGACATTATTCACAAGTTCCACTCTTATTTCGTCACTGAAATGCTCCCATCAATATGTATTTGAACATGTTTCACGGCGCTGGCCAGGTGAAGTACTGTCATCAAGCTGTATATAAACACGTTTCACGGCGCTGGCCAGGTGAAGTTCCCCCATCAAGCGGTATATGAACATGTTTCACGGCGCCGGCCAAGTGAAGTTCTCCCATCAAGCGGTATATGAACATGTTTCACGGCGCTGGCCAGGTTAGTTCTATCACCATACATAACCCGGGAAGGGGGACCGCAGGCGAAACAAATAAATAGTTAATAATTTATAATGTCTTCATTGGTTGAACCCTGCGAGGCCGAAGAGCTACTATCTGGAGCCTGTAATGGAAAATCAGTGATGTTTGATGGCAACTTTGAGAAATTAGTTGTGAATTTCCCTGGTTATCCAGTTTAAAAGGGTCTTGTGTAACTTTGTATTACGTCACAGTCAACATGCAGATTGTCCTTTGTAAAACTTGTCTCTATCTCTGGCCCTCTCTTCTACCTCGTGCACCCGCATTTCTCTATCTCTGGCCATCTCTTCTACCTCGTGAACCCGCATTTCTCTATCTCTGGCCCTCTCTTCTACCTCGTGCACCCGCATTTCTCTATCTCTGGCCCTCTCTTCTACCTCGTGCTCCCGCATTTCTCTATCTCTGGCCCCCTCTTCTACCTCGTGCACCCGCATTTCTCTATCTCTGGCCATCTCTCCCATCTCGTGCACCCACATTTCTCTATCTCTGGCCCTCTCTTCTACCTCGTGCACCCGCATTTCTCTATCTCTGGCCATCTCTCCAATCTCGTGCACCCACATTTCTCTATCTCTGGCCCTCTCTTCTACCTCGTGGACCCGCATTTCTCTATCTCTGGCCATCTCTCCCACCTCGTGGACCCGCATGTCTCTATCTATGGCCATCTCTCCAACCTCGTGCACCCGCATTTCTCTATCTCTGGCCATCTCTCCTACCTCGTGAACACGCATTTCTCTATCTCTGGCCATCTCTTCTACCTCGTGCACCAACATCTCTCTATTTCTGGCCCTCTCTTCTACCTCGTGCACCCACATTTCTTTATCTCTGGCCATCTCTCCCACCACGTGAACCCGCATTTCTCTATCTCTGGCCATCTCTCCCACCTCGTGAACCCGCATTTCTCTATCTCTGGCCATCTCTCTTACCTCGTGAACCCGCATTTATCTATCTCTGACCATCTCTCCTACCTCGAGAACTCGCATTTCTCTATCTCTGGCCATCTTTCCTACCTCGTGAACCCGCATTTCTCTATCTCTGGCCATCTCTCCCACCCCGTCAACCCACATTTCTTTATCTCTGGCCATCTCTCTCACCCCGTCAACCCGCATTTCTCAATCTCTGGCCATCTCTCCTACCTCGTGAACCCGCATTTCTCTATCTCTGGCCCTCTCTTCTACCTCGTGCACCCGCATTTCTCTATCTCTGGCCGTCTCTTCTACCTCGTGCACCCGCATTTCTCTATCTCTGGCCCTCTCTTCTACCTCGTGCACCCACATTTCTTTATCTCTGGCCCTCTCTTCTACCTCGTGCTCCCGCATTTCTCTATCTCTGGCCATCTCTTCTACCTCGTGCACCCACATTTCTCTATCTCTGGCCCTCTCTTCTACCTCGTGCACCCACATTTTTCTATCTCTGGCCATCTCTCCCACCTCGTGAACCCGCATTTCTCTATCTTTGGCCATCTCTCCTACCTCGTGAACCCGCATTTCTCTATCTCTGGCCATCTCTCCCACCCCGTCAACCCGCATGTCTCTATTTCTGGCCATCTCTCCCACCCCGTCAACCCGCATTTCTCTATCTCTGGCCATCTCTTCTACTTCGTGCACCCGCATGTCTCTATCTCTGGCCATCTCTCCTACCTCGTGAACCCGCTCCTACCTCGTGAACCCGCATTTCTCTATCTATGGCCATCTCTTCTACCTCGTGAACCCGCATTTCTCTATCTCTGGCCATCTCTCCCACCACGTGAACCCGTATTTTACTATCTCTGGCCATCTCTCCTACCCCGTGAACCCACATTTCTCTATCTCTGGCCATCTCTCCCATCTCGTGAACCCGCATTTCTCTATCTCTGGCCATCTCTCTTACCTCGTGAACCCGCATTTCTCTATCTCTGGCCATCTCTCCTACCTCGTGAACCCGCATTTCTCTATCTCTGGCCATCTCTCCCACCCCGTCAACCCACATTTCTTTATCTCTGGCCATCTCTCCCACCCCGTCAACCCGCATTTCTCTATCTCTGGCCATCTCTCCTACCTCGTGAACCCGCATTTCTCTATCTCTGGCCATTTCTCCCACCTCGTGAACCCGCATTTCTCTATCTCTGGCCATTTCTCCCACCTCGTGAACCCGCATGTCTCTATCTTTGGCCATCTCTCTTACCCCGTGAACCCGCATTTCTCTATCTCTGGCCATCTCTTCTACTTCGTGCACCCACATTTCTCTATCTCTGGCCATCTCTTCTACCTCGTGCACCTGCATGTCTCTATCTCTGGCCATCTCTTCTATCTCGTGCACCCGCATTTCCAAGGTGTCTGCAGTGCCCCGTGTCCATCTCTGTGGTGGTCGATCATCTACCTTTTGAAAACAAAAGTCGTGGAAATTAGTAACTGTAAAACTCAAGTATATGTGAATACTGAACTATAATGTGGAAACTGAACTATAATGTGAAAGCTGAACTATAATGTGAAAACTCAGAGAGAGAATAACCCAGCACCAAATATGGGACAAGCCAACGTCTTTCCAGAGTTCAAACTCATTTGCGCATGCCGTTGGTTGCAGCAAGCACAGTTTTCAGTTATCCGTTACACAGGTAATTATAACAAAACAAATTAGTAAGACAATACACGAGTCTTCAATACGCACTGCTCATGTTGAACACCGTCTTGAACATGCTATGTCACCCCCGTGCTCCTCACTCGCCTCGATCTTCATTTGTAGCGTGCCGTGTGGCAGTCATCGTTGTAACTATGGTTGTATTACATCTCACTGTCCTGCTTTCCCTTCGCTTTATTGCCGTCATTGACTTAGCCGGTGGGGCGTGGGTCTGTCAGCGACTGGGGCGAGTGTCTTGTATGGAGATCGGGACAAATAAGGCGCTTCTGGAACGACTTTGTATACAAATCACGCGGCCGCGGGAGATAATACAGCAATATTAACGGCGAGATGGTTTGGTCATATAAAATAACACAACAGTCTACCGCAAACGAAAACGGACGGACAAGTTGAGGGAAATAGTACTAGTGGGAAGAACACATAAATGGATATGCCAATCCACATATGGATACAATCAAGCAGAAGAAAGCCCAAGCCCCTGTCAGCCGGAGATCCATTACCACCAACTTTCACCACAAAGATGCTAATGACAATAACGACCTCCCAACAGATTATTCGAAATACTGTTTATATACTTCCGAAACATAATTTAATAAATATAAATATATTTCAAAATACCATGCCGGGAATATGTTATTTTAGTAAGAACGCATTTCTAACTGGCAGTAATTACGTCAGTATGTTACAATTGTCTGTGGACTAGATAAACCCACACCACGTTGCCATTATATCATATAAATATATATGGCTACAGTAGATTTCTGCTTTGCTGAGTTGTGTTGGCCACCCTCCGACCAAACCATGTAAATAATTAATATAAACATGTCGATTCCAAACTGCAGTCACGCCGGGGCGCAGAGTCGAGGATGAGCGCTCAACCTTGCAAAATACACCAATGGCTGGTGCATTCATCACTTCTGGCAGCAAAAGACCAACGCCCGGCCTTCACGGGGCAGAACTGTTTTAACTAATACGCATATTTAAGCAAGCCTTCTGGCCTAAAGAAACAACAGTGGAAGATAAACTCTATGGGCCACTGAGTGAAATAATGAGATAAAAAGACAACATTGCAGATATACACAATGAATTTCAAGCGACGGAAGAAGAAGAATAAACCATGCCTAGTCTTTAGACTGATGTCACATGATTCTCCTGATATATCATGTATGATTATGACAGCAATAGTGTTTGCAGCATATGTGGGAATTTACCTTGAGGCGGATGAACATGAAGCCATTACAGCTCTTTACAAGTTCAGCCATGTTTTATAGGGATATTGATCATAAAAGACCCTTTTATGATATATACGCTCGTGGCGAAGGAATTACGGAAGCAATTCGAATCTCGCATACCGCGTTTGAAACACAACTGCGGGAAATTTGACAGTATACCGCCTTGCTTTGGTTTTAATACAATAGTATGAGTGTCGGTCAGTGGCGTGCAGAGGTTCTTTGATGCCCGGGGCCAACCCCTTGATTGGATGCCCCTAAATTGTTCTTTCCCTAATTCATTCCCCCTCCCCTCCCACTGCACTGTGCTGCCCCCTCTCCCTTCCCCCACCCCAGGACATTTTTTAGAATTGCACATTGCCGTATGGTACTTTCAGTCTATTTTGACGATAGGAAACACAATTGTAGACTTTGTATTTTATGCTTAGGAAGTTATGCTACTATCACTAATCATAGTATAGCCTGTATGGAAAACATGACATAAAAACTGTATTCAAAATTAAATATATATGTAATATGTCAGCACTCAGTCTCAGCGGTCAGCCACATACCCACATTTATTAAGTTCCATTCCCTAAATTGGATCTCCTGTCACAAAACACTTGAACTACTTCACTTTTTACATCCCTGGTGTCGATTTCTTGCTTAACCAAGCTCCGACCCTCGCGGAAAGAGCGCTTTTATTAGTTCAAAACCAATCGTCGTTGCCCTTCGCGGGGCGCGGCGGTACATCTGTCAAAAGGTAACGCAGGTGTCCTAAGGCGAGCTCAGCGAGGACGGAAACCTCGCGTAGAGCAAAAGGGCAAAAGCTCGCTTGATTTTGATTTTCAGTACGAATACCGAGGACGGAAACCTCGCGTAGAGCAAAAGGGCAAAAGCTCGCTTGATTTTGATTTTCAGTACCACTAATTGTATTACTCTTGGCTACCTTTTGTTTGCAAAGAGTCACTGCACGAGACTCTAGGCTACCATTTGTTTTGTAAAGAGTCACTATATTACAGAGTTTCCGACTTGGGTCAAGTTGGCGGGACATGTTTTCTTCTAACTTGACTAAAGACGGTTGATCGGCGGCTTGACAATCCACCATCATAAAACTCCCAACTGTTACAGAAACAGATTTCTGGCTCCAAATGTTTAACGCACAAACATAGAGAGCCACGACTTCTGCCCTATGCGCCAACTTAGGCACGAGAGGAAAGACAAGTAAAAACTGATTAAAGCAAGGTTAGTCAGTCGTGCTTGTGACATAGAAGACCTGAGGTGTGTTTTTATTAATTTCGATTATGACCTTTCACAACTTGCGATTGAAAATGCTATGGTCAGTAGTAGTCTATATGCAACGCACGCCGTCGGAAAAACATCCCTTCCAAATTGTAGTAACGACTACAGAACATCTTTATGATCGAGCGGAACTGTATTACCTCCAGCTTGGAAGAGCACCACAAAGTCAATTATTTCATCATATAACTGAACGGCCTTCACATCATTATCATAATAGCGTTCAAAGTCCAAACATTCCTTCTGTAATTTCTCTCTTCTTTTTCATCTGCAATTGCGACTGCGACTGAATGTAAATTCAAAAGAAATGCCAATCGGTCTCTGAGTTCTTGAAGGCGAACAGTGCGGTCTTCAATTTTCGTTTTTAATCTGTTCATGATCTCTACCATTTCTCTATTCATTTCTTGCTGTGCCGTCAATCCACTATCTCGTGCTGATTCGCCAGCCATCATTCTTCTTCACCTTGTTTGTGCAATTGCAATTCCCCATTTCTCACAATATTCGTCAGCTGAATGTATTGCATTGTGGATAATTTCGTCATTTTTCAAACTCAAGATTTGCACAAGCCTCTTTAGATCACAAGAGGCATCATGGAACCCCATTTTCGGATCCTGCAAACGTTTTGTCCCTTTCTCTATTGACGCTAAAATCTGGTACCAAAAATTTAATAAAGATATAAACGAAAATTGTTGAATAGAGTTCAGAAGCGAGCCTGCATCGCATTTGGTTTCCCTAGAAAATTCTCCTTCCTGCAGGTGTTGAAGGTTGGCAATAACGTTGTCCAACTCCGCGTGGTTTACTTGCACAGCGTCATGGAGAGAACTCCATCGTATATCACATTGTCTTTTGACAGTTCTAGAGGTTAATGATTTTAAGACCTCCCAACGGGAGGTAGATGAAGAAAACAAAAAGTGAACATCTTTTCCACAACTCCACAAAATGTAACGACAACAGGTTCCATCTCACTTGCACGGACACAGGCTAAATTGAGGCTGTGGTTCTCGCAATTCACAAACACAGCTTTTGGGTTAATGTCAAGAATTCTCTGTTGGGCACCTGCCCTCACTCCAACATAGCTGCAGCATTATCATATGCTTGGCCGTGACAGTCATTGATGACAATGTTATCTTCTTCTAATTTTGTTAAAGAATTTCCGTTACCAAGCTTAATGCATCTTTCTTGTTGACTTGGAAATATCCCAGAAATACCTTCTTTATGTCTACCTTTCTATTGCCATCATCAATATGAACATAACGTAGAATTTCGGATACCTGGAGTAGAACCCAACAATATGCTGAAATACTTGGCATCCTTAATTTCTGAAATAATTTTTTTCTTGACTGTTTCACCAAGAATATCGATTATTTCCTTTTGACTTCTGTTGGACATATACGTTACATTTTTTGGCTTATCTTTCCCTCTCTGCACGTGTTCCGCCAATGTAACATCTTATTTTGCCAACAGTCTGATAGTTGCTAAAATAATTCCCTGTATTTTCGCTTATTGTCTCCTCTGGCTCTGATACATATTAAATTCCTTCTCCTCGATGCCCACGATGGGCCAGATTCTGTTTTGTCAAAAATGCTATAACCTAGACAAGCCGTTCAGTTATTGCTTTCCATTTCTTCTTCATAGCGGACATTTGCTGTTGAAGTTCAGCATCTGTCGTAGTAGAACTCTTGAGTCGACTTACGAGGGTCAGGTATTCCCTAATGTGAGCTCTATGAGAAGGGCTTTTCTCATGATCAGGTATTCGAGGATTCAACTTTCTCCAAGTAGAGAAATCTTTTTCCTGGCTAAAGTTTGGCATAGACAACCGCTGTTCCTTTGAAAACAAAACAAAAACATACAAACCAGTAGCATACGTCCCGGTATGGAGAGTATAACAACCACTTTCTCGCCATGATTTCTCCATTTGTGAAAATTTTGTTAAACCACTTTTTTGAAGAAAAAAAACTTCTTCCATCCTTCTCAGCAAATGGGTAAATGCCCACTCTTATTTTGACATTTTCTGGACCATGTTGTACTATTGTCATTTTCAACTTATCTGAAATCGATTTCTTCAAATAGCCAAATCGTTTTTCTCCAAAGTGTGCTAAAGATCTCCTTTATCTTCCACTTCCTCACACTGAATCATCATTCTGACAATGAGACTGAGAAGACTCAAGGACTCCCAGGAGGAGAGACAGTATTATGTTCTGATTGAGCTGCAGATGAATCCTCCGAGTCCGAGCCAGCACCGTCATCATGATCATGATGATCATCGTTTACTTCTTCATGTTCAACAACTTGTTCTTTACTTCTATTTATCCAGGTATCTAATGCCCCTCTTTGACGGAACTGTTCCTTCGTATCTGCCCTCTTTTTCTTCCTGTTCTGTGCACCACTCGCTTGAACTTTCTTCATCTGTGACATTGGAATAAAAACCATCAATAAAAAAAGAATAAAGAAACCCACTCTTTTTACACAATTAATGGGACTAAACCTTCGGCATGAAGACAACACACATTTAACATAGATAAGTTCAACTTGGGTCTTGAGTGTTACGGCTAATTGCCGACCTGCGCACTTACGTCTTACTTCGCGATGTATTGTAAACATTAAATATTTGAATGGCGATTTATTGGCGGACGGTTATTAGTAACTTGCAACGAAATAGTTGCAAGAACACAAGATTTATCTAAAGTAAAGACGAATGGTACGCGTATGCCCCCCAAGCCAACGTCGGCTAATATTAATGGTTGTCTGCAAATGTTTGATTAAATCCTTACAACATAGATAAATAAATTATTTACTGTTGTGTCTTGCCGAGAAAAAAATTATAACAGACGACGCTTACCTAATTAAACCTATGAACGATAATACAATAATAACACTGCCGTTTTGAATTGTTACTTTTTGTGACCCTACCAACACACTCACACAACTGTTGATTGCACTGTTGTCAAGGAAATTAACACTGGCTTTTTGTGACCCTACTTACACACTCACACAACTGTTGGTTGCACTGTTGTCAAGGAGATTAACACTGGCTTTTTGTGACCCTACTTACACACCCACACAACTGTTGGTTGCACTGTTGTCAAGGAGATTAACACTGGCTTTTTGTGACCCTACTTACACACCCACACAACTGTTGGTTGCACTGTTGTCAAGGAGATTAACACTGGCTTTTTGTGACCCTACTTACACACTCACACAACTGTTGGTTGCACTGTTGTCAAGGAGATTAACACTGGCTTTTTGTGACCCTACTTACACACCCACACAACTGTTGGTTGCACTGTTGTCAAGGAGATTAACACTGGCGCTCTCTAACTCAAGAACAGATAACTCGGCCAGTTTATATATATACACACGCGCACACAAATATATACATCTCGGCGTCATTGATGAAGTCAGACGCAGCGCGTGACTAACACGCGCGGTCTTGTCAACAACACTAGGCCGCCGGCGTAGATGCATTTTGACAAAAGAAGTCCCGTTGGAAAGATGCAAAATTATCAACTATTTGGTCCACGTAGAGTGATACACATTTACAAATAAATGTTATAATGGGTGTTGAATGCAAACATGCAATCATTGGCATTACAATTGCTATGAATATTCCACAACAATATTAAATGTTCATAGTTGGATGACAACTGCCATGTCCCGCCATTGAAATACCACAATATACAGCATGCCATCTTTATAATTTAAGTTTGATACGGGATTGCCAACTCTAATAGTTGAAAACTACATACTCGTAAGTAAAAATGGATGATAAAGTTTAAAAAAAACAAACATACTAGAACAATGCACAAAGTCTGGTTTAAATGGAATTGACGGGTGTACTTACGTCTCATAAAGTCAGTCTATACTACTGTCAGGACACGGATTTGAGAACACGAAAGGTATAGATTCGTAGCTCGTGGAGGCAAACATAATTTCCAGTAATCGGTTTCTGTTTTAGTGCAATCTTGAAATAATCGGGGAACTTAACATAACGAGTACTCTACAAGAAAACGAAAATTAACGGGAAAAAATCTCCGGTAAAATTCATCAAACATAACCGTAGTACCTACTAAAATGGTTCACAATGCATTAGATACTATTATTAGTACGATTCGTATGATACGAAATTATTCCGTCAATACAAGCGTAAGAGATGTGACTGGGCCAACGCCAACCCCCTAATTAGATGCCCCCCCCCCCGGCTGGATGCCCGAGGCCGTCGCACCCCCTGCACCCCCATTTGCACGCCACTGGTGTCGGTCGTTCATAAAGCAACGGCAAACTAGTGAATGTAAATTTGCATAGAAATCAAATGCTTGGGTGACTGTGACGTTCTGTAAGAATATGCAACTAACTTTATATGTTTTCATATGTGTTGAGTGTCCCGTCTTGTGGCTGAAGCTTTGTTTGTAGTTGTTTGAGGTTGCAGTGACAGTGATTGTGGCTAACACGACAGTGTGTGTGTGTGTGTGTGTGTGTGTGTGTGTGTGTGTATGTGTGTGTGTATGTGATAATCTGTGTAGTTGACATGACAGTGTATGTGGTTGGACAGTGCCAGCTATCCCACTGTGAACATCTGTGTGCTATCTATATAAGCTTATCATCTGTGTTTGTGTCGGTGGGTGGGAGAATGAACGAACAAACTATTTTCAAAGGGCTAAGAATTGGGCAGGCAGGTCCGTCCTACATTCTGTCCTTCTTATATCTCTGTTCTCATACATTATTTCATGCATACATCACTTATGAAGCTAATCTTAGACAACAACAGAGCAATGTGCATTAAAACGCATGGGAAATGTGCAATAAGCAAGAATACACACCAGTGCTCTGAATGTCAAAGTGAAGAAATTCAACCAAGCGCGGGTAAACGGCGGGAGTAACTATGACTCTCTTAAGGTAGCCAAATGCCTCGTCATATAATTAGTGACGCGCATGAATGGATTAACGAGATTCCCACTGTCCCTATCTACTATCTAGCGAAACCACAGCCAAGGGAACGGGCTTGGTAGAATCAGTGGGGAAAGAAAACTCTGTTGAGCTTGACTCTAGTCCGACTTTGTGAAGACACATGAAGGGTGTAGTATAGGTGGGAAAGCAAGAGCAATTGAAATACCACTACTTTTATCGTTTCTTTACTTATTCAGTCCAAGCGGAGAGCGGGGCACAAGCCCCTCGCTTCTGGAGTTAAGCGGAAACCGGCGCTCGTCGTCGGTACGCAATCCGCTCTGAAGACAGTGTCGGGCGGGGAGTTTGACTGGGGCGGTGGGAGCCGCACGAGTCAGGCGGGGAGTCTGACGGTAGTACACGCTTACAAGGTCCAGACATTTGCGTTTGACAGGTGTATGCGCCCAGTGGTCCGGCCGCGTATACGACACTTACCTGCGGGTTTGGCTGAACTCCTCTAAGTCCAAATCCAAAGGTGTTTAGGGTCTGGCCATCGCTCTTCTCCTGCTCGTGGAGGCGATGTCTCGGAGGTTTGACGCCGAGCCGCCAGCGTCTGCAGCCTACCTTGTTCCAGATAGTTGGTTATCCTTCCTCTGGATCAACCAGGCAAGGCCGGAAATTCCTAACACAAAGTTTGCCCCTCCGGTCTCTGAGTTCTTGGCCAACATGTGTCTCAATTTTGGCAATCTGTCATGATCTCACATACTTTATTCATTTCTTGACTGGCCGTCCCACTATCTCGGACAGATTGAGCCATCATTTTTCATTCAACTTAGTTTGTGGCAATTGAATTATTTTCATAATATTCGTTATTGAATGTATGCATTGTGATAATTTCAAATTTTTTAAAGCTCATGATTGCACAAGTCTTTGATCAAAGAGGCAGATGGAACCCCATGTTCGGATCCTGCAAACGTTTTGATTTCTTATTGGCAAATCTGGTCAAAAATTTAGAATAAAGAAAATTGTTTAGAGTTGAAGCGAGCCTGCATCGATTGGTTTTTAAAACTGTTTAGGTGTTGAAGGTTTGCAATAAGTTTGTCCAATCCGCGTGGTTTATTGAAGCGTTTGGAGATAACTCCATCGTATATCACATTGTCTTTTGAAGTAGACGTTAATGATTAAAACTGCCCAACGGGAGGTAGATGAAGAAACAAAAAGTGAACATCTTTTCCACCTTCAAAATGTAAACAACTGTTCCTTACTTGGGGATAAATTAGGCTTGGTTTGCAATTCACAAACACAGTTTTGGGTTAATGTCAGATTTCTGTTGGGCACCTGTCACTCCAACATATAGATTATCTATGCTTGGCCGTGACAGTCATTGATGCAATGTTTCTTCTTCTAATTTTGTTAAATATTTCGTACCAATAATGCATCTATTCTGTTGACTGGCCTATCCCAGAAATACCTTCTCGAGTCACTTTCTTTGCCTCATCAATAGTGTAACATAACTTAGAACTCGGAACCTGGAAACAACCAACATATGTGAAATACTTGTCATCCTAATAGGCTGAATAAGATTTTCTTGACGTTTCACCAGAATATCGTCCGTGAGGCTGTTGGACAATACGTTACATTTGGCTTTCTTCCCTCTCTGCAGTGTCCGCCAGTACATCTTACTTGCCAACAGTCAATAGTGCAAAATAATTTGAATTTTGTTATTTCGGGATTTGAGATTTAAATATTGAGTACAACCCCTACTGGGCAACGATGATCGTATTCTGGGGATGAACCTATGGCCTATCCACGTCATGTGGAAAAGCACTATACTCGAGTTTCGCTCTCGTTTGAGCTCGTCAGTAGTGCATATCCTTGACCGGACCCGGAAACAAACCCCGGATCACTGGCGTGTGAAGCGGGTGTGTAAACACTAGACCACTCGGCACACGCTGGACACGGCCAAATTATCACAACAGAATATTACAACATCACCCATCGTAGGCTATAGCTCAAGATCAATATTTAAATCTCAAATCCCGAAACAACAAAATAAATCAATTTGATTATTGCTCGCTGGAACTTAGGTGGCCTTGTGTACCTTGTCAGTGAGAAGACCTGATCGTTCGGGTCCACATCGATTGACGGACGTCAGTCGCGGTGATCGGGCAAATCTTGAGCTACAGCCTACAATGGGTAACGTTGTAATATTCATTTGTGATAATTTGACCGTGTCCAGCGTGTGCCGCGTGGTCTAGTGTTTACACACCCGCTTCACACGCCAGTGATCCGGGGTTTGTTTCCGGGTTCGGTCAAGGATATGCACTACTGACGAGCTCAAACGTGAGCGAAACTCGAGTATAGTGCTTCCACATTGACGTGGATAGGCCATAGGTTCATACCAGAATACGATCATCGTTGCCAGTAGTGGGTTGTGCTCAATATTTAAATCTCAAATCCCGAAACAACAAAATAAATCAATTTGATTTACTTTATTTTTTTTTTTTTTTAAAATCTTTGTTTAACGAGAGCGTGAACATGGGCATTAAAGTTTAGATTTCTATCAATGATAAGACCCAGCGCTGCGTGCTTAGTTACACTTTCTACAGGCAAGTTACCAATGTGGAGCTGAAGAGTTCTCTGTGAGTTTAGAGTGCAGTCTTTGCCTGGTTGCTTTTAACATAAATTTTTTTAAAGAATGGTAATTTACATACTGTTTGCATAACTTCAGTTTAATTCCCGTTGCAAGGACGATTCTAGCACATCAGTCCCTAGAATTTGTATATACTCTGCAGTCGTCTGCAAATAGATCGCAGGACGACGGAAGATATAAGAGAAGATCATTTATAGAAATGTCAAATAACAAAGGGCCATATATAAACCCCTGAAGTGCACCAAAATTAAAGGTAATGGTTTGGGATAACGATTGTGTGAGTGATATTACTTGTTTTCTTTTTGATAAAAAGGATTTTTATTAATGTCACTATATTAAAGCTTACTCTCCTTGTTTCCCGTTTTTAATTAAAATAGAACTGCATGTTCAGAATAATGGGGGAAGGCTTGTCGTAGACTGGCTGGATTGCCTTATGCAGTAATGTGTGGCTGCTGGTTGTCTAGTGACTACCGCTTCCATAGACGAAGAGCTGTATTTTTTGTGGAGAACTTTGTGTTGGCATTCTGACAGCGGCATTATGCACTGTGTACCTGTTCGGGCTGTTGCTTTGTCGAGACTTCTGATTGTTCCACTTTTCACACGGGGCAGTGAGGAGCATTTTGTGTGATATTCACTGGCACAGGAACGGAGAATAATGGGAACGATCCGTTGCCGTGAAGTCGGAACCGCGACTAACGACTAATGACTAATTAAAATTGTATGATCTATCATAGCATGGCTAGAGAAAAATTGCATAGGAATTGAAAAACAACACAACAGTAAAAATACCAAATGAATGCACGAAAGAATTCAGGAGCTTACTAATCAAAGAACGCGTACATCAACAGGCTGCCTAAAAACAAAAGATGGACAAATAATAATAGAAAAATATAAGATTTTACATGTATGGTCAGATTAAGTGAAACACCTCTATGATGACAACAGAAAATAACAGTATGATATTCCAAATAATAATGAAAGACCATCAATTTTGAAGATGGAGATTAAGAGTTCTCTTAACCATATGAAAAGTGGCAGGACTCCCGGTTCAGACAACATCACTGTCGTATTTTATTTTAAAATATATGTCGTCCCTGGGGTGAGGTGAATCAACATCGACATCCTTTTAACCCCATATCACTATCTTGAAGATCTTCTTGATTTCTGTCCACAAAACCCCGTCGATACCTGGATCTCTCTCTCTCTCTCTCTCTCTCTCTCTCTCTCTCTCTCTCTCTCTCTCTCTCTCTCTCTCTCTCTCTCTCTCTCTCTCTCTCTCTCTCTCTCTCATTACTGTATCAAGCCCCCTCTCATTCTTTTCCCAAAACACACTAAACAACACTGGCAATAACAAAACAGCCATTTAGTTTAATAGAGAAAAGTGTCATGTATGTGCAAAGTGTCTGAGTAGAATATCTGTCGTATAATCTAGTGTGTATGCAGAATCAGACCGAACAGCCAAGGAGCACAGTCTGCTTCATCATCGTACTGGCCACACCACAACACCATATCAGGGACAGAAAACCTCATCCAAGTGATGTGTCTCTCAGGCCAAGTGTCGACTTCTTCAGATAGCTCGTAAACACTCCGGATGCTTGGTCTTCAATAGTGGAAACAGTCCAATATTGATCATCGATCTAGCACACGCAGTGTAACTACTCTGTTCATTAAATGTTCTGTGATCAGAGAATCCTACAAATATTATTACTGTCACTTTGGAAAACCTAAATGTTCGTGTGTCACTTCTTGTAAGATTTTCCCAATGTTAACACACAATGTTACTGTTCCAGGTAGTTACATCTGTTAGTGTTCCTGGTACAGGTGTTATTTACAGTGTCCTGAATTTTCTGTGATGTAACTATCGCTTAAGAAAACACACGTATAATCATCACGTCCTGCTCATCAGAGGCCAGATTCCTGCAGACCATCTGGGTTATGGGCCCAGTGCAAAAGCCTCTCAGTAAACTCTGCCTTCAATACTTGAGCCATCACTTTCTATGACTTTGTTGCTAGCTTTTTGGTAGAATAACGTGGAACAGTTGAGTGGAACCTGTTGAATAGAGAACACACCTGGTGAGAGCAACCCAATTCTGACCTTTATTAGGTGAGTGAAGGCCACCAGCCGCACTCAGAAAAAATAACAGAGAACCAAACTCTGTCATAAGGCCGAGGAGCTCATCACTTCGGTCTGAGTCATGGTAAGACAAGGAAAGACTAACGGAAACGGGTAGAAACCCAGCACATCCTTCTTCTTGGTTTTTGGCCTTGGAGCACGTCTGATCTTTTCTAGGTCCTTCTCCTCTGGGACAATTTGTTCTGGAGTGATGGTGTGACCTAGAAATTCCAGAGTCTGGTAACCAATCATGCACTTGGTTGGGCGAGCGGTAAACCCTGCTTCCCTGAGTCTATTGAAAACTCTCTCCAAGGATTGCAAATGGTCATCCATGCTGTCACTAGCAATCAGTATATCATTCATGAGCGAGATAATGGACGGATCCTGTAAGGGATCTAACAAGGTCCTCATCATACGAGTAAACACACTAGGTGCATTGCTGAGTCCAAAAGGCATGATCTTGAATTCGTAGTGTCCATTGGGAGTACTGAAAGCTAGCAGGTTTGACCGGGATTTTGACCTCTGGTTTGACCGGGTTCTGATAATAACCACGACTCAGATCCACTTTTGAGAAGTACTTGGCCTTATGGAGCCTAGCAAATAACTGAGTTGGATTCGGCAAAGGTTCCACCTGAAATTGAGTATGACTGTTCAGAAGTCGATAGTCTATACACAACCGGTGTTCTCCACTTGGTTTGCGTAACAAAACCACCCCCGCATTGTATGGGGATGTGGATGGTGCAATCACGTCATCCTTCAGTAGTTTCTGTATTTCCTCCTCCAGGGCCTTTTCTTTAGAGAATGGCACTGGGTAAACCCTTTGGCGAACAGGCTCTTGTGTGGTCAAGGTCATCTCGAACTCCACCAACCTCGTTCGTCCTGGTTTATCAGTCAGTATCTGCTTATGAGACTCGAGAACCTGGGTAATCTTTTCCCTCTCCTGGGAAGTCAGATCAGGGTTCACTTGCACATCCCTATAGGTTTCCTGGTGTACCAGGGGATATTGCCTACCCTCGTTGGTTCCCATTTCAGTCTCCACTGCAACTGCCATTGCCATGAGGTGGGCTGCTTTGTCTCCGGGTCTCTCCTCGTATTTCCGCAGGAGATTAATATGGAAAATCTTCGACTTTCCCCGGATCCGGATCTGATAGTTGGTTCTGGATATCACCCTTTTGTTGGTTCCCGTTGGGAGTAGCAACAAGACTTTGTCTCCCACCTCTAGAGATCTGTCTTTAGACCTACGGTTGTAGTAAGCCGCATGTCTTTTTCTGGCCTTTTTCAAGTTTTGATTCGCCAGAGTCCATCCCTTGTGAAGTTTTTCTTTCAGTTCCTCCACGTATTTATAAGAGGAGATCACTTCTTCTGACGTCCCTCCTCAGTCCAACTCCTCAACATGGCTTCCAATGGTCCTTTGATTGGACGACCAAACAGCAAAGTAGCGGGTGGTAGTCCGGTTGAGCCATGAGGTACTTCCCGATAGGCGAAAAGCGCTGCTGGGATAAATTCATCCCACCTATCAGGTTTTTCCTGTGCCAGTTTCCTGAGCATTGTCATCAACGTGCCGTTGAAACGCTCTACTTGTCCATTGGCTTGAGGGTGGTAAGGGCTGGTATGTATATGGTTAGAGTGGAACACCCTAAATACCTCCTCCATGAGTTTCCCACAAAACTGGGACCCATTGTCCGTCAGAATTTGATTAGGGAAGCCTAATCTGGTAAAGGCCTCCATCAGTGCATCAGCCACTCGTTTCGAGTCAATTGTGGTCAATGGTATGGCTTCACCCCACATCGTACAGCAATCCACCATTGTGAGTATGTACATATTCCTCTTCCTAGTCCTAGGAAGTGGACCCACGATATCGATGGCTACCCTCTCGAAAGGAGAGTTCATGATGGGCATTTCACCCAAGACCACCGGCGCTGTCCAGTGTTTCGGTGCCACCCTCTGGCACTCAGGGCATGACTTCACATACCGACGCACATCACCTGTCAATCCCGGCCAATAGTAATGGCAGGAAATTCGCTGCATGGTGGCGGCAATACCCATATGCCCACTAAATGAGATGGTATGCCCCATATGAAGAATCTGGGAACGGTAGGCCTTCGGGACCACCAACTGACCGTGTAGGTTGTCTCCCCTTCCGGCTCTCCTGTAGAGTATCCTATTCTTCATATAGTACTGCCCCCGTTTTGGTGGATCAGCACTTCTCTGCAGCTTCTTGTAGCAAGGACGTAAGGTTGCATCCTCACTCTGGGCAGTTCGCAACTCCCCCGGCAGTGGGTTAGTGACAATTGCTTCTGCCTGATCAGTTCTCGTCTGAGAGCGAGTCTGAATTGCTCCCATATGGATTGGCTCCCTGGGCATTCCCAGAAAGACATACCGGCAACCGAGGATGACGGGAAAAATGGGATCGGTCAATACAGCGGCCTTGATTGTGCCGGTGACATATCTTGACCGAATCTCCACTTTGGCGATTGGCAACTTCATGGCTACAGCACTCTTCTGTGCACGCTGTATCTCCATGGTCTCACCTGTGAATTGTTCTGGGTGTATCAGATCCGCAGAAATCACGACCTCCCCGTCCAGTCCTGTGTCATACAAACACTCCACTTGACGGCCGTTAACCTATATCAATTCCACTACAGGTGGCTTGTCCTGGTCTGGAGTCTCTTCTTCGGCCTCGACTTGTTCGGTAGCCTCCACCTTAGGTTCTACTGGGCACACGACGAAATGAGAATCTCCTGACTTAAATCTGCAGTCTTTAGCATTATGCGTGTTCGACCTGCAGTGTTTACACCATTTCCCTGTCCTAGATTTTCTCGTGCCGGACTTCGGTGAGCTCTCCTGGTTGTGAGCTTCCTTGTCGACCTCAGCATTTTCAGTGGCAACCTCCTTTGGAGCCACTTTACACGCCGCGAAGTGAGGGCTCTTAGCCTTCGATTTGCATTCCCTCGTATTGTGAGAGGGCGACTTACAAATCGAACACCACTTCTCCGACCACGGTCGTTTTGGTGAAGAGCTCGAAGTGCTCTTGCTTCCCTCCTTCGTCTTCTCCAAACTCTCCTCTGAAGTTTTAACATATGGTTCCACTTTCTTGGTTCCTGTGCTTTTAGATTTCTTCCGGTCATGTTTCTCCTGACTTTTGGTGTTTGTGGAAAGGTTTTCTCCCGCCTCCCCATGTACCTCGACGAACCGTTCTGCCAATTTCGTCACGATGTCAATACGGCCCCTTGTTCTACCAAGAATGTCCTGAGAGGTTTCGACATTTGCTTTCGCATCTGGTCGACTATCATGAGCTCTTCCAGACTCTCATAGTCATGCGCGAACTCAGCCAAATCAATCCACTTACGGAGATAGGATTTCAGACGCAGACTGTAGGCGGCAAACAACTCTCCCGGTTCTCGTTTCGCTGTTCGAAATTTTTTCCGGTAAGTATGTGACGTAACTTCGAAACGTTTCAGCAGAGCCTTTCACTTCATCGTAATTGTTTTCGTGTCCTGGCGGCAGACGAGAATAGACCTCTTAACCTGTCCCGCGTAATCCCTGGGACAGCTTAAGACACCATTTGTCACGATCCAGACCCATAGCAACAGACATGGCCTCGAAGCGTTGTAAGTACTGGTCGATCTTCTCTTTGTCTTCTTCGTAGACCGCTAGTGGGAACTTCATAGCATGGTAACTATGTCCACCCACTGGGGTTGAGCCAGGGAGAGAGGAACCTCCCACTGCTCCCTCAGTTTCCCCACTAGATTGCCTCTTCAGATCGAGTTCCCGCATTCGGTACTCGTGCTCCCTTTTCTGAGCTTCTTGTTTAGCTTCCAATCTATTAGCAGCTTGCTCCGCCTCAAGATTCCTAGCAGCTTGCTCAGCTTCAAATTTCTTAGCAGCTTGCTTAGCTTCCAGTTTCTTAGCAGCTTGTTCAGCTTCAAGTTTCTTAACAGCTTGTTCAGCTTCAAGTTTCTTAGCTGCTTGCTCAGCTTCCAGTTTCTTAGCTGCTTGCTCAGCTTCCAGTTTCTTAGCTGCTTGCTCAGCTTCAAGTTCCAGCCTTCTAGTGGCTTGCTCAGCTTCAATCCTCTTAGTTTCTAACTCCATCTTTCTCAATTCCATCTCAGCCTTCCGATCTTCTCTTTCTGCTTGACGCAAATCTCTCTCCACCTCCTGTATATAATCTGTTAGTGCAGAACCCGACAAACCCATTCCTTCCCCCTTTGCCCTTAGTTCTGCCATAGTTAGTTTAGGAGTGGCCATATTTCAGAGAGGTAAGTCAGCAGGTTGAGTGTAAATTATCTCCAAAACAAATATATAGATAATCACTAATTAAAATGTATCTATATATTTAACACCACACAGCACAACACAACACAATCACTCAGTGACAAGAGTAGAATTAGGACCAAAGACCTATGTAGACGTGTGAAGTGTGAACAGGTAAGATATGTGTCTTAACTCCTATCCACATTCATCATAGCTGGATCCTCGTTAATCTGATATCACCGTCACGTGTCGAGATATCCGGTGTCAGGCAATCCCGTGTCAAGATATCCCGCGTCGAGATATTCCGTGTCAAGATATCCCGTGTCAAAATATCCCGGACGATCCCCCAGTAATGTCGTATTTTATTTTAAAATATATGTCGTCCCTGGGGTGAGGGGAATCAACATCGACATCCTTTTAACCCCATATCACTATCTTGAGGATCTTCTTGATTTCTGTCCACAAAACCCCGTCGATCCCTGGATCCCTCTCTCTCTCTCTCTCTCTCTCTCTCTCTCTCTCTCTCTCTCTCTCTCTCTCTCTCTTATTACTGTATCAAGTCCCCTCTCATTCTTTTCCCAAAAACACACTAAACAACACTGGCAATAACAAAACAGCCAATTTAGTTTAATAGAGAAAAGTGTCATGTATGTGCAAAGTGTCTGAGTAGAATGTCTGTCGTATAATCTAGTGTGTATGCAGAATCAGACCGAACAGCCAAGGAGCACAGTCTGCTTCATCATCGTACTGGCCACACCACAACACCATATCAGGGACAGAAAACCTCACCCAAGTGATGTGTCTCTCAGGCCAAGTGTCGACTTCGTCAGATAGCTCGTGAACACTCCGGATGCTTGGTCTTCAATAGTGGAAACAGTCCAATATTGATCATCGATCTAGCACACACAGTGTAACTACTCTGTTCATTAAATGTTCTGTGATCAGAGAATCCTACAAATATTATTAATGTCACTTTGGAAAACCTAAATGTTCGTATGTCACTTCTTGTAAGATTTTCCCAATGTTAACACACAATGTTACTGTTCCAGGTAGTTATATCTACTAGTGTTCCTGGTACAGGTGTTATTTACAGTGTCCTGAATTTACTGTGATGTAACTATCACTTAAGAAAACACACATATAATCATCATGTCCTACTCAGCAGAGGCCAGGTTCCTGCAGACCATCTGGGTTATGGGCCCAGTGCAAAAGCCTCTCAGTAAACTCTGCCTTCAATACTTGAGCCATCACTTTCTATGACTTTGTTGCTAGCTTCTTGGTAGAATAACGTGGAACAGTTGAGTGGAACCTGTTGAATAGAGAACACACCTGGTGAGAGCAACCCGAATTCTGACCTTTATTAGGTGAGTGAAGGCCACCGGCCGCACTCAGAAAAAATAACAGAGAACCAAACTCTGTCATAAGGCCGAGGAGCTCATCACTTCGGTCTGAGTCATGGTAAGACAAGGAAAGACTAAAGGAAACGGGTAGAAACCCAGCAGATGCCCTACTGGAAGATCCTACCATTTTACATTGCCTCAATCCCCCCAACCATCCTCAATCTCTCTAAATATTATCCCACTAGATTGTCCTTAACTCACTGAGTTAAATGATATCTCACACCAGCTAGTTTAAGCTACGCGATAGGCTACTGTTGCCGACGCTCTTATAATACGTTCTAACACCGCACTTATAATACGTTCTATCACCGCACAGTACTGCACTCTATTCCTAAGAATAATCTAAGTTAGATATGTTTAATAGAATACCATATAGTTATTCCTGTTGTAGATGGAGACTATGAAATCACAGACTGGATCGATGTCCGCCGATATACATCACCAATAGACGACTATAGTCTCTCTCTATAGAAACAACTAGGAATACTGCACCGGTCCGTAGCGCTTCACAACTTTTGGTCGACTAACCCAAAGTTGTTTACCTCACTGTTTTTATACTGGGTATAAATGACGTCACAAACTGTCTAGACACTAGACAGTCTAGAATCTATTTTTCTCCCTCCTGTTTAGACTGGGTGGAAACAACCCGCCGTCTATTTTGCTTTCATCTGGGAACCTGTTTCCCGTACAACAAAAAGTCTTGCCCGCCTGTGAACCAGAGAATAATTTCCCCACAACACAAGATCTAGCCGACTTCTGCCCAGACATTCCGTCTATCACATCAAAGGCTGGCTGCCGCCTTGCAGACGGATGGCGCTATAGTCCCTCCTCGAGCAACAACATATTAAAGAAATGCCGACTGTGTGTAGACATTTGGCGCGACTTTCTGTCATCGATCGAAACCTTCAAGTTTTTAATGTGACAATCACAACATAAATGATTAATGCTTTAGAAGAATATGGAATAGATCAAGTCATCAGACTGCTGAATATTATATATGATACTGGATATATACCTCATGAAGTATGTAATTCTGTATTTATTACAATCCCAAAGAAATAAGGAGCCTTGGAATGTGATCAACATCGACATCGAACAATTAGTATAATGAGTCACATCACGAAGAATGTGCTAATAATTATCATGCAAAGAGTTAGGAAGAAAATGCAACCCGAAATGCTTGCTTGCTTGCTTGTGTTCGCTGGCTGTGTCCTCCAGCGCGAAGTCCTGTATGTCGGATGAAGACATCCTGTTGTCCAACATCAATGTGATGTCATACAGGACCTGATGTTTGCATGAGTATCCGTTGTCTCATGTCTGGCTTATTGGTGTGCAGACTGGTGTTTACTCGCCGTGCAGGCAGACACTCCGACTTCGGAGGAATCAACGATCCTACGGACTTTAGCCAGGACCCCGAAGGGACCTGTTTCCCAGGATGCTTGGTGAGGACGCGTCAATAGATTTTGGCCAGTATAGAACCCAGCCCAGGTGCCTTGGAAACACTTTGCGTCCCGTAACCTGAAATAGGAGAAGAACAATGTTGCTTTGTCGAAGACAAGGGAACAGTAAGCGCTGTGTATATGCATAGAACATTAATTGAACATTCTATAGAAGTAAACAAAGACAAGCGGAAAGAGCTCAGCTGCAAGATCAGATAGATGAGCTAAAAAAAGCATATCAAGCTGCTGCAAACACCGGCACCGACCAGCGACAATGAAAAGCTGCTTGCTGAAATAAAGGAAATCCAGCAAAACACCAAGCAAGAAATTGAACATTTAGCCGAGATGAAGAAGGAAAACGAAGAAATACTACGCACCATTAAAGCGAAGAGAGAGAGAGAGAGGGAGAGAGAGAGAGAGAGAGAGAGAGAGAGAGAGAGAGAGAGAGAGAGAGAGAGAGAGAGAGAGAGAGAGAGAGAGAGAGAGAGAGAGAGAGAGAGAGAGAGAGAGAGCGGCTAAAAGCTGAAATGAAATCAATTCAAAACGAACCAACAGAAGCCATGCAAGAGACCACAGAGAAGCCGCAATATGAAATCCAACAAAACACCAAGCCGGAGCCCCAAGATAAAACCAGCAGCCGAACCACAACGCCCGAGACATTCAAGGGGAAACCAACATCCCGCCAGACAGCCGAAGAAAGCCAAGATGAGTACCCTGACGACGGCATGGAGTGGCCCGAGAGTGGACCTATCTTGGAGGAGTGCATAGAAGCGTCAAAGAGAGAGGGAATTAAAGAGGGACTCAGGCGTGAGGAATTCAGAAGGCGATGGGAAGAAAAAGAAAAGAAGAAGCCCGAGAAACTCAGGGGGAAACCGATAGAATACCCTGAGATACACTATGACAATGAGGTCGGCATCGAGTACTATATAGATGATGGTGAGATCGTCCCATGGCTGACTGCAGAGGAAGCAATCGAAAGACAGCAAGAATTCAAACGCGAAAGTGAAAAAAAAAAAAAGCGCAAGGAGGTAAATAACATCGAAAAGCTTCTACAGGCAATACACAAAACAGGAGGCAAAAATACCAAATAAAAAGTCCTTATAAGGACTGAAACAAGTCAAGCCAGGAGCCTTCACCAACAAAAGAAACCACCAGAGGAGACGGGCACAAAAGACAGCCGCCGACCATACCCCCCAGCTGACGTCACAGACACAAAAGCCGATAACCAGTCTGGGTCATGACCAACGCTTAACAGCGCACAAAACAAGAATCTTGGCGAATAAACCCACAAAAACCACGGATCTCAAAATAACCAAAGCCGAGGAGGCAGATTTAACGAGACCGAATATGGAATTATTTGTTGTTGTTGAAAAATTGGAATTGGAATTGGAGGAATAGCATAGCTACGTAGACTATTCAACCATGTTTGGGTAGAACAACAGACACCACTAGACTGGGGAAACGCCATAATTATCCCAATTTGGGAAGAAAAATAAAAACAAAGGCATCAAAAGAGACAGCACACATTGCAGGGGCATTTCTCTTTTGAGTCACACTGGAAAAATGTTTGCAAAATTCTTCAGAAATGATTACGAACTACTGTAGAACGTCAGCTAAGCGAAACACAATTTGTATTCAGGAAAAAATAAAGGATGCACAGATGGCATGTTTGCTCTTAGACAACTTATAGAAAAATCAATTGAATTTAATGAAACACTACTTAGCCTTTGTCGACCAAGAAAAGGCATTTGATAGAGTAGATAGAAACAAGCTGTGTGAAATCCTTAAACAATATGGAGTGAGTACACATCTAACAAATCTATGTACAAGCTTATACAACAACAGTGAATGCATAGTGAGAGCAACTGGAGGACACTCAGAACCCTTCTCAATAAGATCCGGAGCACGACAAGGTTGTGTCCTGTCCCCTCTTTTGTTTGTTCATAACATATATAGACAATATATGTAAAGAAACCAGCCAAAGTGAGACCACAAGACGAGAACACAGAAGAAGAACCATCTGCAAGTCTAACCATTAGAGAACTCCTGTTTGCGGATGACCAAGCACTAATAGCAAAATCAGCAGAAGAATTACAAGACCACATGAATAATCTAAACGAAATGTGTAGGGAACATAACATGAAAATTAGCACAAGTAAAACAGAGGTAATGACTATAACTAAAGAAGAAAAAACAACAATTCACCTAAACGAACATCCCCTGAAACAAGTAAAGAGTTTCAAGTACCTAGGAAGTACGAGGGGAAGTCAATAAGTAAATCACAAATGGCTGTAGAAAAATAACTAAATATGATAACAACTTGAAACCAGTTTATTTTTATACACACATTGTCCCTTTATTTTTCAACAAAATTTCCACCAACATTGATGCACTTATACCATCGTTTTATCAGTCCTCCCAAACCGGCTGCATAGAACTGCGTGTTCTGTTTTCTAAACCACGTTTTCACTTCACATTCAACTTCGGCGTCATTCGCGAAATGTTTCCCGCCAAGGTGGGTTTTTAGTGGAACAAAAAGGTGGAAATCGCTAGGGGCTAAGTCGGGGCTATAAGGTGGATGTTCCCGAATTTTCCATCCTAGTTGGTTAATTTTCTCCTGAGTTAATCGAGCCGTATGTGGTCTGGCATTGTCATGAAGAAGCAACACTCCTCTAGTCAGCAGTCCTGGGCGTTTTCTTCGAATTGCATCATGAAGCATCAATAGAACTTCACAGTACGATTCAGAATTCACATTATCACCTTCTTCTTGAAGTTGGTTAAAAGCACGCCTTGACAAGCCCAGAACACTATCAGCATAACCTTCCCCGCTGATGGCGTAACCTTGAATTTTTGGACACAAGGCGAAGAAGGATGTTTCCATTGCATCGAAGCATGGGCTGGTATTGATGCACCCATAATTCGTCCCCAGTAACAATCCTGTTCAGCATGTCTTCTCCTTCATCTTCGTATCGACAGAGATAATGCAAGGACAGGCCAAATCGGTTCATTTTGAATTCCTCCTTTTATTGTTTGGGTACCCACCTTGAGCACACTTTCTTAAATTTCAATCGATCATGCATTATGCTGAACCATGTGAGCACCCTATTGCAGATGCTACAGTGTCTGTCGTTACTGGCCCGTGCCCTCTAATCATCTCCTCCACCCGTTGCACGGATGCTTCTGTTGCAATCTCAACAGGACGACCAGATAGGATTTCATCAACAATTTTAGAGCGTCCTTGAGAAAATATTTCTACCCAGCTATGCATCACTTTAAGGGAAAAGCACGTTGCTCTTTGGTTGTACACTCCGTAAGTACAATCGCCATTTTGAGTATGCGTTGCGCATGCACACGAGACACCTAGCGCCACCTGACGAACGGGAATGCAAAGTTCGATGTTGCTGTCACCTAATGACACATGTAGAAGACACCTGGGCACATATTGCAGATGCTACAGAGTCTATCGTTACTCGCCTGTCACCTCCAATCATCTCCTCCACCCGCTGCACGGATGCTTCTGTTGCAATCTCAACAGGACGACCAGATCGGATTTCATCAAAAATGTTCGAGCGTCCTTGAGAAAATTTGTCTACCCAGCTATGCACCACTTTAAGGGAAAAGCACGTTGCTCTTTGGTTGTACACTCCGTAAGTACAATCGCCATTTTGAGTATGCGTTGCGCATGCACACGTATTGCTGTCACCTAATGACACATGTAGAAGACACCAACTACATTTATCTGCCATCCCACAGAACTGTGACTTACTTGTTGACTCGCCCGCGTATAATATCATCAAATGGCAAATCAGAAGACGAGATCGAAAATAGATGCAATAAGGCAATCCAACTCACTGGACAAATGGCACCAATACTAAAGAACAAACATGTATCAATAACTACTAGGAAAGCACTTTACAACACAATCTTCTTACCAACTCTATGCTCCCAAAGTCAAGCCTGGACAATGACAGAGAAATAGAAAAAAAAATCACAACAACAGAAATGATATTCCCGAGAAGAATACTTAATGTATCAAGAAGAGATAAGATCAGAAATGAAGAAATCTGGACTAAAGTGGGGGTTATAGCAGCGCTAGATTTTATTAGAAGGCAGCAAGTAAAATGGTTTGATCATGCATGTAGGTTACCAACTAACAGTATACCACAGCAATAATGTACAGACCAAATGGAAGCAGATAAAGAGGCCGACCACGAAAGCGACGAACGGATGGAAATGCAGAGTCCATGGGAATACCGATACATGAAACCCATAAGTGGGCACTCTCCAGCTGTTTATACTTCACCTCGACACTGCAAGGTACAAGAGGAGCCTGATGAGATGAGATGAGAGACAACTGTTTTCTAGCATCACAGATAAATGTATAAACTCTTGCCTTAGTAAACACATCAAACATCGCAAGAGGCGGCATCAGATATAAAATGGAGCGTCCTTGGAGACCATGGAAGTGACCACCTCCCCTGTTTTGTGCTGATTCCTAAGTCCAGAACAGTTAGGACTATAAGAGCTCGCAGGGCATTCAGTTATGATCATGACCACTCTTCGCTCTTGGGGCGTCTTAGATCACAGGGAAGATCTAAATCAACAAGGGGAATCTTTACCCAACCACCATGGTGGACACCAGAGGTTGAGAATTCATGGAGGGAAAAGAGGGCGGCCATAAGGAATTGGCAGAGGGTGCGGAGAGCAACTAATTCAGTTGACACATAATTGGAAGAGGCTGAAAGGTATAAAAAAGTAAAGGTGCAGGATTTTAAACTCCAGGTAGCTGAGGCAAAGAAGATTAAGTGGGAACAGTTTATCAATGAAGTCGGTGGGGATGTGACATTGGGAAAATTCTGGAGGCTGCACCAGCAGATGAAGAGACAGGTGATGCCTGTTACACATGGCACCGTTTATGATAATAACAACCGACCTATGACAACTGACAAGGACAAAGGGGAGGCTCTTCTTGTGCGATTTTTAAAACAGACGTATCAGCAAGATAGGGTTATTAGAGATAACGTCAGAGGAGCCTTGTCACAGGTCACTAGGAAGGAGGACTGTGAGATTAAAGTGGAGGACATTAGACGGGTACTGAAGTGGGCTAAAGACACAGCGCCAGGTCCGGATGGGGTGAGGTACTCCCATATGAGGAACATAAATGATGGAGACTTGGAGGAAATGGCTCTTTGTTTCAACCTAAGCATCATTACGGCGGAAATACCCCACGATTGGCTGCATAGCTACCTGGTCCCACTCCCAAAGCCAGGTAAGGATCACTCCAGACTTAATGGATACCGAATCATAACCCTGCAAAACACATATGGCAAAGTCCTCGAAAAAATAGTAGCACGCAGGCTCCAGCAACATTTGGAAAGTCGGAATCTGCTTCCCCAAGGACTCGGGAGCTACCGACCGGGAAAGGACACCTGGGCCAATGCTGCAACTTTTGCATTCGATGTCTATGAGGGCTTCCAGGATAAAAAGGAGACAGTGGCGGTAGTTCTTGACCTGGAGGATGCGCATAACAGGGTTAGGTATGATCGGTTAATATACACACTGTTGAACATAGAGTTCTGCCCTTGCCTTGTTAGATGGGTTGCGGCAGTCCTTTATGAGCGTAAGGTTGCACTGCGCATGGGTTCCTGGACTTCTGACCCATGTACTATTACACCTGAGTTGCCGCAGGGATCTGCCTTGTCCCCAGTGCTCTTTAATGTCTTTTTTTTAAATTCGCATATCCTTTACAGGACATCGCTATCAACAGCAGCATCTTTCAGCTGTCTGTTGATTTATTGGCAAGATTACGCTCAGTAGTTTGCCATTGCTTTCTGAGCGGCCGGCTCAGTTATCCCGCAAGTCACCTGCGGGGGTCGAACCGCCTCCAGCTCTCGCCCGCTACGAGACTCTGCGTGATAAACGGGATTACGGAGAAAGTGTTGTAACCCCTCGGCCAGAGAGACCGGCCTTTAATGTCTACACCAGCAAAATCGCAGCTATTGAGACACCAGATGTGGGAAGAATCTTAACATTTGCAGATGATGTGCTGGTGTACAGACAGGGCAGAGAAGGGGCCAGTTTGGCGAAAGACTTACAGGTGGCGGTAAACAGGATGGCGGAGTGGTGCAGGGACGCAGGGGCCATTATAAACCCAGACAAGGCATCGGTTGTGTGGTACTTCTTGGATAACCGGATCGCCAAGGCAGACGTCCCAGGTATTATGGATGTCCGCTTAGTCGAGAGAGTAAATTGAAGTACTTGGGTATCACCTTTGACAGGTGTTTGTCTTTTAAGGATCATGTGGAGGCTTTGGTGGTGAAGGCTGGTAGTGGACTTAATGCATAGAGGGCTCTTTCAGCAGTTATTAATTTCTGTCATTGAGTATGGTTTGGGGCTGCTGACAGTATCAAAGAGCCAGCTTGAAAGGTTGGAGCACATACAGAATGCTGCCATGCGGTTAATCCTGGGGTGCACAAAGAACACACCAATTATATGCAAGAGGCATATCCTGGCGCTACCAACAATGACGGATAGGCATAGGGTCCTTCAGGCCAAATGGTACCTGAGAGCTGCCGCAGACAGGGATCACCTGCTGCATGTAGCCATTGATATGGTCAAGGGTCATAGACTAAGACGAGGCAGGTCCTGGATGGCACTGGCAGAACTTTCTATAAGTCAGGTGTGTGTTCTAGAGACCATCAATCGTGAAAGAGAGTTGGTGGAAGTTCCGAAATACTTGACGGACTGGCACAATGTAATAATAACACTGGGTCGTGAGTGCAGAGAATGGGCAGCGGGCCGCACTGAGTTTGAAGTGCAACAGCTGATCCAGAGCAACACACATCAAGGTGACATAGTCATCTACACCGATGGGTCAGTGGTGAGAAACAGACGTAGTGGCTGGGGCTTTATTGCAAAGGCTAATGGGCGAGTCTTGAAAAAGGAGAGTCTGGCATATGAGACTACGACCTCCAGCATGAGAATGGAGGTGGAGGCAGTAACAGCGGCATTCCGGTGGCTAGAGGAGACTACTGCAACACACGTTGTATTAATTACGGATTCAAAGAGTATGCTTAGCAAGGTGGAGAAAGGAATGTTTCGTGTGGAATGGCTCTCGTCGCTTCAGAGGTCACAGATCGTGAGAATTGTATGGATATTTTGTCCCTGGCCATGCGGGTGTACGGGGGAATGTAACAGGCTGATAGGCTAGCAGGGAATGGCACCTCTTGGGTATTTTGCCTATGGACAAGGGGGAGGTGGTCAGTGCGCTTGTGGGACCAGGTGGAGAAGGCGGAGGAACAGATTGAGAACCCATATGTGGAAAGAATGAGATTGCGGGGTTCGGCAGGGGTTCTGGAAGAATATCAAAACTGAGAGGGAAGACCAGGAGAACTTTTAATCAGATAGCGGTGGGAACGATTAGTAGTATGACTCTTCGCTGGCTGTTGAACGAGGGGACGGAGCACGTATGGGAATGTCCTGAGTGCAGTGATGTCGGTTCTTAACTCAACTCAGCTCAACTGAACTCAACACATCAAACAGAACTCAGTGGCCAAATCATCCGTTGGCATCAAACAAGGCGTTGACCAAAGGACTTTGCCCAAGCCATGAAGGATAAAGCGTAGAAAAGGTGAAATTATGCTTATCATACCTGCACCGAAGGTCTGAAGTGTGTATTTATTCCTTCAAATGGTTCTTCCGCTAGGCATTGTGTAATATACGCCGTTAACCGGAACGCTGCTTCAGCAATTTGTTAAAACAAGGGACAAATCATTGACCACGGCTGTTACAGGGGGAACACCACTAAAATACACAGGATGATGGATCCAGTATTTCATGTTACCCACCCTCTGCGTGCTTGGGACAGGAATCTGTGTAGACGATACATGTGTAGCCGCTCTAACCTTGCTGATCTACCAAGACCTGCAGACCACCCTCACTGTGCAACGACGGAAATGTATTAAAAAAATGAAGAAAAATCATTGACCTGTATCGAAAAATGACAATTGCAAAAATAACTAATGCAGTAAAATTGATTGAAAGAACAGTTAATACAATTTAACACAACAAGCTAAAGTCGAGAAAAGTCTTTATCCTCTGGGTTCTACGACTGTTAACACATGAACAGAAGCACACTAGGTGGTAAATTGCTGCCCAGAGCTGCTCAAAAAGTTCAGCCAAAAGAATAGGAATGTGCAGGAAACGTAATGCGGATTTTTTTTTTGGGGGGGGGGGGGGGGGGGGGGGGGGGGGGGGGGGGGGGGAGAGAAGAGGAATATGTGTCATATTGAAAGATTATCTGTTCTAGTGGCTACAGGTTAATGGGCAGTACTATTGAGATCTGCTTACTAGACTTAAAAAAAAAAGATTGTGGTCAGAAAAAGAGGATTATCATGTACTCAAAATCCTGCTTTGCTTTAATACGCGCCTTCTCACATACATTTTTTCGTGCCTAAATATTGTTAAAAGGAGGTAATTGTAACGGTAATAGAGTCATAGAGGTCTATAATAACCGGTCTAGTCCTAAAGTTCTATTTTCAAAGTCCTTTCAAGGCCAACCAGGAAAGACATAAGTGTGCCAATTCTAGTGGTGGATATAGTGAGCAGTAATAAACAAAAGAAAGATCATTACTCTGGCACATTTCTTCACAGTTAGGTGAAAGTCTTGTGGCACCAGCCTTTTATATCTCTCATACACTTTGATGAATATATTTACACTTATTGAAAAGTACTCATTGACCACAAATACAATACGCAAAAACCAGAGGACACCATGCATTAGACAAATAGGAAAACTATGGACGCACCAAAGTGGGATATGTCATCCTAAACAACGCAAATCGTATATACATACAAGTGTATTTCAATCCACGATCAACTACCAGCTGAACATCCCAAACTGATGTTATCAGTAGTATAGTAGCCGCCCTAGCATGCCCGTTTTTGTGGATCTTATATCTTTCAATCATATATCGATCCTAATCCACAAAGGGGTGATAACTCCCTTGACCATTATTGATTGTTTTTTGAAAAAGTGAGCGTGGTCTAGTGACCGGGATAGTCAAGTGACCACTCGAGGTGTAGAGGAGGGTTACGTATAGTGACGTAGTCTTGTGTAAAGTGAGCGATGACGTAAGAGGTGATGTAGAGAGGCGGTGGGGTGTACAACATAAAACATTCACAATAACAAACAACTCAAACAGAAGATATTTAATTTTAATAAAGGGAAATCATATATGGACAAACAATACATCACACGAGGAGAGGTGTAGTGGTGACGTTATACTAGGTTAGAAAAGTGACCGCTCGGGATGTAAGATGGACGGTAGCACAACATATCATGCATATATAAATAAGGCGTGGCTCAATGACTTAAAAGGGGCGGGGTATGGTTTAGTATGATACGTGTTATAAAACGTCCCATCGTACGCATGTTTAGGGGTACGGATTAGAATTACAGGAATGCGCGGATAGGGCCAGTGGTGTTGAGGTGCTATAGTTGTTAGGTCCAGAGATTGGGGTGTCTCAGTCGTGGGGGTATCAAGCTTTCTGCTCTGGGTAGGATGTCACTGGGTGGAGTGGGTATGTTATAATGCGTTTATCGACAGTGTCTAGTCTGGGATAGAAATTAAAAATGCCGTGTCAATGAATGATTCAAATATCGATCCTCCAACGAGTAGTTTCCTAAGGTGTGGTAGGTATGATTACATCAGCATCATTATACTGACCGGCCTGTGTGCGAATAGTGAGGTTGTCGTTTTCCTTGCTTGTATTTTTTTTCCGCGTTTCCATCCTGTTTCAGGATATTGCGGTCAACACCAGCATCTTTCAACTGTATGTTGATTCCTAGGCTAGATTACGCTCATCAGCACGCCACGAATTTCTGAGCGACCGGCCCCGTACTCTTATAAGCCACTGGAGCGACTCGAACCACTTCTAATTCTCTTGCACTCACGTCAACCACGAGAGTATTCGGGGTTAACGGAGAAAGCTGCTAACTCCTCTGCCAAGGAGCCAGCCTTGCTTGTATATGTATAGTAAAAATGTTTCTTGAATGATGTATCTGCATAATTGGCCAGTGGTGTGGGGAGTGACGGATGATGACGGTACAAAATAACTCCTCGTAGGGTTCATGTCTGTACGATAGCGAGAGAGAGAGAGAGAGAGAGAGAGAGAGAGAGAGAGAGAGAGAGAGAGAGAGAGAGAGAGAGAGAGAGAGAGAGAGAGAGAGAGAGTAGTGGCATGTCCAAATGTATAAACATCAGCATATTTTTTCCTTCTTAAGAATTGAAGCAAGTCAGTTTACCGATATAAGTCATAGACATCTAGCAGTATAGACTACAAAAGAAGTCAGAGCTGGTCATTAGGGGTGATGCATACAATCGATTAGCGTGGTAGATGCATGATATGTCGGGCGTGGGTGTCGATATATTCATTTATCTGTCAGGGTGTATTGGCGTGCTTGTATCGGCGTGCCACTTGGATCTGTATTGTGTTGTGCGTGTATATTTTCTCCATATATTATCGATATTGTCTATTGGCTTCGCTGTTTTATTTGAAAAACATGTCGTGTCGGCAGCGTTGTAGGTAGAAACAACAGCTTAATACTGCATTTCTTTTTGACAGTGTATTTGGAAAGGAAATGACCGCTGATGTTAAGATCATGGTTACGGGTCATAGAGCTTCAAATGAAAACCGTAAAAACACAAAGATTGTTACATAAAAATAAAGAAACAAGTGGGAAAAAATTACTTAGTTGCATATTGACTATTCTTTTCTTATAGGTGTTAGTAATCATAACATAGTGACACAACCGGCGATACTAACGCTAATGGTGTTACTCCTGTAAAAGAATGTTCGGTAGCTTGGGCGTGGGTGTGGCAGTATCCAATTGGCTCCTTTGCACGGGAAACACGCGTCGTGTTGTTAGTGAGACAGATCGATTGTACCAAGCAGCGCAAAATAAGGCGTAGGCTTAATACCAAAACAACAGCAGCAAGTGCCTGCCTATTCTTCTGGTATTCTTTTGGTCTTAGGTTTACATAATTGTCATTAGGCCGTCTGTCTAAGTAATACAAGTAGTATAAGTAATATTGATAGTAATATAAGTTCCAGCGATGTTAATGGGGAAAAGTAGATGTAACAGCAGATACCAATAGGAGCCAGCATAATTAAGAGACATGCATCCTGGCATGATCGATCATACCTCGCCACAAATTGAGTCTCCAACGGTATGGATCGATAATACAATTAATAATAATATTGGTACTAGTAGTAGTAGCAGTAGTAGCAGCAGCAACAGTAGTTGTAGTAGTGGGGTGATGGTTGTAGTAGTAGCTGTAGTAGTAATAGTTGTAGTAGCAGTAATAGTAGTGGAAGAGATTTGGTAGTTGTGGTAATGGTAGTATTAATATTACTAGTAGTGATGATATTACTAGTAGTAATGGGTGTAGTAAAAACAGTAGTAGTATTAGTAGTAGTAACAATATTAGCAGTAGTACTAGTCGTCACCATCATCAGTAGAATTGTCGGCTGGCGATCATGCCCTCCCTATCTTGCATTCTCCGACAGTAACAGTAGTATTTGTATTAGAGTAAAGGATAGTTAGTAGTTGGGGTAATAGTAGTAGTAGCAATAGTAGTAATAACAGTAGTAGCGGGATTGGTGATAGTAGCAACAATATAAGAAGTAGCAGTATAGTAGTATTGGTAGTGAAATGTCTAGTAATAATAGTGGATGTAGTAGTAGTATTAATAGTAGTAATATTGATAGTAGCGATGATGGTGGTGGTAGTAGTATACTAGCAACAGCAGTGGTGGTGGTGATAGTATTATTATTATTAGTAGTTGTAGTAGTATCAGCAACAGAGGCGGAAACAGCAACAATAGTAATAGTAGTAGTAATATTAGTAGTAGTAGTAGCAATGGTTGTGTTGGGGTGAAATCAAATGGTTGTGTTGGGGTGAAATGAAATGGCCGTTGTGTAGTATGTGTGTGAAAATCGATACTTCCACCCGAGTTTCGACAAACAGATGTATGTATTAGGTTAATCATATAAGTAGTTTTGGGTGTATGTCTGTCTATGATTGTCAATTTGAGGGAATCGAACAATGTAGCTAAATATATTTTCTTAGGAAATTAAGCGTGTCATTACGTAGTGATGATGCTTGCTGTTTCAGTAAGCATTTGTATATCTTGGGTGTTGCCACTTGCATACATACTGTCTATAAATTAGGTACTATTCCAGTATAATGTGTGTTACGTATTGTTCTAAGTTCTGGTATCTTATGTGCTATGTAGTATACAGCTAGTTTGTGTTGTATGTTGTGTAATGTGTTGCTGAAATATCTATCTTTTGTAATTGTCAGCGGTGATGACGTCAGACTCTAAATTACCACTCTATCATTGTCGCCAGCTTATTGATAGTGTCTTAGGGAGTCTCCGTGGCAAAGTGGTCATGCCGTTTGACTCGGCCTCCGAAGGTTGTGGGTTCGATTCCGGGCCGCGTCCTTCGGTTTACGAGTGAAATTTTTTGGAGACTCCTGTGGGTCGTAGCTAGAACTACAGAGTTCGTGCTTTGTGCGACTCTTTCCGCACTGCGGAAAGAGACTGAGCTATATGGGATAAAACCCGGTGCAATGAAGTCGACCCTGTTGACTTTTAAGCGACTTTTAAGGGACTTTATTGATAGTGTCTTCATTGCCGCGAAAAAGACTCACTGTGCGATATCGATAACTCCATTTTCCAAACTGAGTGCGTCTGGGATGCATGGCCATTAGGAGCAAACAATGATACAACAGCTGAGTGGTGAGAGGAGAGGTTATCAACTACAATGCAAAATGGCTCAGATATAGGGTAAAATACATGACTTATGAGATCATCGCTTGTCCGTCCCAGCACGTCCGACAAATAGGCGCTCACCAATTCCTCAAGTCGCTCCCTCAAACGCACATATATGATAATAAGTCTCCGACACAAACAATGAAAACTAAAATACCCAATGAAAAATGACATAAAACACTGAACGCTGCACAAATGTAAACATTAAAATGTAACACATACAAAGAAATCGACAACTACTAAAAAAATGACACGACAAAACAAACACAACCACACACACACACACACACACACACACACACACACCACACACACACACACACACACACACACACACACACACACCAACACACACACACACAGAAAGTAAAACTGAAAACAACCAGTCAATGAAAACTGCTGACACAAACAATGAAAACTTACACAGCGACACACTGACACAACGACAAACTGACACAACTAAAGAAAATAAAATGGTCAAGAGGTATCAACTACAATGAAAATGGATCAGACAGGGTAAAAATGAATAGATCATCGCTTACCGAAGCACGTAAAAAATAGCGCTCAGCAATTCCCAAGTCGCTCCAAAAAAAGCACATATATGATAATAAGTCTCCGACACAAACAATGAAAACTAAAATACCCAATGAAAAATGACATAAACCTGAAGCTGCACAAATGTAAACATTAAAATGTAACACATACAAAGAATCGACAACTACTAAAAAAATGACACGACAACACACACACACACACACACACACCACACACACACCACACACACACACAACACACACACACACACACACACACACACAGAGAAAGTAAAACTGAAACACCAGTCAATGAAAACTGACTGACACAAAAACAAACTTAACACACAGCGACACACTGACACAACGACAAACTGACACAACTAAAGAAAACAAATAGTCAAATGTAAACGTTAAAATGTAACAGACAACAATCGACAACTACTGAAAAAAAAAATAACACAACTACTGAAAAATGGTAACCATTGAGACAATCAATGAAGTGACATAACCAATGAAAACTGAACCAACCAATCAAAACACAAACAATGAAAATTGACACACCCAAGGAAAGCTGATACAGCCTAAGAAACCGATTTATTCAAATGTAAACGTCAAATTGTCTCTCTCTCTCTCTCACACACACACACACACACACACACACACACACACACACACACACACACACACACACACACACACACACACACACACACACACACAAGAAGACACTGACAGCTACTGAAAAAATAACACATTCACTGAAAAATCTGAAAAACGGCAACCATTGAGACATGCAAAGAAGCGAAATAACCAATGAAAATGATGCAACCAAGGAAAACTTCTGACATAAACACTGAAAACAGACATAACGACAAACTGACACAAAGACAAACTGAAACAACAAACAAACTACACAACACAGAAACCAAAATAGTCAAATGTAAAAGCGTCAAAATGTAACAGACATACACAAAAGGAAACCGACAAAGAAATGAAAAATGACACAACGACAAACTGACACAAACAAGGGAAACTGCTGACACAAAAACTGAAAACTGACACACACACACACACACACACACACACACACACACACACACACACACACACACACACACACACTGAACGAAGCACATACAGAAAACATGACATCTACATGTAAACGTCAAAATGTAGCATACAAAAAGAAAACGACAACAAACGAAAATGACACATTCAATGAGAACTAACACGACACATCAATACAATGAAACAACCATTGAAAATTAACACAAACAATGGTAACTGACACAACGACACACTGACGCAAAAAAAAAGAAAAACAAAACATACAAGCATGCAACAAACGCATACACACACACAAATCGACAACAAACGAAAATCACACATTCATGAAAAATTTACACATCAACAAAATGAAAAAAGAAACAATGAAAACTGCTGACTGCTGACGTAAACACTGAAAATAACACACACAATAAATAAAACTGACACAGTCACTACAAAATAACAAACATTAACTGTATCCCCCATCGCATGTCGTACAAATGTATCCCTCAACTCAGACAGAAATATCCTTCACTTGAAACAGAAGTGACCCTCATATCAAGCTTCCGTGTCACACATCTCATACAGAAGTGTCCCCCATATCGCACAACTTGTCGAATTTCCCTGACAATTTCCCCACTTGTGCAACTTGTCGAATTGTCCTGACAACTTACCAACTGGCTCTATCAATTTGCCCAAAGGCTCTCACAACTTGTCGAATTACCCTATCAACTTACCCACTGGACTTCACAAATTCCCCACCGGCTCTCACAACTTGTCGAATTGCCCTAACAACTTGCCCACTGGCTCTCACAACGCACCCACTTGACATGACAACATGTCCACTTGCACTCATAACTTGACCACTTGCTATCACAAATTGTTGTCTTACCGTAGCAACTTGCACACTTACTCCTAAAATCTTTCTCTTATGTCACAAAAAGGTGTCCTTCACCTAACACAGAAATGACCCCCATAGCACACAAATGTATCCCTCAAATTATACAGAAGTGTCCCTTATGTCACACAAAGGTTGTGGAAACTTTATGTCATCCAAATGATTTCATAACTGTGGAAACTTTCATGTGATGTAAAATTCGCTAACAATTGATACTCATGCATGTTGTACATTTGTGATGACAACGATGCAGATACCAGGAATAGCAGCAGTAGGAGATGTAGAATAAAGACCTTCAACATACACACTGGCTGAAGTGGGAGGTGGAGAATAGAGACCTTCAACATACACACTGGCTGGAGTGGAAGGTGTAGAATAGAGACCTTCAACATACACACTGGCTGGAGTAGGAGGTGTAGAATAGAGACCTTCAACATACACACTGGCTGGAGTGGGAGGTGTAGAATAGAGACCTTCAACATACACACTGGCTGAAGTGGGAGGTGTAGAATAAAGACCTTCAACATACACACTGGCTGAAGTGGGAGGTGTAGAATAAAGACCTTCAACATACACACTGGCTGAAGTGGGAGGTGTAAAATAGAGACCTTCAACATACACACTGGCTGAAGTGGTTGGTGTAGAATAAAGACCTTCAACATACACACTGGCTGGAGTGGGAGGTGTAAAATAGAGATATTCAACATACACACTGGCTGGAGTGGGAGGTGTAGAATAGAGACCTTCAACATACACACTGGCTGGAGTGGGAGGTGGAGAATAGATACTTTCAAAACACACTGGCTGGAGTGGGAGATGTAGAATAGAGACCTTCAACATACACACTGGCTAAAGTGGGAGGTATAGAACAGAGACCTTCAACATACACACTGGCTGAAGTGGGAGGTGTAGAATAGAGACCTTCAACATACACACTGGCTGGAGTGGGAGGTGAATAATAGAGACCTTCAACATGCACACTGGCTGGAGTGAGAGGTGTAGAATAGAGACCTTCAACAACACAGTGACTGAAGTGTAAGATGTAGAATAGACACCTTCAACATACACACTGACTGGAGTGGGAAGTGTAGAATAGAGACCTTCAACATACACACTCGCTAGAGTGGGAGGTGTAGAATAGAGACCTTGAACATACACACTGGCTGGATTGGGAGGTGTAGAATAGAGACCTTCAACATACACACTGGCTAAAGTGGGAGGTGTAGAACAAAGACCTTCAACATACACACTAGCTGGAGTTGGAAGTGTAGAATAGAGACCTTCAACATACACACTGGCTGAAGTGGGAGGTGTAGAATAGAGACCTTCAACATACACCCTGGCTGAAGTGGGAGATGTAGAACAGAGATCTTCAACATACACACTGACTAAAGTGGGAGGTGTAGAACAGAGACCTTTAACATGCACACTGGCTGAACTGGGAGGTGTAGAATAGAGGCCTTCAACATACACACTGGCTGAAGTGGGAGGTGTAGAATAGAGGCCTTCAACATACACACTGGCTGAAGTGGGAGGTGTAGAATAGAGGCCTTCAACATACACACTGGCTGAAGTGGGAGGTGTAGAATAGAGGCCTTCAACATACACACTGGCTGAAGTGGGAGGTGTAGAATAAAGACCTTCAACATACACACTGGCTGAAGTGGGAGGTGTAGAACAGAGACCTTCAACATACACACTGGCTGAAGTGGTAGGTGTAGAATAGAGACCTTCAACATAAACACTGGCTGAAGTGGGAGGTGTAGAATAGAGACCTTCAACATACACACTGGCTGAAGTGGGAGGTGTAGAATAGAGACCTTCAACATACACACTGGCTGAAGTTGGAGGTATAGAACAGAGACCTTCAACATACACACTGGCTGAAGGGGGAGGTATAGAAGAGAGACCTTCAACATATACACTGGCTGAAGTGGGAGGTGTAGAATAGAGGCCTTCAACATTCACACTGGCTGGGGTGAGGGGTCACATCCCTGTTTCTACACATCATTGATTAATTAATTTTAGCATGGAAGAATCCGGGGGGGGGGGTATGTGTGGCATTAGTGTCGGATGGGGGGGGGGGGAGCATGAAGGTGAGTGCCTAGACAGTGTGGCTAGAGCCTACAGAGATGACTAGATTGTAATCTAATCCTGACATACTCTCTCCTTGTTTACAGTCATTTGTGATAATTAGTTTTTAAATTGAATATCTTGTTTTTCTGTTTAATCTATATGCTGCATCAGCCACGAGCAATATTTAAAAAAACAAAACAACAACAACAACATGCAACCGTGCTTTTTGCATTCGAATTGTTACTTGTGCTACTAGTGAACATGTGTAAATATTGTGTTCTTTGAACATTATTGGTAACTATATTAAACTTGTCTGGGAAGCAATAAAAGCAGGTGATCTAATGTTGTCAAAGGTGTCTGGTGTGGGAAGTCAGACAGAGATGCCCATGAGCTATACTGCCTGTTGCAGGCCCAGCCTGTACTCTGTGCTGTCAGTTAGACAATGAATGAATCACCCAAAAAAAAACGAGAAGTAGATTGTGAGCTTTACTAAAACACGACTACAAGAGACAAATTGGACGTTGCGGCCAAAGCCTTCGTCAGCACAGGACAAACAAATACAAACCAACACAAACCTACATGAAACACACTATGACAATATTAAACTATTAAACTAATTAAATGTACTACAACACAATAACACGCGCGTCTTCGTTGGCTGTCAGTTAGAGACTGGACTGTGCCATCGAGTGATCGAACTGATCGGATTCATGTTAATTGCACCGTTCGCGAATCTCATCGCTCTCGTCTACCCAAGCTATTATAGAAGGTTGTATTTGAAGCCTCTGTCCTGATCGTTGTTCCCTAGGCGACAGTCTTACATTTGTAGCCTGTCCTGTACGTAGTTCCTGGTAATTGTATGGCTGCTAACTTCTCATTGACACCTGTCAGTTCCTTTCTTCTCTGTTAGTCTGCCGTCCCGGCTATTTCCACGTCAGTTTATTTGCACTTGGCAGCGCTGTGTCTACTTATTTTCAGCGCAAATTTGTGGAGTAAATTTGCTTCTTCGCTTATATTCTGGCAGCTATCCTCGCGTTCGTTTGTTCAATTCTATTACAGACTAGTGTGCCCTAAAGTGTCTCTGCTACATAAAGTTCCATATTGTTTAACCCATACATTTACATGTTGTCACTGTACACACAGTGCTATGTTATCAGAGTATAAACTGCTACATTATCAGAGTACACACTTTACTATGTTATCAGAAAACATTATTGTTATTTCAGTGAAAACTGTGATGTATGGTGAGAGTATACATAGTGCTACATTATCATACATTTCTATACTGTATTGTCGAAGTAGACACAGCACTATTTTATCAGAGTACACACAGTGCTATGTGATCAGAGTACACATGGCACTATATTAACAAAATACACGCAGTCCTATGTTATTGGAGTACAAAAAATTGCTTTAATATGAAATCACAATTAGTGTTAGTTAGTTAGTTAGTCGACAGATCATCCTCGTTGCACATCGAACCATTCAGTCCATAAGTGCTCGGATCCCCTCCTCAGCAAATCCCGCAGCGTGTAGCGGCTAACGACGCCAGTTCTGTGTTGGTTTATCAATCTTCTTTGGCTTCCTGCGTAGTGTTCTTGTTTGGCCACCCCTCTTTTAATTTGCTGCTCCTGCAGTCTGGCCATTGTTGTAGATTCACAGTCATCACTTGGTTCTCGCAAAAGTCTCACTTCTCGTAGAGCATTCAGAATGTCAGCCTGGTCCATGGCGCGTCCGCCCTCCACAGTAGCCTCACCTGCGAGCTTGTCAGCCCGCTCATTTCCTTGTACTCCCGCATGACCTGGCACGAAGATGAAACTAATCTTTGCCAGCCGAGACCGCTTCCAGAGGCAGCAACCATTCTCTTCGGATCGACCCCTCCTCTATCCTCTTGATCATGTTCATTGAGTCGCTAAGGAAACAAGCCCTAGTGAATGTCTGTGTCTCGAGCCATGTTATTGCTTTACTTACTGCCATGACTTCCATGGTCAGGCTACTTGTGGTTTCAGTGAAAGCACCAGAGTCCTCCTTCGCAATTCTCCCTCCGGCCCGAGCTGTAATGGCCCATGAGCTTCTCACATGTCGGACGACCGACCCATCTGTGTAGATGACCGCGTCACCGTCTAGCGAATTCTCGAAAATCAACGCTTGTACTTCAGCTCCACAGCAGCCGGATTTTCTTGTCTGCATTTTCTATCTAGTTGGATGCAAACTGAAAAGGATGTGCAGAAGTCTGTTGGCACTTGCACCCACTCCTCGCCTGGTTCTAAGTCCTCAAGTGAACACACCTGTTGAAGAATGTCTTCGGCTTGACCCATCCACGACCGTCCTCTTTTTAACCTGCTGCCCTTCACCTTCCTAATTTCACTATGCAGTGGATGTTGTGTGTTTGCGTTAATTCTGAGGTAGGCGCGTGCCTTGCAAACTTGTATTCTCTCTTCAATGGTTGGAAAATCAAGAAGGTAGCGCATCGCCCTGCATGCTGTATCTCTTGTACATGGAAGAATAATGCGCATGGCTTCATTCTGTATCCTTTCCATCCTTTCTATCTGCTTATGGCTGAGAGTCAGGATTGCCATTGCATACTCCAAAACAGACATGACCAGCCCCACGTACAGAAGACATAGATGGCGCTGCTCACAGTTTGCTGCCGCCATCACCCGCATCGCTGCCAAACCCCGCTTGGCCTTTGTTATCACCTGGTCTATGTGCACATTATAAGCAAGGCTTCGATCAAACCGTATCCCCAGGTAATTCATTGCCTGCGTTCTTTCCACCGTCTCTGAACACAGCATTACAGTTGGTGTTGGATTGTTGACAATATGATTATTCAACGAGAACCAAGTCACTGTTACCTTTGTTGGGTTGACCATTGCCCCAGCTTCATCACACCAAGTACTTATGCGATTGAGTTCGGTTTGTAGTTCCACAGCAACCTCCTCTCTATCCTTACCCTGACGATACACTAAATCATCATCGGCATACGACAATGTCCTGCCAGGTCACTGGTGATTCTCACTGTGTAGGCGTTGAACAGTACCGGAGATAATGGTGATCCCTGTGGTAGGCCAGGATATATTGTTGTTGGTTCCGAAGTCCAACTGCCACATCTAAAAACTACTTTCCGTTGGTAGAGGGCTGCAGCGATCCAACTAAGGAGGAATGGACTTACGTTTAGTTCAAGAAGCTGAAACATTAAAAAATCCAGTGGTACTCTGTTGTATGCGTCCTCAAGATCAATCGCTGCAGCAACGGTTTCAGTGCCTGAGTGGAAACCTTCATAGACATCATGGGCAAAGACTGCTGCATTGGTCCAGGTTTCTCTTTTTGGACGGTACCCACCCAGGGTAGGTGGGAAAACACCTTGCCTCTCTAGTTGGCTTGATATTTTCCTGGCAATTACCTTCTCCAGCAGCTTGCCTATTGTATTCTGCATGGTTATAATTCGATATCCCTGAATTTTTGTGTGGTCTTTGTCAGGCTTCGGCAAGGGAATCAGATAGCTGTGTAACCATTCCTCCTTGATGCTAGCACTCCCTATACTGTTGTTGTACATGTCTGCTAGTTTCTCTAGCTCATTGTCGGTACACCTATTTATGTCGTCGTATCTTATGCCATCAGGACCTGGAGCACTGTTATTTGATCGTCGAAGCACAGCTTTGATTTCTTTCACTGTCACTGTGTCTTCCTCCGAAGTGTTCTGGGCCTTGCATCTGTCTGAGGTGACCTCCTTGGCCAGATTTCGGCCTCCCATGTCTGTCTGGTTGCCCTGCTCAAGGTAGCGTCCAAAGAGGGCTTTGCCCTTGTCCTCGTCAGTCCTCTGCCAGGTGAGGTCAGCACCTTGGAAGTCTGAAATGCTCTTATTCTTGACTACACCACTCATGCTTTTATGTAGTCGCCAGAACAATTTCAGTGACTTGTCTGTGCTTACTCTTTAACACACCTTGACCAGTTTTTTGAAATAGCTTACTTTTGTGTGCTAATCTCTTTCTAAGTGCAAGCAGGGACTAGGATGACCAGCTCTGTTCTTCTTGGCATTTTGCCATCTCCTTACAGCACTACGCTTATCCACCCAAGCCTTCTCCACCTCGAAACTCCACCACGGTGGCTGCTCCCAGCTTTTTTTCCTGCCCTGAAACGTTCTGCGCTTGTCACGTCTTATTTTACTCACCACATCTTGCCCTGTACTGTCATACTGGAACGTCTTTACCTTTAGCTTGTGCTGCCTGGTTCTGCCTTTCTCCACCAATATGCTGCAATTAGTGTTGTTTTGTCATAGCGCACATATTGCTATATTGTCAGAGTACACATATTGCTATATTGTCAGAGTACACACTTTGCTATATTGTCAGAACACACATATTGCTATATTGTCAGAGCACACATATTGCTATATTGTCAGAACACACGTATTGCTATATTGTCAGAGTAAACACTTTGCTATATTGTCAGAACACACATATTGCTATATTGTCAGAGTACACACTTTGCTATATTGTCAGAGCACACATATTGCTATATTGTCAGAGCACACATATTGCTATATTGTCAGAGTACACACTTTGTTATATTGTCAGAACACACATATTGCTATATTGTCAGAGTACACACTTTGCTATATTGTCAGAACACACATATTGCTATATTGTCAGAGTACACACTTTGCTATATTGTCAGAACACACATATTGCTATATTGTCAGAGTACACACTTTGCTACATTGTCAGAACACACATATTGCTATATTGTCAGAACACACATATTGCTATATTGTCAGAGTGCATACTGTGCTATATTGTCAGCAGAACACACACATTGCTATATTGTCAGAGTACACACTTTGCTATATTGTCAGAACACACATATTGCTATATTGTCAGAGTGCATACTTTGCTATATTGTCAGAACACACATATTGCTTTATTGTCAGAACACACATATTGCTATATTGTCAGAGTAACACTTTGCTGTATTGTCAGAACATATATATTGCTATATTGTCAGAACACACACATTTCTATATTGTCAGAACACACATATTGCTATATTGTCAGAGTACACACTTTACTGTATTGTCAGAACACACATATTGCTATATTGTCAGAGTACACAATTTGCTATATTGTCAGAACACACATATTGCTATATTGTCAGAACACACATATTGCTATATTGTCATAACACACATATTGCTATATTGTCAGAGTACACACTTTGCTGTATTGTCAGAACACACATATTGCTATATTGTCAGAGTACACACTTTGCTATATTGTCAGAGCACACATATTGCTATATTGTCAGAGTACACATTCTGCTATATTGTCAGAGCACACATATTGCTATATTGTCAGAACACACATATTGCTATATTGTCAGAACAGACATATTGCTATATTGTCAGAGCACACATATTGCTATATTGTCAGACCACACATATTGCTATATTGTCAAGAACACACATTTTCTATATTGTCAGAGCACACATATTGCTATATCGTCAGAGCGCACATATTGCTATATCGTCAGGGCGCACATATTGCTGTATTGTCAGAACACACATATTGCTATATTGTCAGAGTACACACTTTGCTATATTGTCAGAGCACACATATTGCTATATTGTCAGAGCACACATATTGCTATATTGTCACAGCACACATATTGCTATATTGTCAGAGCACACATATTGCTATATTGTCAGAGCACACATATTGCTATATTGTCAGAGCACACATATTGCTATATTGTCAGAGCACACATATTGCTATATTGTCAGAGCACACATATTGCTATATTGTCAGAGTATACCTATTGCTATATTGTCAGAGCACACATATTGCTATATTGTCAGAACACACATATTGCTATATTGTCAGAGTACACACTTTGCCATATTGTCAGAGCACACATATTGCTATATTGTCAGAACACACATATTGCTATATTGTCAGAGTACACATTTTGCTATATTGTCAGAGCACACATATTGCTATATCGTCAGAGCACACATATTGCTATATTGTCAGAATGGGAATGTCCCGAATGCTGTGATGTCGGTTCCTAAATCAATCAATCAATCAATCAATCAATCAATCAATCAATCAGTACACACTTTGCTGTATTGTCAGAACACACATATTGCTATATTGTCAGAACACACATATTGCTATATTGTCAGAACACACATATTGCTATATTGTCAGAGTACACACTTTGTTGTATTGTCAGAACACACATATTGCTATATTGTCAGAGTACACACTTTGCTATATTGTCAAAACACACATATTGCTATATTGTCAGAACACACATATTGCTATATTGTCAGAACACACATATTGATATATTGTCAGAGTACACACTTTGCTATATTGTCAGAACACACATATTGCTATATTGTCAGAGTACACATTTTGCTATATTGTCAGAGCACACATTTTGCTATATTGTCAGAACACACATATTGCTATATTGTCAGATTACATATTTTGCTATATTGTCAGAGCACACATATTGCTATATCGTCAGAGCGCACATATTGCTGTATTGTCAGAACACACATATTGCTATATTGTCAGAGTACACACTTTGCTATATTGTCAGAGCACACATATTGCTATATTGTCAGAGCACACATATTGCTATATTGTCAGAGCACACATATTGCTATATTGTCAGAGCACACATATTGCTATATTGTCAGAGCACACATATTGCTATATTGTCAGAGCACACATATTGCTATATTGTCAGTGCACACATATTGCTATATTGTCAGAGTACACATATTGCTATATTGTCAGAGCACACATATTGCTATATTGTCAGAACACACATATTGCTATATTGTCAGAACACACACTTTGCTATATTGTCAGAGTACACACTTTGCTATATTGTCAGAACACACATATTGCTATATTGTCAGAACACACATATTGCTATATTGTCAGAACACACATATTGCTATATTGTCAGAACACACACTTTGCTATATTGTCAGAGTACACACTTTGCTATATTGTCAGAACACACATATTGCTATATTGTCAGAACACACATATTGCTATATTGTCAGAGCACACATATTGCTATATTGTCAGAACACACATATTGCTATATTGACAGATTACATATTTTGCTATATTGTCAGAGCACACATATTGCTATATCGTCAGAGCGCACATATTGCTGTATTGTCAGAACACACATATTGCTATATTGTCAGAGTACACACTTTGCTATATTGTCAGAGCACACATATTGCTATATTGTCAGAGCACACATATTGCTATATTGTCAGAGCACACATATTGCTATATTGTCAGAGCACACATATTGCTATATTGTCAGAGCACACATATTGCTATATTGTCAGAGCACACATATTGCTATATTGTCAGTGCACACATATTGCTATATTGTCAGAGTACACATATTGCTATATTGTCAGAGCACACATATTGCCATATTGTCAGAACACACATATTGCTATATTGTCAGAACACACATATTGCTATATTGTCAGAACACACACTTTGCTATATTGTCAGAGTACACACTGTGCTATATTGTCAGAACACACATATTGCTATATTGTCAGAACACACATATTGCTATATTGTCAGAACACACATATTGCTATATTGTCAGAGTACACATTTTGCTATATTGTCAGAGCGCACATATTGCTGTATTGTCAGAGCGCACATATTGCTATATTGTCAGAGTACACACTTTACTATATTGTCAGAGCGCACATATTGCTATATTGTCAGAACACCCATTTTGCTATATTATCAAAGTAGTACACATATTAGATGTCATGTCTTAGTCAGATATGACTGAGCTACCGTATGACAGTAGACGGTACTACCTGCTTTCTGTTGGCGCCGGTGTTGGGCAGCATTTACCAAACCCGACACCCACATTGTGCCAACGGCTTCGGGAGGAGGAGCGCAAGTGGGAGGGTACAAGCCTTAACCTAGTCCGAGGAAATGAAACATAAAGACTAAATGTCATGGCCGGGCAGACCAGGCCCTAAGCCTTGGCCGTAACTGGTCTATGATGGAAGCGTCGACAGGCGGACAGTTAGAGTATTGCTTTGCTGATCCGGCAGCTTCTGCAGCGTGCCTTGTTCCAGACGTGTCGGTGTTATCTTTCCCCTGGACTAAACTAGGCAGGCAAAGAGAGGGATCATGCTGCATGGACAACACATGGTCTCTAAATCCAGTCCAGGCTTTGTGTTATGGAGAGATAACTCCATTTTACAAACTATCGTCTGTCCAGACGGCAAGGTGCGAGTCAGTACACATATTGCTGTACACACTTGAATATATTCTCAGAGCACACACATTGCTATAATGTGAGTTATTATTAGGACAGTGAGTTTTGCATATCATTTATAGTTACAGTCACGACCTGTGACTTTCTTGTGGTTTTATAGTGTGAATATGATGTATATATTCATAAAGTGTGGATATTATGTGTATGTTATTCAATAAGAAGGGCCTATGTGTGGATATAATAGATATTTGTAAAGTGTGGATGCTCTTTGTGTGGCTGTGGGGTGAGGGTATGACGTGCTTGTAAATTGTGGATACGGTGTGTGTACTTGTGAGGTATGAATACGACGTGTGTGTTTGTGAGGTGTGGACGTGACTGTGTGTGTTTGTCAGGTGTGGACGTGACTGTGTTTGTGAGGTGTGCACATGACGTATGTGTTTGTGAGGTGTGGACGTGACGTGTGTGTTTGTAAGGTGTGGACGTGACATGTGTGTTTGTGAGGTGTGGACGTGACGTGTTTGTTTGTGAAGTGTGCACGTGACGTGTGTGTTTGTGAGGTGTGAATGTGACGTGTGTGTTTGTGAGGTGTGAATGTGACGTGTGTGTTTGTGAGGTGTGAATGTGACGTGTGTGTTTGTGAGGTGTGGACGTGACATGTGTGTTTGTGAGGTGTGAATGTGACGTGTGTGTTTGTGAGGTGTGGGTGTGACGTGTGTGTTTGTGAAGTGTGCATGTGACGTGTGTGTTTGTGAGGTGTGGGTGTGACGTGTGTGTTTGTGAAGTGTGCACGTGACGTGTGTGTTCGTGAAGTGTGGGCGTGACGTGTGTGTTTGTGAAGTGTGCACGTGACGTGTGTGTTTGTGAGGTGTGGGCGTGACGTGTGTGTTTGTGAAGTGTGCACGTGACGTGTGTGTTTGTGAGGTGTGGGCGTGACGTGTGTGTTTGTGAAGTGTGCACATGACGTGTGTGTTTGTGAAGTGTGCACGTGACGTGTGTGTTTGTTATCTGTGGGCGTGAAGTGTGTGTTTGTGAAGTGTGCACTTGACGTGTGTGTTTGTGAAGTGTGTACGTGACGTGTGTGTTTGTGAGGTGTGGGCGTGACGTGTGTGTTTATGAGGTGTGAATGTGACGTGTGTGTTTGTGAGGTGTGGACGTGACATGTGTGTTTGTGAGGTGTGAATGTGACGTGTGTGTTTGTGAGGTGTGGACGTGACATGTGTGTTTGTGAGGTGTGAATGTGACGTGTGTGTTTGTGAGGTGTGGGCATGACATGTGTGTTTGTGAGGTGTGAATGTGACGTGTGTGTTTGTGAGGTGTGGACGTGACATGTGTGTTTGTGAGGTGTGAATGTGACGTGTTTGTGAGGTGTGGACGTGACATGTGTGTTTGTGAGGTGTGAATGTGACGTGTGTGTTTGTGATGTGTGGACGTGACATGTGTGTTTGTGAGGTGTGGACGTGACGTGTGTTTTTGTAAGGTGTGGACGTGACGTGTTTGTTTGTGAAGTGTGCAGTGACGTGTGTGTTTGTGAGGTGTGAATGTGACGTGTGTGTTTGTGAGGTGTGGACGTGACATGTGTGTTTGTGAGGTGTGGACGTGACGTGTGTGTTTGTAAGGTGTGGACGTGACGTGTTTGTTTGTGAAGTGTGCAGTGACGTGTGTGTTTGTGAGGTGTGAATGTGACGTGTGTGTTTGTGAGATTTCGACGTGATATGTGTGTTTGTGAGGTGTGAATAGGACACTTGTGTGTGAGGTGTGGATATGACGAGTGTGTGGGATATACCGTGTGTGTGAGGTGTGAATATACCGTTTGTGTGTGTAAAGTGTAAATGTGGCGTATGTGTGATGTGTAGATATGACTTGTATGTTTGTGAGGTGTGAATATGACTTGTATGTTTGTGAGGTGTGAATATGACGTGTATGTTTGTGAGGTGTGAATATGACTTGTATGTTTGTGATGAGTGAATATGACCTGCATGGTTGTGAGGTGTGAATATGACTTGTATGTTTGTGAGGTGTGAATATGACTTGCAAGTTTTGTGAGGTGTGAATATGAGTTGTATGTTTGTGAGGTGTGAATATGACTTGTGTGTTTGTGAGGTGTGAATATGACGTGTGTGTTTGTGAGGTGCACATGTGACGTGTGTGTTTGTGAGATGTGGGCGTGACGTGTGTGTTTGTGAGATGTGAATGTGACGTGTGTGTTTGTGAGGTGTGGGCGTGACGTGTGTGTTTGTGAGGTGTGAATGTGACGTGTGTGTGTTTGTGAGGTGTGGACGTGACATGTGTGTTTGTGAGGTGTGAATGTGACGTTTGCGTTTGTGAGGTGTGGGCGTGACGTGTGTGTTTGTGAAGTGTGCGCGTGACGTGTGTGTTTGTGAGGTGTGCACGTGACGTGTTTTTATGAAGTGTGCACGTGTCGTGTGTGTTTGTGAGGTGTAGGGCGTGACGTGTGTGTTTGTGATGTGTGCACGTGACGTGTGTGTTTGTGAAGTGTGCACTTGACGTGTGTGCTTGTGAGGTGTGGGCGTGACGTGTGTGTTTGTGAAGTGTGCACGTGACGTGTGTGTTTGTGCAGTGTGCACGTGACGTGTGTGTTTGTGAGGTGTGGGCGTGACGTGTTCGTTTGTGAAGTGTGCAGTGACGTGTGTGTTTGTGAGGTTTGGGCGTGACGTATGTGTTTGTGAGATGTGAATGTGACGTGTGTGTTTGTGAGGTGTGAACGTGACATGTGTGTTTGTGAGGTGTGAATGTGACGTGTGTGTTTGTGTGGTGTAGACGTGACATGTGTGTTTGCGAGGTGTGAATGTGACGTGTGTGTTTGTGAGGTGTGGGCGTGACTTGTGTGTTTGTGAGGTGTGAATGTGACGTGTGTGCTTGTGAGGTGTGGACGTGACGTGTGTGTTTGTGAAGTGTGCACGTGACGTGTGTGTTTGTGCAGTGTGCACGTGACGTGTGTGTTTGTGAGGTGTGGGCGTGACGTGTTCGTTTGTAAGTGTGCAGTGACGTGTGTGTTTGTGAGGTTTGGGCGTGACGTATGTGTTTGTGAGATGTGAATGTGACGTGTGTGTTTGTGAGGTGTGAACGTGACATGTGTGTTTGTGAGGTGTGAATGTGACGCGTGTGTTTGTGAGGTGTGGGCGTGACTTGTGTGTTTGTGAGGTGTGAATGTGACGTGTGTGTTTGTGAGGTGTGGACGTGACATGTGTGTTTGTGAGGTGTGAATGTGACGTGTGTGTTTGTGAGGTGTGGTCGTGACATGTGTGTTTGTGATGTGTGAATGTGACGTGTGTGTTTGTGAGGTGTGGACGTGACATGTGTGTTTGTGATGTGTGGACGTGACGTGTGTGTTTGTAAGGTGTGGACGTGACGTGTTTGTTTGTGAAGTGTGCACGTGACGTGTGTGTTTGTGAGGTGTGAATGTGACGTGTGTGTTTGTGAGGTGTGGACGTGACGTATGTGTTTGTGAGATTTCGACGTAATGTGTGTGTTTGTGAGGTGTGAATAGGACACTTGTGTGTGAGGTGTGGATACGACGAGTGTGTGGGATATACCGTGTGTGTGAGGTGTGAATATACCGTTTGTGTGTGTAAAGTGTAAATGTGGCGTGTGTGTGATGTGTAGATATGACTTGTATGTTTGTGAGGTGTGAATATGACTTGTGTGTTTGTGAGGTGTGAATATGACTTGTGTGTTTGTGTGGTGTGAATATGACGTGTATGTTTGTGAGGTGTGAATATGACGTGTA
>JACEFZ010027058.1:212500-262500 GCA_014155875.1 Cepaea nemoralis | reverse complement strand
ACAGCTACACACACTCACAGCTACATACACTCACAGCTACATACTCACAGCTACATGCACTCACAGCTACATACACTCACAGCTACACACACTCACAGCTACATACACTCACAGCTACATACACTCACAGCTACATACACTCACAGCTACATCCATGGATCGAGCAGCTCGAAGATGGACACAGGACATTAGAGGCTAATTAGGCATGAGGGTGATGAGGCTAGAGAGATGGCAAAAAACGAAAGAATGCATGAGTTAGGAGAGATGACGATAAAAACACACACACACACACAGAGAGAGAGAGAGAGAGAGAGAGAGAGAGAGAGAGAGAGAGAGAGAGTATGAGGTAGGAGAGATGACACAAGACCGAGAGAGTGCACGAGGCTGAAGTGATGACAAAAGACCAAGAGAGTGCACGAGGCAGGAGAGATAAAAATCAACATGAGAGTGCATGATATAGAAGAGATGGCAAGAGGCCGTGAGAGTGCATTGAGGCAGGAGAGATGGCAAGAAGCTGTGAGGATGCATGATGTAGGAGAGATGGCAAGAAACTATGGGAGTGCATGAGGCTGGAGAGATGGCAAGAGACCGTGAGAGTTCTTAAGCAGGAGAGATGGCAAGATAACGTGAGGGTGCATGATGTAGGAGAGATGGCAAGAGACCGAGAGACGTTTCTCAAAGGGCCTGCTGCATTGTGATGAGTGTAATGGAGTTGGGTATCACCTTGTCAGCTCTGGTTAAAGTAACGTGACTCAGAATGTCGAGGTCGTTACACTGTCGAAACACTGACAGTGTAAATCTATGTTGTTTTCACTGGTTGTATATTTGACGTTTTGTAACTCTGAAAGGACAACATTTTTCAGGTTGTCAATTAGATGTAGTGTTACGTTAGTAAAAATACTAAAAACATCAAATCTAAGCTGTTAGTGAAAATATTTTTGTTACATAAAATACAGAATTTAACATAAAAATGAATGCATATTTATTATTTTACTCTCGTGCAGTAAATAATCCAATGTTGTCTGCATTTAGGTTGTATTTGTTGGAACCCATGCTCGATCATTTATCTGTTCGATTTTTGTTTGTCTAGCATACTCATTTGTTTGATCAGCAATCGTTTTAAAAGTCTCCGAATGATCCGAAAAGTGTACACTGCTTAGGCTGATATGACTGATAATCTAGCTCCCATTCAGTCAAATTCGTGCACTTAAATGTCACTTAAATTGAACCCAGCTAAATATCCGCTATCACTTGAAGAATCGACGAAATCCATTTTGAAAAACACTAGCGTAAATACCATAAAAACTATACAAAAATCCGATCAAACCGCTTGCAAATGGCGCGCATGTTTCCTACGTATCGATAACACCGGATGTAAACAATCGGAAGTCTCGGAATCTTAGCAAAAGCTAATGTTCGACGTTTGGTGCAGGAGAGCCTGGCGTATGATACCACAACATATAGCTTAAGAATGGAGGTGGAGGCGGTCAGTGCAGCTTTCCGCTGGATGGAGAACACGATACATACACACATCGTGATTGTAACTGACTCAGAAAGCATGCTGAGGCGGGTGAGGACAGGCAGGCTTCGTGCAGAGTGGCTTGCTTCGCCTCGGAGGTCACGGGTGGCAAGCATCACGTGGATCTTTTCTCCGGGGCATGCCGGTGTGCTGGGGAATGAACAGGCAGACAAATTGGCTGGCTCTGCAAAACTTGGTGGAGTATTGATGCATGACAAGGCAGACGTGGTTGCGGCCTTGTGGGAGCACGTGTACACCTCGGAGGAGCAAATGGATCACCATATTCTGGCAAGAATGAGGCATCGAGGAGTGATGAGGGGATCTAGCAGACGCTCGACGCTCAGGGGAAAGGCGAGACGGACATATAATCAATTGCTACTGATACTTATTGGTGTTGGAACTCTTCGCAGGCTGTTGAGGATGGGGACGGAGCGCTTATGGGAATGCCCCGAATTCTGTGATGTCGGTTCCTAAATCAATCAATCAATCAAACAAAGTCTCGGAAAGCCGCAAGATCGCGTTTTTACAACACTTAGTAGCCACGGACGCTTTGAGACGTTTTGCCCGTTCCGGGGTAAAAACGCTCTGGGCTGCTCTGCCCGGTAAGGTATGATGTATGCGATCATTTATGTGTTTTAACTATATATGTTTTCTCTATATGTGTTTTACATGAATGGTTTAATCATGTATGCAGTCACTTATGTTTTTCACTATATATTTTCCCTATATGTGCTTTACGTGCATGGTTTAATCATGTATGCAATCACTTATATGTTTTCACTACCTGTGTGTTTTCCCTATAATTGTTTCATATGTTGTAATTATGTGAACAATCACTTATATGTTTTCACTACATATATTGTCACTATGTGTATTTTTGTTATGTGTGTGTGTTTTCACCATGTGTAGTACTTCAGCGTACTCATGCAAGTAAAATGATTTGACCACATAGCACGAATCTTAACGCCTCACCACTCGAATAGAACGACAAAAAACAAAAGTTGCCTCGCCAAACAGGCAGTTTAAAATTGTCTTAACGAAGTCATTAATGTGAGTTTTTTATCAGGTGAATGATTACCTTCCCTATTTTTATGACAATTTCATTTATTTATTCATTCACCAGAAAGGGATGCCTACATGTATGATTCGCGTGAGGTTTGATCAGATATTCAGCTATTTAATTCAGTGAAAATGTCGTGTATTATCGAAATAATAAATCATCTGCTTTAGAGCCCTCCCAAATGTCCTTATTGCTGTCTGCCTGTAACATTTGCCCAACACTGTCACAGCAACATTCCACGTCACTTGTAACATTGTTACTGTTCTAATTAAAGAAATGCGAAAATTGATTCTTCCTGACGTACATCCCACAGTTTTTCTGTTCCCGCAATTTCCCGGTAGGATTTACCTTCAGATGGAATCGGAAAGCCCGTGGACACGACAAATGAGATTACACTAGTTCCATTCGATTCGATCTAAAATAGATGTGATAGATAAGATTGGTTCACTGAGCTGAGAACTACAGCAGATCGGTGAAGGATATGAGATCTTTGTTACGTATTTGTGTTATTTTGGTGGTGATAGAAGAAGGGATGCAAGAGTCCTGACCATCAATCTGTGTCACTGAACGATTGTAAAGACCTTGAACTCCTGAACTGGTTCATTATCGTTCTAGTTTTATTTTTGTTTGAGCAGAAATATTTTGTTTTTAATGTGAAACACGTGGTTCGGTTTACGTTTTTCATGAGTAATGCTGGAACTCGTGCAAGTGCTGGCAAGAATGCTCTTCTCTGTTTAGATATCGATTGCTGGCATCAGACGATGGGAAACTGCTGTTTTCTGTATCAGCTTCCCGCCTCAGCGTGTTCCGTTTGAAAAAGGATTTCCTGGTACAAACGGAATCACAGGCAACCAGGAAGAATGAAATTAGACACTGTCGAGAAAATAAATCACTTATTTGATAAATCAGAAAGTGATATTCCATGCTGGAAAGACATTGTTGAATTTTCAGATCCGCCATTACAATAAAAGTGGCAGTTCTGAGATTGTCCGAGGTCACCTGGCATAGTTCGTCAGCAGGCCATTGAAGGGCTTTCATTAGGCATGCGACGTAATTGATTACAACATCCATAAACTGATTCACAAATACTCCTATCAGAATTATTCACAGTGTAAAGTAAACATAATTGTAAATATCACCTTGGCTCAAAGGAGATGAGATCACGGTGACATTAAATTTAGAATGTTTATTTTCAAACTTGAAGAAAATATAAACACATATTAAGGAAACACATTTATTGTCACAAAGCTGGCACAATTAACAAGAAATATTATCAGGGGATTTGCTTCTCAGAGAGACACATAGTTGCACGATTAGCTATCTATGCTTTATAGACAAGGAATAGACCAAATAATCTGCATGTATACTTCCTTGACAACAATGGCCAAAGTAAAGTGTGAAATACTAGAGATACACTTTCTAGGCCAGCACCGTATTTTAAAAAAACTGTGACATTTAAATAGGGCAAAATAGCAAGGAATAAATAAAGAAGTTGCTCATGAAGCTCATGCAAGACTGGTGGCCAGGCTTACGCAGAGGTTATGAGCATTATTGAGCTAGGAAGCAATGTACGTGTATCTCAGAGTGGCCGCAGACACAGACCAGTTCCTGCATGAAGCCCTCGACACAGCTGAGGACCACAGGCTGATCAGATAAAAATCATGGATGGCTCAGACAGAGGACACAATCAGAGAAGTGGGCATGCTTGGGAACATTGAGAGAGGAGAGGACTGTGTCAGATTGCCAGTGGAAAAGTCAGACCTGTGCAGGGTCATAATAACATCGGATCGGGTATGCAGGGATTGACCGAAGGCTGTACTGAATGGGAGATAAAACAGCTGATCAACGAAGAGTTACGACCAAGCGATGTAATAATCTACACGGATGACTCTGTGCCAAGAGGTAAAAGAGGTGCCTGGAGATTCGCTGCGAAGATTGGTGGACTGTGTTTGGTGCAGGAGAGCCTGGCATATGATACCACAACATCTAGATTGAGAATGGAGTTGGAGGACGCCATGGCGGCCGTCTGCTAACTGGAGGACAAACAGCACTAGCATGTTGTGATTGTAATGGATTCACAAAGCATGATGGGAAAAGTGAAGACAGACATGCTTCTAGCAGAGTAGAAGGCTTCCATTCAAAGATAACAAATAGAGAACATCTGTTGGATCCCCCCACCTCACGGGGGACCCTGTCCCATCCCCACCCCCTCCAGAACTTGCTGGTATGGTGGGAAACGAGCTGGGGGACAGATTGACTGGATCTGCACCGCTTGGTTGGGGTAATGATGCATGATAAGGCAGATGTGGTCGGGGCCATTTGGGACCGTGTATATGCTGCAGAAGAAGAGATAGATCATTACGGGTTGGAGAGAATGGTGCTGAGGGTCTGACGACCACTCAAAACTCCGACAAAAGGCCAGACGGACATATAATCAGACTGCTACTGGTACCATTAGCATTGGGACTCTTCACTGGCTGTTGTAGATGAGTTCGGAGCACGTATGGGAATATCCTGAGTGCTATGATGTTGGTTCTTTACTAAACTCAACTCAACTCAACCTGCAATGGTAAACAAATTCTGTAATGATTTGACACAAGCTTTATGTCACATTTATTTTACACGTCGGCGCGGTTGCCAACTCCGTGTAATGATTTCATTTACAAGGTGAGTTAGTCTTTCCTCTTGAGCCCAGCTCTCCATGCCTGGCGGTTCGCTGCTACCTGTTGTAGATCTTGGATGTTTACTTGGCCGTTGAATGGGCCTTCTCTGATGTTGGTTCTACGCAGGGTCTCTCTTGGTCTTCCCCGTTTTCTTTTCCCTACCGGTGACCATATGAGGGCTTAGTAGGGGAACCTTGTCTTGTCCATTCTGAGTACATGGCCGATGTAGTTTCCAACGGCGTTTTCTTATAAAATTGGATACAATGTCTTGCTTAGTCTCTTGTCTTATTTGCGTATTGGTGAGTGGGAAGGGGGTATTACATTTGAAGCGCATGGTCTTCTTTATACTTGCTAGTACACTTATTTCTAAAAACATTGGGTGCGTCTGTATATCAGCCCATAGTTGTCAATGTATCGTTTACATATTGTAGAATTGTTTTGTGATTCCAGTTTGTTTATCATTCACTGCAAGCGACTCGGATTACACCCAATCATCTGCTTTCCCACTGAAGCAGCGGTTTGGGGGGAGAGAGAGGGGGGGGGGGGGGAGAGACATTGTCCTCTCGAACTGTCCCCACCTCTGTACAGAGTTGAATTTCATCATACCCGCACTTCCACAACTTGAACAGATGCGGGAATTCCCGAGTCCTGTGATGTCGGTTACTAAATTTAGTTCAATTCTTGCATACGAAAACGTTGTCTGTTTGTGAATCATACAGTGGCGTTTGTTTCATGTTTGAATGTGTCCTCCATGTATGAAATGTCGGCATGATGTTTGATTGTGAGCAATGCAACATGGCCCACGGGAACTACACCATAAATTTATAAACTCTTTATGAATGATAAATTGCATTTAATGTGGGTCCATGAAGATAATTCTTTTACGTGTCCAGTTTTGTGGTTTTTAATAAAATTAATTAGCTTAATTGTTGGCGACGAAAACGTGAGTTCGAGACTGACACAGCACACATTGAGCATACCGGTCACTGGGACAACATGGTGGTCACTATCTCATCGTTAAGTTACTCTTCAGCTGCGGTATTCTTGTCAGCTTGCTAAATAAACTAGCAATATAATAGCTGTCAGTTTAGTCTATTGATGAGATTCAAATTCATTCTGCCCTCGTTCAACGTAGAGTAAATAATCAGAAAGCTACTGCCTGGATGAAATATTCTGAGATATATTCTCTAGCTAGCATCGGATCCTCATATTGAGGACGGCTTGTGGTCCACATTTGCCTTTAAGCCGACAGGCGTCGGCAGGTAGTTCAAGTGTTCTATCCACTTATCATGTGCCATGCCGATAAACGTGGGCGGTCATTCCATTCGATCGCCAGAGTCGTGGATCAACTCAGTGTTCATGTCTCGACCATACGGCGTGGCCAAGCCATTCAGGTATTTACTTCTCTGTCTTCTCCTTGTTCCCTTCCCCTCGATCTTGCCAGTTGTCACCAAGTTCTCCAATTTATTTCTTTTCATAACATTCCCCAAATATTGTGTCTGTCCACGAATAATTTCTCTAATCAGTTTACAACTTTCATTTGTTTCTTGTAGGACTTAGTCACTGATTTTTCTTTCTGTCCATGGTATTCTTTGCATTTCCTCCAGAAACCACATTTCTACAGCCATCACATGTTTTTCAGCTTGTTTATTGTCCACGCTTCACATCCATACAAAAGTACAGGTTCTAAGTAGCACCTCAACCCTCTTTTTCTCGTTGCAATTGACACCTTTTTATTAGTCAGTATGTTTTTCATCTTGCAAAAGGCCACCTTCGCCATGGCAATTCTTGTTCTAATCTCTTCAAGGCATCTCCCATCAGATGGTATGACTGTTCCAAGATAATTGTACCGATTCACTTGTTTACGATTATTCCTATTTACTTGTATATTACATAGTAGTATTTTATTCGTCCCAGTGACGACCATAATCTGTCTTCTTACAATTCATTTCTAAACCTAATTGTTCACTGTGTGTAACAACCGCATCTACAAAATATTGCAGATCCTCCTCATTGTATACAATCAATACTGTATCATCTGCATTTCTAATATTATTGATGTTTCGTCCCCCAATGATAATTCTTTTCATATCTTCTATATTTCTGAAAATATTTTCACTGCACAGTGAAAAAAAAAGAAGATCTGGAGACATTACACATCCCTGTCTCACACCTCTTTTAATAGGATGATATTGACCTACTTCATTATCAATTCTGATGGCAGCTTGTTGTTTCCAATATTTTTTACAAGTTTAGGGTCTTTCCCATCAGTTTGTAGATCTTTAAGCATCTTTATCATATTGACATGTCTTACTCTACCGAAAGCCTTTGCCAATTTACTTCTATACAATGTTCAATTTTTGTTCTCAGCATATGCACAGCATTTACTGTACCCTTGCCTCCTACAAACCCACATTGTTCTCTCCTATTTCAAGTTGTAGTTTCTTCTTAATTCTTTGCATAATAATTCTTAGCAAAATCTTCGTGATGTGTCTCATTATACTAATTATTCGATGTTGATCACATTCCACGGCTCCTGATTTCTTTGGGATTGCAATAAATAAAGAATTACATAATTCATACGGTATATCTCAAGTATTATATAATGTTTTCAACAGTCTGGTGACTTGATCTATTCCATATTCTTCTAAAGCATTAATAATTTCTGTCGTGATGTTGTCTGAACCGGAGGTATTGCCAGTTGTCATATGGCTAAGAACATTCTGAACCTCCATTTTAAAAATTTAATAATCATTATTATTTTGACTGTCATACTGCTCTTCTTTGTTATCATCATAAAGGGTTTTAACATAATCTGACTATACATGTAAAAGCTGCTCTTTTTCTGCTGTGATATTTTCATCTTTTGTTTTTAGGCATCCTACGTACTCTTTTATTAGTAAGCTCCTGAATTCTTTTGTGAATTACTTTGGTATTTTTACTGTAGTGTTGTTTTTTCAATTTCTATGCATCTTTTGCTTCCTTACAAAATGTTATGATTTTTCTGTGAATTTCTTCATATTTGGCAGGATTATTTTTATTGTGTCTTCTTGTTTCTATTAGTTGTAAAACTTCTTCAGTTATTCGTTTCTTACGACCCACCTTCTTTAATTTTGGAATAGTTGTTTCTGCAGCCAAACCGAATGAATTCTTCAACATTTCCCATTAATCATCCACATCTTGAGATGGGATTTTTTAATGTATACAGATCATATTTAATGTTTCCTTTCTTATACTTGACTTTATTTAACTTTACCCTCTATGTTTCTGTAATCAGTCTGTGATCACTGTAACAGCCAGCATTGGGAACTGTTTTTGCTATTGTTAACGCATTTCGAATCCTTCTGATAATCAGGGTGTAATCAGTCTGGTTTCTAATCCTATAATCAGGACTCTTCCGTGTCCATAATCTTCTAGGATGTTGTTTAAATCAGGTGTTTCCTATAATAATTTCCTGGTCTTTTGCCCACCCCCAAGTCTGTATCCTCTTTCTTTTCGCTCTCTCACGCCATGGTTGCCTACTATGTATCCATCGCCTTGATTACCCACTTTTGCATTAAAGTCACCCATTATGCTATTTATTTCTGAATTTTTACATTCCTTCAAGGCTGAATCCATGTCATTATAAAATTCCTCTATACTATCTTCCCTGCAAACTCCTGTTGAGATATGTGTTTGAATGACGTTTATGTTAAAAGGTCTGTCGATTAATTTTACTAATAGAACCCTGTCTGACACAGCCCAATATCCTTTAACAGATTTTGATGTTTCCAGATACAAGATAATTGCTACATCTCTTTGCCGTTATTTTCTACCAAAGTAAATAATCTTCCATCTTCTTCTGTCATAATCCATGCCCCTTTCCATCTCGTCTCACACATTCCTAATATATTAATCTTCTCTCTTTCCATTTTTTATTTGATGTTATCCAATTTTCCTTCTTTGCTTAGCGTTGGAACATTCCATGTTGCTAATTTCAGTGTCTCTGTCCTTCTCTTGTGTTGATCTGTAATGAGCCGAATCGTGATAAACTAGGCAACTTTAAAGAAGGTAGTTTGCCGATGCTTTCCTTCCTGGCCCTGACTATACTGACAGGTGACCGTAGACATTGTCCCTTAAAGAGATCGTCTGCCTACCGTCGCGAAACGAGAGCATAACCAACAACTATCTGTCCGCTGGCCTCAAAATTTCATCCACCACCTGCCTTCTATGGTTTCTTGTGAACAACTTCCGAAAACGAATACGAAATAACACCACATCCTTCCCAGAAATACAGAGCAGCAGCGTACTCTAAAGAAAAAAACGTTATGTCGTCGCCATTTTACTGGAAGTGTTATATATATATAGCTAAATGACCAAACGCATCGCATGGACTGCGGTCAGACTGTTTGTATGGTATTTATATCTTCCTCCTACACCTTCAGGCGTCAAATTGAATATATTTAAAGAGAGCAGCAGTCAAGTTGAGTTTATTAGCATTTTCTTAGAGTTTGTCCTCAAATTGAGCGGTTGAAGAAGCAAGTTTTCTCTGTCCTTTTTCTTTGCTGATGAAGGCTGTGTAGTTGCAACGTCACTTTTGATAGTGTTGGCTTAACCCAACCACTTTACACTGTTATATTTGTTATTGATTCATTAGGTAGCTCCTTTGTTTCATACGCCTTTATTATGTGCTAAATGGTGTTGCATCGTGTATTGTTCGTATCTGATCTAGTTAGTTAGTTAGTTAGTTAATTAGATAGTTAGTTAGTTAGTTAATTAGATAGTTAGTTAGTTAGTTAGTTAGTTAGTTAGTTAGTTAGTTAGTTAGTTAGTTAGTTAGTTAGTTAGTTAGTTAGTCGTGGTTCCAACTTCACAGAAAGGGTCGTCCCCATTATGCTCCATTCCTGTGCCAGTGAATATCACATAAAATGCTCCTCACTGCCCCGTGTGACAAAAGGAAAAGACAGGAGTCTCGACAACCAACCGCCCGCACAGGTACACTGTGCATAATGCCGCCGCCAGAATGTCAACACAAAAGTCATCCACGAAAAATACAGTTCATCTTCGATGGAAGCGGCAGTCACTAAAAAACCAGCAGCGACATATTACTGTATAAGGCAAAAACCGTTTTGCGACAAAGCCAGCTACGCCATTTTCCAGAACATGCCGTTCACGCTACAAACAACCGCGGACAGATAGTAAAAGCACTTCACTACACATAATGCCGTCGCCAGAATACCAACACAAAAGTCCTGCACGAAAAATACAGTTCATCTTTGATGGAAACGGCAGTTATTTTCCCACCCGGATGTTTTCCTAGCTGTTCACCTACAGTCTAGATATTTCTAGATGTTGTTTGTTCCGTTTCTAGATGTTTTCTATCAAATAAAAGTGGCAACTCTGAGTCAGCTGCGACATTTTTTTTCCCGAACATGCAGTTAATGCCACAAACAACTCAGGCGTCCTGATCTGATATCACATGTCAGTGTTTTTCACAGCACTCAGTCTACGCTCACAAGACACTCTGTCGTTGGACAGCGTGACTTGGATGTAGCGGTTTCTGTCGTGAAACCTGTGGGACTGACCCACCACATTTACTCGTGGACGAGAACTGGGTGTTAGACAATTTCTGTTACCAGGGATTTTATGTTACACTGATGTACTTGTGATACGCCACTTAGTTGAGTTGAGTTGAGTTAAGAACTGACATCACTGCACTCAGGACATTCCCATACGTGCTGTCCCTCGTTCAACAGCCAGCGAAGAGTCATACTACTAATCGTTCCCACCGCTATCTGTTAAAAGTTCTCCTGGTCTTCCCTCTCAGTTTTAAGATTCTTCCAGAACCCCTGCCGATCCCCCGCAATCTCATTCTTTCCACATATGGGTTCTAATCTGTTCCTCCGCTTTTACCTGGTCCCACAAGTGCACGACCACCTGCCCCTTGTCCGTAGGCAAAATACCACCAAGAGGTGCATTCCCTGCTAGCCTATCAGCCTATTCATTCCCCCGTACACCCGCATGGCCAGGGCAAAATATCCATACAATTCTCACAATCTGTGACCTCTGAAGCAACTAGAGCCATTCCACACGAAACATTCCTTTCTCCACCTTGCTAAGCATACTCTTTGAATCCGTAATGAACACAACGTGTGTTGCAGTAGTCTCCTCTAGCCACCGGAATGCCGCTGTTACTGCCTTCTCATACTGGAGGTCGTAGTCTCATATGCCAGGCTCTCCTTTTTGAAGACCCCGCCCATTAGCCTTTGCAATAATGCCCCAGCCACTACGTCTGTTTCTCCCCACTGACCCATCGGTGTAGATGACTATGTCACCTTAATGTGTGTTGCTCTGGATCAGCTGTTGCACTTCAAACTCAGTGCAGCCCGCTGCCTATTCTCTGTACTCGCGATCCAGTGTTATTATTACATTGTGCCAGTCCGTCATGTCTTCCGGAACTTCAACCCACTCTCTTTCACGATTGATGGTCTCTAGATCACACACCTGACTTATAGAAAGTTCTGCCTGTGCCATCCAAGACCCGCCTCGTCTTAGTCTATGACCCTTGACCACATCCATGGCTGCATGCAGCGGGTGATCCCTGTCTGCGGCAACTCTCAGGTACCATTTGGCCTGAAGGACCCTATGCCTATCCGTACGCCACATAATAATTATGTATGGACACCTCTCTCTGTCTCTCAATATAACATATGCCGTATTGTTACCTCAAATTATATTAGTGGTATATTAAAGGAAATACCCGCTAGCGATGTATTAGGGGTATAGTAGATGCTACGAATACCACCTTGCAAACAGCCCCTCTTAGTATCTGAACCTGAAAGGTATAACAAGTCGTCTGTTTAACACTGATATCGACACAATGGTTTACCTTGTGACCTTGCTATGGAGCTAGCCATGTACAGGCAGCAGTTCACAGCTTGACAACAACCACCGACTAACAACTGAGTGATTCTGCAACAGCGTTCACGTCTTGTATAACAATATGTTTAAAAATAAACTTTTATCTAAAGTAAACGAGTGCAATTCAGTGGCTATTGCCAAACTAAATGTGTTTACTCATAACTAACAATGGTGGTTACATATAGCAGTGGTGGCCACATTGCTTATAATACTAGAGAAAACGACTGCAGTGAACTTGTGGAAGAGAACTAGAGACAGAGATGAACAATTTGGTGAGGTCATGTAGAGAGCAGGAATAGGCAGCAGAAGCTTGGGGGAGGGTGGGGGGGGGGGGCTTGGCATGGTTTTGCTGAAAGTCTATGAATGTTGTTTAGAATGATTAAGCCAAACACTAGAAGTAGTTTTGAATATTGCTTTTAACAATAAAGCATTTGAGTATTGTCTTTATAGAGGAAACAGTTCGATGCCATTGTTTTCCGCACGCTATCTGTAGGTTCAACAACCCACATAACCTGCCTCCGTCCTCATCAACTGCTTCATCGGAAGCTAAATTATGTACACGTACACGCCTTAAGGTTGCATTTCATGCATACACTGTTCTTAGACTGGTTTCATCTATGTTGGCAGAGATGCAATCGGTGTCGCTGGTGTGTAACCCCCTGAAATCAATAGGGGGAACCGTTGAGGCCACTAAAACAATTACATGAATAAACACATATATTATTATTTGGCGCTCACAGAAGGAGAAGAAGGAAGTAGAGACTAGAAGACGTACTAGACAACATAAAATTTGAAAGCTATAGTTGCCGACCTGGATCGAACCTGTCGCCTCCAAATCGCCTCGTGGAAGAGAACTAGAGACAGAGATGGACAACTGTGAGGACATGGAGCAGAAGAGAACACAGAAGAAGCGAGGCGCTGCCGTCATTTGGAGGCGACAGGTTCGATCCCGGTCGGTAACTATAGCTTTCAAATTTTATGTTGTCTAGTGCGTCTTCTAGTCTCTACGTCCTTCTTCTTCTTCTTCTTCTTCTGTGAGAGCCAAATAATAATATGTGTGTTTATTTATATAATTGTGTAACCTCTTGGGTGTTGAAAGTCTGGTGGATTGAAATTCCACATTTAGTCTGTGTTGTTGACTGAACTTATCACTTTGGAGGCGCTGGTCGTGGCCTACCCATAGACTGTCTGGTTGAATGAAAGGTAGACATGATACGCCGTAGACTCGCAAGGTATCCACTCCCGTTATTGTTAGTGATTGTATAATGGTCATCAGGCTTGTTCAGACAATAAACCGTTCAAGACCATTCTCAGGGGAGGACAATGGGCGTATGCATTATTTTATTGTTTATATTTCTTTGCTGGTTCTGGGAGTGCATAATGAAAGAATTGTATAATTATGGGACATCTTGTAATGGCCCCATGAGGGAGGGAGGGAGTGAGTGAGTGAGAGAGGAGAGAGAGAGGAGAGAGAGAGAGAGAGAGAGAGAGACAGACAGACAGACAGACCAGACAGACAGACAGACAGACAGACGGGGGGGGGGGGGGGCGCAGGGAGGAGTAAGTTGTGTTGAGATAAAATGTGAAACACAGAATATGTGCTTGTTTTGTCTCTGTAATGTTTTACAACTATAATATCACCGTGAGCATGAAAATGTTTGGTTCACATCAAAGAATGGCTGGCTATGAACAGCGAGGACACCAGTGAGACCAGTTAGCCAGGGACCCACACTGGGGCGCAGATGGTCATCTGTCCCGAAGTATAAAACTAAACTAAGACTGACGGGCAGTGTGTCTGCCGTCGCGTCTGCTCATCTGTATATCAGACTCCCGCGAAACTGATTGCGTTAAATATTGTTATTTATTGCAGAGATGCATGCGCAATACTTGTTGTTGCTGGATATGTTTTTTGGCGAGAGATGGATAGGTAATTTATTCTGATTTGGTTTGCGCTGCCATGAAAAATTCCTAACTCAATAGCGGCAGACGATAGAGTTTGTCACCGGGGACATTACGCGATGATTGTCCCTGCATGTGCCAGGCAGGGGACGCTTATGTATGGTCTGTCCCTTGCCCACCAGTGACAATAGCAGATGTACTCGCCCAGTTACAAATTGGGTTGGCAGCACTGTGTTACTAGGATGAGGGAGGGGACGCCCACAACAATCTAATTTGTTTGAGCAATTACCACCTCTCTCCCCCGATGGTGTTTCCACCTTGTCGTGGTGGGGGAGCTTGAGTTTCTCAATGACCCTGAGAGCTATGCCGGCGGTAGCGTAGCTACCAGCAGGGCCTCCCAAGCCGGACAGGTCAAAGGGTAGAGAACAGACAAAGAGAAACACCCTGGTCCTCCAGGTTGGGGGTTGAAGCGTGGGGTTAACATCCCCACCTTTGTAAAAACCTTTCTTTGTTACGAAACAAATACATGAGCCTCGATATCGGACTGACTTATCTGGACAACGACCTTGGAACGTTAAAGGACTTTTGAGATTTGGAACATGGAATGTACGGACACTATATCGAGCTGGAGCGGCCGAAGAACTAACCCGGGAGCTGGTTGAATATCAAATGGATATCACAGCAATTCAAGAAATAAGGTGGCCAGGAGAGGGTACTTTAGAGCAAAATGGAATGATTATAATATATGGAGGAAACACCCAAAATAAACATGAATTAGGAACAGGATTTGTCATCAAAAAAGAGTTATGGGGAACATTTTAAACTTTAAAGCTTTTAATGACAGGATTAGTAAATTACGAATAAAGGTAAATGGAAAAATATAACGATGATTAATGTACATGCACCTACTGAAGAGAAAGAAGATGATATTAAAGAAGACTTTTATAATGATCTGGAAGATGTCATAGAAGAAACCCCCAAACAGGACATCCTGATTGTGCTGGGAGACTTCAATGCAAAAATAGGTAGAGAGCAAACTAATAAAAAAGTGGCCGGTATGGAAAGCCTACATACAACTTCAAATGATAATGGATGGAGAGTCATCAACCTGGCAGAAGCCAAAGGACTGCAGATTAGCAGTACCAGACTACAAAGAAAGGATATACACAAACAAACTTGGAAATCATGTGACAAGAGAACCTATAATCAAATAGATCACATTTTAATTAACAACAGAAATGCATCAAACATACAGCAAGTCAGAAGTTATAGAGGAGCTGAGTGCCACAGTGACCATTTCCTCGTTGGAGCAAAATTTAAAATAAAACTTAAGAGAGCTTTCTATACTAAATTACAAAGATTACACCCAACATATAACAGAGAAAAACTACAAGACATTACAGTCAAAGAGAAATTTACAGATGAAATAAAATGTAAACTTGAAACTTTTTCAAAACCCTTTGGAGGAAAGCGTTGACCAAACTTGGTTGAACATCAAGAATACACTTCAATCTACCGCAGAAGAATGTCTCGGTGTGTCAACCACGCATAGAAAGAACAGATGGTTCAATCAAAAATGTGAAGAAGCAGTCACTAAGAAGAAGAATGCCAGACATGTATGGTTAAATGACATCAATAACATCCAAAGGAAGAGCATTATAGAAATGAATGTAAAGAGGCTACAAAAATAGTCAGACAGCAGAAGCGAGAATATATGAGTAATATAATCAAAGATATGGAAACTAATCACCAGAAAATGAATCCAGAAAGTTTTTTAAAGTACTGAAGTCAATGAAACGAGGGCACCAACAAAACACATATGGTTTAAAAGACAAAAATGGGAATATGATAAATACCAATGAAGAAATGTGCAACACATGGAAAGAATATTTTATTGAATTACTAAATTGTGAAGCTCCAAGTAACATTTTCCCACAGGAAGAGGTTCTAACATGCGAACCACAAATTGAAGAACCTACATTTGAAGAAATCCTATATGTAATCACACGACTTAAAAACAATAAGGCAACTGGGACTGATGGAATTGCTGCTGAATTTATAAAGGCAGGTGGCCATGCATATACATCTAAAGCTATACGAACTAATAATAAAAATCTGGAGGACAGAAGAATTACCCCATGACTGGAAAGAGTCATTATTGATACCTATCTTTAAGAAAGGAGACAAGTTCCAATGTGGAAATTATAGAGGAATATCACTACTGTCCACAAGCTATAAGATACTATCTGCAGTATTACTAAATAGACTAAAACCATATTCAGAAGACATATTAGGTGACTACCAGGCGGGTTTTAGACAAAACAGATCAACAATAGATCAGATATTTATCTTACGACAAATAGCCGAGAAACATTGGAATATAAAAGAGATCTCCATAACATTTTTGTGGATTTTAAAAGGCTTATGATAGTGTCCATAGGAATAGTCTATGGAATGTTATGCAGGAATTTGGAATACCAAGGAAGTTAATTAACATGACCAAACTATGCATGGAAGATACTTATAATATAGTAACATATAAAGGCAGGAAATCAGACCCCTTCCAAATAACATCTGGCTTGAAACAGGGTGATGCACTATCGCCGCTACTCTTCAATCTGGCTCTAGAGAAAGTTGTAAGGGAAGGTAAAGGAGGAATGTGATATTGGAGGAACATCCAAGCTGCTTGGTTATGCAGATGATATAGATATTATAGGGCAAAGTGAACAAAAGACATTAGAAATATTGACTCACTTAAAGGAAAAAGCCCAACAGATGGGGCTGGTTATCAACCAAGATAAGACAGAATATATGGTAATTTCAAGAGACGGAATGGCTAAAAACTCTGGCCACATACAAATAGATAATATGACCATTAAAAGAACGGAAACATACAAATACCTGGGTACAATCTTCAACTGCTCCAACATCATAAGGGAAGAAATACAAACTAGAATCAACTCTGGAAATAAGATATACTATGCACTACAACATCTACTAAAATCAAAGGCGCTATCTCGTAACACCAAAATCACAATATACAAAACACTGATCAGACCAGTTGTGCTGTATGGCTCTGAAACCTGGAGTACAACGAAAGGAGACGAAGCCTTGTTACAAACCTTTGAGAACAAAATTTTAAGACGCATCTTTGGACCCATTAGGGATACACAAAGTGGAGAGTGGAAAAGAAGAAGTAACAAAGACATTTATGATTTGTTTAAGTCCCCGCTAATCACTGGTATCATGAAGGCTAATAGACTACAATGGCTGGGGCATATAGAAAGAATGGAAGATAATAGGGAAACAAAACTCGCTTACACTCAGGAAATAAATGACCGTAGACCCCGAGGTAGACCAAGAAGGCGGTGGAGAGATAATATACATACAGACCTACAAGCACTTGGAATCAACGACTGGCAAGAGAAGGTCCACCAGAGAGACGAATGGAGACAGATTGTATTTGCAGCAAAGAACCTCAATGGCTCGGAATGCTGAAGAAGAAGAAGAAGAGAATTACCACCTCTTCCTCTATCTTTCTCTCATTCACAGCATGCCTCTGCCTTCTCTCTCTCTTTCTCTCTCTCTCCCTGCGTCTCTCTTATCTGAATCTCTCTCTCTCTCTCTCTCTCTCTCTCTCTCTCTCTCTCTCTCTGTCGCTCTCTTACACACACACACACAACACACACACACACACACACACACACAGACACACACACACACGAACACTAGCTGACCCGGCCCAGCGTCGCCAGGCACCTGGCGGGAAGCGTATCATTTAATTCATATAAGTAGTCATTATGCATTCAAATACATTTCTCTAAGCGCACAGAGTACGCGTTCGGACCCCGCTCCCGTTCCCGTTGCTAGTCTGTTTCTGATGCTCCCGTTCCCGTTGCTCAACTGTTTCTGATGCTCCCATTCCCGTTCCCGTTGCTGCGTCTGTTCTGATGCTCCCATTTCCCCGTTCCTTTGCTCGTCTGTTCTGAAGCTCGCAAGGCCTGTTTGTTCTCTTCATGTAAACATAAAAATTTATTTTACACTATTTCTGTTGGATCCGCGAGAGTGAGGAAACCATCTGTACAATATTTGATCTCACTCGGATAGACCGTCGGGATACGCACTAAAGACACCACCATGAACAAACAGTATCTCTTTTATATATAGATACTAGCTGACCTGCTCGCTTCGCCCAGACCCTGGTGGGGAGCATCTCATTTAAGTCATATAAGTAGTCATATAATTCTCGTCCCGTTACCCGACTGTCTCGTCTGTGCTGGTCATGTCTGTCTGTCTGACCCGGCCCGGCTTCGCCCGTACTCTTCTGACGGGAGCATCTCATTTAATCATATAATAGTCTCATACAAGTCCCGTGCCCGACTATCTAGCTGTCTGTCTGTCCTGACCCGACCCGCATCGCACCCAACCTCCTGGTGGGGAGCATCTCATTTAAGTTCATACGAGTAGTCATATAGTTCCCGTCCGACTGTCTGTCTGTTGTCTGTCTGTCCTGTCTCTGTCCACTGTCTGTCTGTCTGTCTGTCTGTCTGTCTGTCTGTCTGTCTATCTATCTGTCTGTCTGACCCGCACCAGCCCATGTGGAGAGCAATCTCATTTAAATCATATAGTAGTCATATAAGATCCCGTTCCCGAATATCTGTCTGTCTGTCCTTGGGTAAATGGAGGAGGGAGGAGGGAAGAGGAGAGGTGGGAGGGAGGAGGAGATATTAAGGAAGAGGGAGGAGGATAGGGGTGGAGGATGATGGGAGGAGGGAGGGGAGGAGGAGAGAAGAGAAGGAGGGAGGAGAAGAACGCAGGAGAGGAGGGAGGAGGAGGAGGAGAGGGAGGAGGGGGAGGAGAAAAGAGAGTAGGAGGATGAGGAGGAGCGGAGCGGAGGCAGGAAGAGGGAGAAGAGGGAGGAGGAAAAGGAGGAGGGAGGAGGGAGGAGAAGGAGGAGGAAGAGGGAGGAGGAGGGAGAAGGAGGGAGGAGGAGAACGCAGGAGGAGAGATGAGGAGGAGGAGAGGGAGGAGGAGGGAAAGAGAGGAGGAGAGAGTGGGAGGAAGGGAGCGGAGGGAGAAAGAAGAGGGAGGAAGAGGGAGGAGGAAGAGGGAGAAGCGGAGGAGGAGAAGGAGGGCAGAGTGATGAGGGTAGGAGAGAAGAGGGCGGAGGAGAATGTGAAGGGAGGAGGAGGGATGAGGTAGAGGGAGGAGCAGGGGAGGAGGAGGAGTGGAGGAGGAGAGAGGAGGAGGAGAGAGAAGGAGGAGGGATGAGGAGGAGGGAGAAGGAGGAGGGAGGAAGAGGTAGAAGGAGGAGGGAGAAGGAGGAGGAGGAGGAATGATGAGGAGGGAGGAGGAGGGAAGAGGCATGTGGAGGATAGGAGGAGGAGGGAGGAGTAGAGGGAGGAACAGGGATGAGGGGAGGAGGAGGGATGGAGGAGGAGAAGGAGTAGGAGGGATGAAGAGAAGGGAGTAGGAGGGATGAGGAGAAGGGAAGAGGAGAAAGGAGTAGGAGGGATGAGGAGAAGGGAGGAGGAGAGGGAGAAGGGAGGGGGAGGGGGAGGAGGTAGAGGGTAAAGGTAGAGGAGGAGGAGGGAGGAGGCGGGGGGAGTAGGAGGGAGGAGGATGGAGGAGGAGGGAAGAAGGAGGAGGGAGGAGGTAGAGGGAGGAGGAGGGGAGGAGGTAGAGGCAGGAGGAGAAGAGAGGAGGAGGGAGTTTGCCATTCCGAATTCATACTCGTCTAGGTTCTGTGATTTCGGTCCTTCCATTGATCGTTCTTCCCTTCTACACGACTGTAGATAACTTCCTTACACATAAAAAGATTAATTGTTATTGATATTGCCGTGGCATGGAGGCATATATATATATATATATGAGCAGCAGAGTTGAACGCCTACGCCAGCCGGCACGGCACTTGATGATGATGATGATTGCCGTGTGACGATTCTGTGTAGTCACGTCATTTTCTTCTCTTTCCCTAGCGTTTTGGTTCGGGGATTCTTTCATCATCATCATCATATATTTACGTACGTATTTTGGGAATGGGAGGAGGGAGGAGGAGGAAGAAGAAAAAAAAATACGACAGTTGACAGCTCTGGAATGAAAGGAAGGCGTGTAGAAAATTTCATCTCAATCGGATGGGCCGTTCGCGAACACATAAAGGACATACAGACAGACAGAAATACAGACAGACAGACAGACGATCCTTATTTATATATAAGATAAGCAGAATAGTAGAAGATAGTAGAAGATATGGAAATATTGTAAGAGAACTATCTTCATTCCAATAACTAAGAAGGGCAACCTGAAACCGCTGAACGTAAACTTGCCAAGATATCACGAACACCCGATAAATGCTGGGTTGACTGCGACGTACTCAAAGGATATGCAACTAACTTTCTCTCCAAAATAATTATAAGAATAAAACATTTAATGTGAAGAGTCGAAGTGTGTAATGTCGAAGAGAAATAAAAAGATGAGTTAGAAAATTTTCACATATCTAAAATAGATGCAATATTTTTATGAAAGCTTTGAAGATGCCTTAAAGTATTTATCGCTTTGTTTATAAAGCGATATAATCTCTCCTCTTTGTCTCTCCATATTCGCTTTCTTGTTTCTCTTGATCTGTCTCACTTTGTCTATCTCTACCCTTCTCTCTTAATCTGTCTTTCCCATCTGTGGGATGTGGATTTTAATGTATGGGAATATTTTGTTAAAAGTGTCTAGGGGATCCCTTGGGATTTTAGGTTTGATTCTATTTTCACTTCTAGAATGCAAGGTGATCGTGGAATTCTACCACACACACAAGTAGGAAAATACTTCACTCCTTTTTGTAAATGTGTCTGTGCGTACTTCTCCATTCCCACTAAACCACCCTATAAATTTAATATAGTGTTAGAGGACATTGATTGCTTACAAATATATAACAACCACTGTTGAAAAATATCAACACGTAATTGACGTAAACATCAACATATTTGGACAAACAGTTCAGGCAGTAAATCAAGATCTGCAGTAATCTATATATATAAAACAAAGTGTATGTATGTAAATATATATGTATGTCCTTTATTTGTTCGCGAACGGCCCATCCGATTGAGATGAAATTTTCTACACGTCTTCCTTTCATTCCAGAGCTGCCAACTGTGATATTTTTTTTCTTCTTCCTCCTCCTCCTCCTCCCCCTCCCTAAATACGTACGTAAATATATGATGATGATGATGATGAAAGAATCCCCGAACCAAAACGCTAGGGAAAGGGAAGAAAATGACGTGACTACACAGAATCGTCACACGGCAATCATCATCATCATCAAGTGCCGTGCCGGCTGGCGTAGGCGTTCATGGCTCTCCGTAGATCTCGGTCTTTGGTTTTCTGGATCAACTCTGCTGCTGATATTCCTCCATGCCACGGCAATATAAATAACAATTCATCTCTTTATGTGTAAGGAAAATATCTACAGTCATGTAGAAGGGAAGAACAATCAATGGAAGGACCGAAATCACAGAACCTACACGAGTATGAATTCGGAATGGCAAACTCCCTCCTCCTCTCTTCTCCTCCTCCCTCTACCTCCTCCCTCCACCCTCCTCCTCCTCTCTCCTCCTCCTCTTCCTCCTCCCTCTACCTCCTCCCCCTCCTCCTCCTCCCTCCTCCCTCCTAACTCCTCTTTCTACCTCTTCCTCTCCCTTCCTCCTCCATCCTCCTCCCTCCTACTCCCTCCTCCTTCTCCCTCCGCCTCCTCCCTCCTCCTCCTCCCTCCTCTTCCCTCTCCCTCCTCCTCCCTCCTCCTCCTCCTGCCTCCTTCTCCCTAATCCTCCTCCTTCTTCCCTCTTCCTCCTCCATCAACTCCGCCAGCAGTCCTGCTCCTCTCATTTACGCCGCCCTCTAACGCCTCATATACGCCGTACAATCTCACCCCCGCTCAGATCTCCTCCCACTGAACTCGTGCATGCCTACACCCTCACTCGCCATCCTGCGCACGATGCATGCTCCCGTCATCCGCCACATGCAAAGCCTCCAGTCCAACTAATGTCCTCTGTTCATCACCGCCCGACGCACCGCAGATCGAAGAGACGAGGACCGTAACTGCAGAAGACCTTACTCACGAGAAACGATATAAAGACACCAATCCGCTCGATACTAGGAATAAGGATTTACGGCAGAGGACTGTCACGTAAAGAAATAAGCCAGACAAGGTGATAATCAATTAAGAAAAAGAATCCTAATCCATTTCGTCATAGAATATGACCCGCAACTTTACATACTAAATAAGGATTCGCCCTACTCACTTATCCCACAAGAAATCCTCAATTAAACAACGTCTGACCGGCCGCATAACTTAAGTAACTAGTCTAATCATCAACCCGGTCCTACAATCAGAATCATAGACAATACACCAAATTAATACCATCATTACGATTTAAACGAACAAGAATGACGAGAAATAATCTTAAGAAACTTACATACTCATAAAGATGGCCGGTAGCGAATAATGCACTAATAATAAAAAGAATACTTCAGTATCACCTTTTCCGACAAATAATACTACAGCGACGAATAACAGACTAATCCGTAATCCACATACCAATACGATAATATGCCACCTCCTCAATACTACTCTCTTCCATATGTAAAACATCCACCCTAATCATACTATTTATACTACATCATCATACTCACAATCGTCATCCTCTAAAACTTGTAATCAGCATAAGTTCACTCCTTCCTTTACTCCTAATGGCTACCTACTACACTGTAAATACTACTCTATACTAACCTTTTCTCCTCCTCCTCCCTCTACCTCCTCCGTCCTCCTCCCTCCACCTCCTTCCTCCACATCCATCCTCCTCCTCCCTCTTCCTCCTCCCCCCTCTTCCTCCTCCTCCCTCTTCCTCCTCCTTCTCCTCCCTCCTCCTTCTCCCTTATCCTTCCACCTCTTCCTCCCTCCTCCTCCTTCTCCCTCCTCCTCCCTCCTCCTTCTCCCTCCTCCTCCTCCCCCTCCTCCTCCCACGTTCTCCTCCTCCCTCCTCCTCCTTCTCCCTCCTTCTCCCTCTTCCTCCTCCCTCCTCTTCCCTCTCCCTCCTCCTCCCTCCTCCATCCTCTTTCTCCCTCCTCTAATACCTCCTCCTCCTCTCTCCCCCTTCCTCCTCCTCCCTCCTCCTCCCTCTTCCTCCTCCTCCCTCCTTCTCCTCTTTTCCCCTTCCTCCTCCTAATCCCTCCTCCTCCCTCCTTCTAACTCATATTCCTCCCTACTCCTCCTCCCTCCTCCTCCTCTCTCCGCGTTTCTCTTCCTCCTCCCTCCTCCTCCCTCTTCCTCCTACCTCCTCCCTCCTCATCCTCTCTCCTCCTCCCTTTTCCTCCCTCTACCTCCTCCCTCTTCCACATCCCTCCTCCTCCCTCCTCATCATTCTTCTTCCTCCTCCCTCCTCCTTCTCCCTCCTCCTTCTACCTCTTCGTCCCTCTTCCTTCTCCCTCCACCTCCTTCCTCCTCCCTCTCCCTCCTCCTCCCTCTCCCTCCTCCTCCTGCGTTCTCCTACTCCCTCCTTCTCCTCCCTCTTCCTCTCCTCCTCCCTCTTCCTCCCTCCTCCTCCTCCCTCCTCCTCCCTCTTCCTCCCCTCCTCTCTCCTCCTCCTCCTCCCTCTTCCACCCCCTCCCTACTCCTCCTTCTCCTCATTCCCCCTCCTCCTCCCTCCTCCCCCTCTTATTCCACCCTACTCCCTACCCTCCTCCTCCTCTCTCCGCCTATCTTTTTCCTCCTCCTCCTCTTCCCTCCTCCTCCCTCCTCCACCCTCTTCCTCCTCCTTCCTCCTACTCCTCCTTTTTCTTCTTCTTCTGCTGCTGCCGTTGTTCCATTTACACAAGTTAATTGTTGGGGGAATATGTAAAGATCTTTCAAGTGCTCTTTCTAATGCTTTTTGAAAGTTGGTCTTCGTTTATCTAAGGTTGTTCTAACCGCAACCAATAAATGATCAGACAGACAGACAGACAGACAGACAGACAGACAGACAGACAGATAGTCGGGAACGGGAACTTATATGAATTAAATGAGATGCTCCCCATCAGGGGCTGGGCGAAGCCGGGCCGGGTCAGACAGACAGACAGACAGATAGATAGTCGGGAACGGAAACGGGAGTTTATATGACTACTTTTATGAATTAAATGAGATGCTCCACACCAGGAGCCAGGCGATTCCGGGCAGGTTCAGACAGACAGACAGACAGACAGACAGACAGACAGACAGATAGACAGACAGATAGACAGACAGACAGACAGACAGACAGACAGGAACGGGAATGGGAGCTTATATGACTACTTATATGAATTAAATTAGATGCTCCCCACCAGGAACTGGGCGAAGCCGGGCCGGGTCAGCTAGTATATATATATATATATATATATATATATATATATATATATATATATATATATATATATATATATATATATATATATATATATATATATATATATTCTTCTTCTTCTTCACTGAATTTCCAGAACAGGCATGGGAATGATTTTCAATATAAAAAAAACACATTAACCCCATTGTCCCAAGAAAAAAAAAACCCACTGTTATTACAAACAACACAACGGTCACTATTTGGTTCTACTATCTTGACCAACTTTACATAGATAAAAGCAAACAACCTGAAGTAACTACAGTACCTAAACTCAAGGTATTCATCCAGCTAACCTTCCGAGGAGATGACGTAATGCAACGTCTGCGGAACAGGCTCACCACAGCAGTCGGGCGAACATTCTGTGCTGCATCTCTAGTCATCAGGTACCGAAACACACCGATCCCCATCCCAGCAGTAAAAGAACCTGTAGCTTTGTACGCCAAATCAAATTGTATTTACCAATTTACATGCAGATGCGAGGCCATCTACATAGGTAGAACTGAGCGACAGTTACATTGCAGGGTTTCGGAACACATTCCGAATTGTTTGGACAAGATACTACACACAGAAGATGGTAGCCTAGGCAGGCCGACACACCGGCACCGGAACAGTCCAGCTTCATCGGTCGCGAGACATGTGCTCGAGAGCGGTCACGTGGTTGAAAGAAACAGTGCCTTCCGTGTGTTGTTCAACACACAAAGTAGTCGATTGTTAATGTTTGCTGAAGCTATAATAATCAACCTTCGTAAGCCGTCCTTGTGCAAGCAGAAAGACATGTTAGTCAGTTTAAAATTACCGTGGTAGACAATCGACATTACTGTGCGAACATGTGTATATTTCAGTTTGAAGGATTTATCTAGTTAATTCACGTAAGTGTGTGATTTCTGCAGTATGTACCTGATGAGATGCAGCGAAATATGCCAGGCAATAAATCGTGCAATCTATTGTTTGTGTCTTCGTTATTCAAATTCATCACGGGAAAACATTGTTTTGAATTTCACCATGCATAGAAGTATTTAAACATAGGAATGTGAAACTGTGTAGTATAGGAAGATGACAGCATGGTACAGCATGGCTGCTTTAGTAGAAAACAATCAGGCTCTCATTTACAAGAATCATTGATTTAACCTCTTAATAATTCTTGTATTAACACAATGGTATATGTACCTTATCAAAATACATGAGTACATTATTTATAATGGATATTTAACATACCAGTTGCTCCAGAGAGTGATATATTTTTAGCATACTTTTCCTTTCCCCCGCAGGGGAACGGCTGACGCCTGTTCCCTTTGTTCTCTTGAACAAAAATGGCTTACTAATACCTTTGTTTTAAAATCAAGCGGGTCTGGCCAGGTAAGTGAACCATTACCAGGTCCAGATTTTAAACTAAGGCCAAATAAATTTGGCTGCCCTACGGGTTAGTTTAGCTCTGTTTTCTTCTCCCCAAAAGTAAGGTGCTTAAACAGTAATTATCAGGGAGTTGTATCTTTAAAGCGTCAATCATAGGAAGTTGGTAGAGACGTTTTACTATATCACACCATCTCGTTCCCAAGTAGCCCTCTCTCATTCTGTCTTTATAACTCTATCTCAGTGTCCGAGTCTGTCTCTCTTCCTTCTTCTCCAAGTCATCTCTCTCTCTCTCTCCCCCTCTCTCTCTCTCTCTTCCCGCCTCCCCGTTCAGTCTGTCTCTCTTTCTCTCTCTCTCTCTATCTCTCTCTTCCCGCCTCCCCGTTCAGTCTGTCTCTCTTTCTCTCTCTCTCTATCTCTCTCCCCGCTCAGTCTGTCTCTCTTTCTCTAGTGAAACAAACAGTACCATATTATTGGTGTATTCCAAGAGAATAAAAGGCATGCCAAACGTTTATACTACATGTGATGGCAGTGACTGCTCTGTCCTCATCAACATGCTCAAGTGTAGAAGCATAACGAAATACGCAGACCTGTGTCCCATGCTCCAAACATATGAACATCAAAAACTGCTACAACACACAGGGATATAGTATACACTCCACTGTTGTTTATATGCTTGTATGACACAGCAAAGTCTGGGAGCAGACATACTAGCACAGTTGCCCATAGAGCACAGGCGTTCTGGAGAAACACCTGTCATCTGGAACTATTAGAGTCATAACGGGCTATGCAGCCGCTCTTGTGCGGAGCTGTTGTTCATGTGTTCTAATTCCATCGATGTGGGGTTTTTAACATTAACCTGGGTTAAAGGGGATTTACATACACAATCAGAACTCATACTTGTCGACTTTTCCTGCGTAAAGCGAACACGTATGGGTTTATCCTGGGTGAGGTGTTGTTGATTCTTCATCGTAATACACACAATCTCAATGATAGGGTAAATAATGTTGCTTCACTTCTAGCTGAGAATGGGTCCACCAATTTCTTAGATTGGACACCAAAGACTTCTCTGGTGTGGAAAAGCGGCAACAGTCTTCTATTATATATATATATATATATATTTATATTTGTAACAGGAAAAATGAATATAAAGGATAGGAGGACATAAGTTTCCTATTCTTGGGTGCTCAAAGACAAAGAAGCGCAACACTGACTTTTAGTAGGCCAGAGAAGAAAAGATAATAAGAAGAAAGAGAAAAAGAGCACCTTATATATTCCCTCCAGTTAACAAAAGAAAGGGACAGAAAATTAGACAGAAGATTTCCAGGAGTTCTTTGAGCGGAGGGTATACTGTTGTATACCCCAGACAAAAGATCACACTGTTGGACTGTAACAACATCAATGAATGGGACCGACAATAACCAACGTTACTGGGACAACAAAGATTAAACATAATACAACAGCAAAGACTAGATAAACAAGGTATAACAATACGCATCAGTCTTTATTTTGTCCAATACTGTAGCACATATTCATAACTATGCGGATGACAAAGTGTGGTTACTTATGGACAAGACAATCAACACTCTACATCACTGACATTCATATAGGCAGTCTGCCGCATATAGCCAGACCTCTGCCTGTTGTGGCCGAGCCTACAGAGTACTCCTAAGACTCTGCTACGATACCTATACAGCCGGCTGACCAGGACTGGACAACAGAGAGACCATTACTTGGAAAATAGAAAGTAACACAACTCTAAATCTGAGTATGAGCCTTACAGTGCGGAGACGGGACTTACCATCCTGAGACACACAACACAACACTATGGATCCCTGTAGTACACAGCGGAAAATCAGTGGATTGAGCTCCAGATATTACCAAACCCCCGTGCCTCAGCCAAATCCAATATTGTGCCTAATGCCGCCAGAGAAAGTTATGTCCCCAAACCGATTGGGACACATTACAATAACAAGACCACAACTTCAAAAATAAAAGTATAAACATGAGTGTGAAAGGTTGAACCAGGAACTACACCTTTAACCACGCAGTAACAAACTAAGGTATGGAAAACTCGACTATGGGATCAGTTGGGAGGGGAGGTGGAAAATGTGAGGTAAGGGAAAATGGGGGGTAATTAAGGACCCAGGGTTGTTCCCTTCGGCAGGAATCACATCCTCAACCATCGTGCACCAGTGTTCCAGCAGTAATGTTTCTGCGAGCCATATTTTGCGGGCTCTCTTCACTGTCCTATTTGTTTCACAGGTCTATGCACCTGAATTAATATATTTGGCACCACCTGGTTAGCGCTGGTCACACACACACACGGTTCCCGACTGGAGATGTTGTGAGGGGGACGATCACATTCCCCCTCTCTGCTTGGTGTCAGTGCGGCCTTCGGCCGCTGAGGCCACTCCAGCACTGAATCCCCAGGGCAAAAATGCGCGCTCAATGTTTAACCATTCAAATTACCCATGATCCTCCAGCTGCAGGGGAGGGGTTTCTTGTCGTTGCATCAGCCAAACATCCTGTGGAGCCGTGTCGTGTCACGCGGCTTCATGCATCCTGTGGAGCCGTGTCGTGTCACGCGGCTTCATATATATATATATATATATATATATATATATATATATATATATATTATATATATATATATATATATATATATATATAGTGCATATAATATTTACAGGACATTGCTGTCAACACTGGTGTGGAAAAGCGGCAACAGTCTTCTATGATATATATATATATATATGTATATATATATATATATATATATATATATATATATATATATATAATATATATATATATATATATATATATATATATATTGCATATAATATTTACAGGACATTGCTGTCAACACAGCATTTTTACTGCTGTTATTGATGTCTTGGCAAGTTTACGTTCAGTAGTTTGCCATTGCTTTCTGAACGACCGGCTCCCACACCAACACGTTTACAACTCAGCGCAACTCGGTCTGCTGCCAAATGGGTCGTAGCTGTGTTTCCAACGCAGGTAAGCGGAATTACGAACCGCGTTCGTAACGCCTTCGCCACGTAGACGGTAATATGAGATTATATAACTGTTTACTGTTCACCCTTCCCCCACACTGGAGCACATCTTCACCCACCGTCTGCATACATGATCACCCAGGCGTGTAGTCTACTCTCATCTGTCATGTTCTGACAATAATTTCTCACTGATATCTCAGCTTCTGGTGTCTCTCGACTTTCGATGACAGCTGAGTTTGGAGTTTTCCTGAAGATTACTCTCACAGATCATGTTTTCAAGAAATGTCTGCCATTGCTTCGACATGGCTAAGGAAGGAGCCAAAGTAGAACAGCCTGATATGCCTGTTACATACCACCAAAGAACAGAATGATCAAATCAGTCAGAAAGCCACCAAAACCTGCTCAAGATTATTACCACGTTACGGACAGACCAGAACAAGTCATTATTCTGCGCCTCAGAACAGGACACATTAGATTACACAACCACATGTATACAAAATTCAAGATTGATGAAACAGCCATGTCCACTTCCGGTTTTCAAGATGCCGACGGAAGGTCGTGTTGTTTTGTGATCGTTAACTTTTTAGCGCAGAAGATGGATTTATTCATCTCTTGCGTGTAATTTGTGTGCCAGGATGTAAAACCAGGAGTTTCTACTCAAGATCTGCGCCGATACTACCGAGTTTCGTGCATCGAGCGAAGCAATCCTTGAGTGAATTTTTCGCAGCGTGTGTGGTTTCTGTGGTTTTCTGTTTTTCAACATGGCGGAACAACGTGTGTTCTCCGAGCGGTCGGCAGTGAACCTAACGAGACGACGTGGGCGCCGGGCAGGCAGAAAACGACAAGGTAAGCGTGGTGGTTTAAGGCGTTGTAGACTCAAGTGTCACCGTCTGGGACTCAGGAATATCTGTATTCTGTATTGGAACTGCGCCAGCGTAAAACAACGGGGCTCTATTCTAGAAACCCTGGTGTACAGGAATGACGTTGTAGCGCTCCAGGAGACGAGACTGGGCGATCAGCTACTCCGAATTGCCGGCTTCAAATGTTTCTACAACAGACGACAACAGACGAATGGCGATTCTCATTCGCGACAGCATGGTGGCGTCAGAGCTAGACATGTCCAGTTGGGACAGTGACGATATACAAATACAGGCGTTAAGAGTTCAATCCAGTCTACCATTCATGTTGGTTAATGTTTAAGCCCGCAAGGCGAGTATGGATTCCCAGAAGTGGCAGTGCTTAAGTGACATATTAGGTCACGAGAGAAATGTTATTTTCTGTGGCGATTTCAACGAAACTGTCGACTAACTAACTATGTCCACATGTTGATTGGCGTCGCAGACAGCAGAGCGCATACTTCAAGACTGCCCAAAGTATAACATATCTAGGCAAACCTTCTGGCCCAGAGAGACGACAGTGGAAGATAAACTCTATGGACCGCTGTGTGAACTAAAAAAGACAGTTAAATTCATACAAGAGGCAACATTGCAGTTATAGACATATTACAAGCGAACGAAAGAAGAAGAAGAAGCTTCGTCATTCTTTCCAATTTCTTGTCCTCCACTGCATACAACCACTGTCAAATTGAGGGCTCCAACAAACATTCGCATCTGTTTTTATTCTATTGTATTAAGTTCAATTGGATTGTCTTGATTTCTGGTAAAAGTTGCAGTCAAACCCCTCAGTAGAAACCTCGCCGCCATCAACAACATAATGATTATTTCCACTGACAGACACAACGGTGGTTGATGTTTTTTTTGTGTGGCGGCAACACCAGAACACCCCAGCATTTTTTGGGCTGTTTGTGATTTCTTGGCAAGTTTACGTTCAGTAGTTTGCCATTGATTTCAGAACGGCAGAAATGCTCATACCATTGTTGTACATCAGCGCAGGGCGGTCATCTTTCAAACCGCCCTCAGTTGTGTTTCAAACGCAATATGCGGAATTACGAATTGCGTTCGTAACTCTTTCACCACAGAACACGAAAACACAACTAATAAAGCCAAACACCTCCCAAATCAAATCAAATCAAATCAACTTTATTAGGGTCACAAATTGGGCGCGCAGGCCCGTCTTACATTCGGCCCTTCCAATCACTCGTCTTTCGTTCATCAAGAGCATTATACATTTGCATAGGAAGAAAAATAAACATTGTGAAATGAATGTTGTAAACATAAACAAGGCTAATTACCATGGTATGAAGCCCATCTCCCACCTATCCATACATCACCCCACCCACACAACACCCCCACCTACCCACACACATGCGCACCAAGGGACACATACACCCCCCCCCCCCCACCTACCGACACACACGCTCACCAAGGGACACATACATACCCCACCAACCGACCCATCCCCCTCCCGCACATCCCCCACCCACACACACACTGCCCTCACCTGATCCCCAACCAAAACACACTCGCCACCCACAAACATTCCCCCACCAACCCACACATCCCACGCCCATCCACATTCTACCCCACACATCCTCTCCTCACCCACACCTCAAACCACCCTTTCCCCCAGCCACATCTCCATCGACAACATATTCCCCACCCACACACACACAATCCCCCACCAACCCACACATCGCACATCCACTCACACATCCCCAAACCATACACACACATCCCCACCAACTGACATGTCCCCCCCCTCCCACACACACATCTCCCTAACCACCCATACATCCCCAATCCACTCACACACACACCGCCACCCACACATACAACTTCCACCCACCCACACATGCCTTAACCTAATCCCCCACCACACAATCCCCCACCCGCACATCACATACACCCCCTACCACGCACTATTCCCAACCCACGCACCACACACACACACATATCCCTCACCAACACATCCCCACTTACACACCACACACATATCCCCCACCCAGATACCACAAAATATTCCCACCCACACCCACACAGATACCCTTACCCATCCACCCCACATACCCCCACTCACGCACCACAAAAATCCCCCACCCACACACACATACCTCACCCACACAATATCACCAACCAACACACCACACACCTCTCCCCACCCACACACGCATTCCCTACCCGTCCACCAACACACACTCATTCACACATCCTCCACTACGCACCCACACACCCCCTCTAACCCACTCCCAACCAAACATCTCTCGATCACAATACCCCTACCCCACACACATACTCCACCCACTCACACATCCCACCCCGACACATACAACTCCCTCACCCACCTACACATCCCTAAGCCACTCACACACCCCCACCCACACATTCCCCATCCACATACACACATCTCCCACCCACACTCCCCCACATACTTCCCCCAACCACCACAATCCCCTGCTCACCCACACATATACCCCACCTATACGCACATTCCCCACACCCATCACACACATCCCCCACACCACACACTATCCTCCACCCATACCACCACAAACATACCCTCCACCCACACATCATTCACACATCCCCCACCAACACACCGCACACATATCTCAAACCCACACACCATACACTTCTCCCCACCCGCCCTTCCATCCCAAATCCACCCAACACAATCCCCTACCCACACAACCCCGCCTCCCACACATACTTCCTCAAACCATCCACACATCTCCACCCACATAAACACACATCCCCTGCATCCGTCCCATACACATATCCTCCACCCATACACACATTCCCCACACCCATTCCAACACCCGTACTTTCACCCCCACACATCCATCCACACATCCCACCAACACCCACAAATACCACTACCCACCAAAACCCACACACCCCAACCCATCCAAATACATACCCCCACCCACACACCCCCACCCACACATATCCCCACACTCACACACATCCTCCACATACACTCACATTTCCTCACATCTAGACACATACAAAATGTCTCACGTTAGTATTGAAACTAGTATGAACAAACTCCCACACTTTACTCACACACATACACTGACACTTGTCATGAGCAGTCTCATAAAAATGTTAAACATGGAGAAAAATGTGTACATAAAATGTATGTGACGTAAAAATAGTGATGCTCTCTCTCTCTCTCTCTCTCTCTCTCTCTCTCTCTCTCTCTCTCTCTCTCTCTCTCTCTCTCTCTCTCTCACACACACACACACACACATATTCACTCTCACGCTCACACATTCACTCTTCCGCTCATTCATTCACTCTCACGCATTCACTCTCCCGCTCATTCATTCTCACGCTCACTCATTCACTCTCCCGCTCACTCATTCACTTTCCCGTTCACTCATTCACTCTCCCCCTCACTCATTCACTCTCCCGCTCACTCATTCACTCTCACGCTCACTCGTTCTGTCTCTCATTCACACTCACTGACTCACTCACTCAAACTACAGTAATGAACATGAGTTTATATTATGCATGATAAAATCAAATGGTATTTAACTGATAATATGACAGATGATCGTGACAAACATGATGGAGTGAAAGCACGCTGGAAGCATTTCTACAGGCAGAAGTGAAACGACCAAAGAACGCCAAACGTTAGTTCAGAACGACTTACAAAGAAGCACACAACCAATAATCTCCCACATGAGAAAAGGACACTACAAACTGAAAGTCACATGTATCGCAAGATAGAACTGACTGTAGTGCCGAATGTGTGTATAAGCTACCAGGATGAAGGGAGATTATGTTTTACATGAATGTGTATAATATACTATGATGATGGGAGGATATATTTTACATGAATGTGTAAAAGCTACTAGGATGAGGAGAGTTTCTATTTTACATGGATGTGTATAAGCTACTAGGAAGAGGGGAGATTATATTTTACATGTATGTTTGTAAAAGTTACTAGGATGAGGAGAGAATATATATTATATGAACGTGTATAAGCTACTGGGATGAGGGGAGGCTATATTATACATGAATGTGTGTATAAGCTACTCGGATGAGGGGGAGGTTATATTTTACATAAATGTGTAAGCTACTAGGATAAGGGAGATTATATTTTACACGAATGTGTATAAAAGCTACTAGGATGAGGGGAAATTATATGTTACATGAATGTGTATAAGCTACTAGGATGAGGGGAGATTATATATACATGAATGTGTGTATCAGCTACTGGGATGAAGGGAGGTTATATTTTACATGCGCGTGTGCAAGCTACTAGGATGAGGGAAGTGTATATTTTACATGAATGTGTATAAGCTACTAGGATGAGGGGAGTTTATATTTTACATGAATGTGTATAAACTACTAGGAGGAGGGTAGGTTACATTTTACAAGAATGCGTATAAGCTACAAGGATGAGAGGTGGTTATATTTTACATGAATGTGTATAAGCTACTAGGATGAGGGGAGACTATTTTACACGAATGTGTAAGCTACTAGGATGAGGGGAGATTCTATTTTACATGAATGTGAATAAGCTACTAGGATAAGGGAAGGTTCTATTTTACATGTATGTGTGTAAGCTACTAGGATGAGGATAGGTTATGTTTTACATGAATGAGTGGATAAGTTACTAGGATGAGGGAAGATTTTATTTTACATAAATGTGTATAAGCTACTAGGATGAGGGGAGATTATATGTTATATGAATGTGTATAAGCTACTAGGATGAAGGGGAGTTTATATTTTACATAAATGTTTATAAGCACCTAGGATGAGGGGAGATTATATTTTATATGAATGTGAATAAGCTACTAGGATAAGGGAGGAGGTTATATTGTACATGTATGTGTATAAGCTACTAGGATGTGGGGAGATTATATTTTACATAAATGTGTATAAGCTATTAGGATGAGGGGAGGTTAAATTGTACATGTATGTGTATACGCTACTATGATGAGTGGAGATTATATTTTACATGAATGTGTATAAACTACTAGGAGGAGGGTAGGTTACATTTTACAAGAATGCGTATAAGCTACAAAGATGAGGGGTGGTTATATTTTACATGAATGTGTGTAAGCTACTAGGATGAGGGGGAAGGAGGGAGTTATATTTTACATGGATGCGTATTTGATATCAATATGCGTGTAAGCAACCAGTATGCGGGCAGGTTATATTTGACATCAATCTGCGTGTGTAAACAATCAGGATGCGGGTAGGCTATTTTTGTCTTCAATGTGTATTTAAGCAATCAGGAAGCGGGGATGTTATATTTTACATCAATGTGCGTGTAAGCAACCAGGATGAGGGCATGTTATATCTGACATCAATGTATGTGTAAGAAATGAGGGTGAGGGCAGGTTATATTTGACATCAATGTATGTGTAAGAAATGAGGGTGAGGGCAGGTTATATTTGACATCAATGTATGTGTAAGAAATGAGGGTGAGGGCAGGTTATATTTGACATCAATGTATGTGTAAGAAATGAGCGTGGGGGCATGTTATATCTGACATCAATGTATGTGTAAGAAATCAGCGTGAGGGCATGTTATATCTGACATCAATGTATGTGTAAGAAATCAGCGTGAGGGCATGTTATATTTGACATCAATGTATGTGTAAGAAATTAGTGTGAGGGCAGGTTATATCTGACATCAATGTATGTGTAAGAAATGAGGGTGAGGGCATGTTATATTTGACATCAATGTATGTGTAAGAAATTAGTGTGAGGGCAGGTTATATTTGACATCAATGTATGTGTAAGAAATGAGGGTGAGGGCATGTTATATTTGACATCAATGTATGTGTAAGAAATTAGCGTGAGGGCATGTTATATCTGACATCAATGTATGTGTAAGAAATGAGGGTGAGGGCAGGTTATATTTGACATCAATGTATGTGTAAGAAATGAGGGTGAGGGCATGTTATATCTGACATCAATGTATGTGTAAGAAATGAGTGTGAGGGCATGTTATATTTGACATCAATGTATGTGTAAGAAATTAGTGTGAGGGCATGTTATATTTGACATCAATGTATGTGTAAGAAATGAGGGTGAGGGCATGTTATATTTGACATCAATGTATGTGTAAGAAATTAGTGTGAGGGCATGTTATATTTGACATCAATGTATGTGTAAGAAATGAGGGTGAGGGCATGTTATATCTGACATCAATGTATGTGTAAGAAATGAGGGTGAGGGCATGTTATATTTGACATCAATGTATGTGTAAGAAATGAGGGTGAGGGCATGTTATATCTGACATCAATGTATGTGTAAGAAATTAGTGTGAGGGCATGTTACATTTGACATCAATGTATGTGTAAGAAATGAGGGTGAGGGCATGTTATATCTGACATTAATGTATGTGTAAGAAATGAGTGTGAGGGCATGTTATATTTGACATTAATGTATGTGTAAGAAATGAGTGTGAGGGCATGTTATATTTGACATTAATGTATGTGTAAGAAATGAGTGTGAGGGCATGTTATATTTGACATTAATGTATGTGTAAGAAATGAGTGTGAGGGCATGTTATATTTGACATTAATGTATGTGTAAGAAATGAATGTGAGGGCATATTATATTTGACATTAATGTATGTGTAAGAAATGAGTGTGAGGGCATGTTATATTTGACATTAATGTATGTGTAAGAAATGAGTGTGAGGGCATGTTATATTTGACATTAATGTATGTGTAAGAAATTAGTGTGAGGGCATGTTATATTTGACATCAATGTATGTGTAAGAAATGAGTGTGAGGGCATGTTATATTTGACATTAATGTATGTGTAAGAAATGAGGGTGAGGGCATGTTATATTTGACATTAATGTATGTGTAAGAAATGAGGGTGAGGGCATGTTATATCTGACATCAATGTATGTGTAAGAAATGAGTGTGAGGGCATGTTATATTTGACATTAATGTATGTGTAAGAAATGAGGGTGAGGGCATGTTATATCTGACATCAATGTATGTGTAAGAAATGAGGGTGAGGGCATGTTATATTTGACATCAATGTATGTGTAAGAAATGAGCGTGAGGGCATGTTATATCTGACATCAATGTATGTGTAAGAAATGAGTGTGAGGGCATGTTATATCTGACATCAATGTATGTGTAAGAAATGAGTGTGAGGGCATGTTATATTTGACATCAATGTATGTGTAAGAAATTAGTGTGAGGGCATGTTATATTTGACATCAATGTATGTGTAAGAAATGAGGGTGAGGGCATGTTATATCTGACATCAATGTATGTGTAAGAAATTAGTGTGAGGGCATGTTATATTTGACATCAATGTATGTGTAAGAAATTAGTGTGAGGGCATGTTATATCTGACATCAATGTATGTGTAAGAAATGAGGGTGAGGGCATGTTATATTTGACATTAATGTATGTGTAAGAAATGAGTGTGAGGGCATGTTATATTTGACATCAATGTATGTGTAAGAAATGAGTGTGAGGGCACGTTATATTTGACATTAATGTATGTGTAAGAAATGAGGGTGAGGGCATGTTATATTTGACATTAATGTATGTGTAAGAAATTAGTGTGTGGGCATGTTATATTTGACATCAATGTATGTGTAAGAAATGAGTGTGAGGGCATGTTATATTTGACATTAATGTATGTGTAAGAAATGAGGGTGAGGGCATGTTATATTTGACATTAATGTATGTGTAAGAAATGAGTGTGAGGGCATGTTATATTTGACATTAATGTATGTGTAAGAAATGAGGGTGAGGGCATGTTATATTTGACATTAATGTATGTGTAAGAAATGAGGGTGAGGGCATGTTATATTTGACATCAATGTATGTGTAAGAAATGAGTGTGAGGGCATGTTATATTTGACATTAATGTATGTGTAAGAAATGAGGGTGAGGGCATGTTATATCTGACATCAATGTATGTGTAAGAAATGAGGGTGAGGGCAGGTTATATTTGACATCAATGTATGTGTAAGAAATGAGTGTGAGGGCATGTTATATCTGACATCAATGTATGTGTAAGAAATGAGGGTGAGGGCATGTTATATCTGACATCAATGTATGTGTAAGAAATGAGTGTGAGGGCATGTTATATTTGACATCAATGTATGTGTAAGAAATGAGGGTGAGGGCATGTTATATTTGACATCAATGTATGTGTAAGAAATGAGGGTGAGGGCAGGTTATATTTGACATCAATGTATGTGTAAGAAATAGTTGTGAGGGCAGGTTATATTTGACATCAATGTATGTGTAAGAAATGAGGGTGAGGGCAGGTTATATCTGACATCAATGTATGTGTAAGACATGACGGTGAGGGCAGGTTATATCTGACATCAATGTATGTGTAAGAAATGAGGGTGAGGGCAGGTTATATTTGACATCAATGTATGTGTAAGAAATTAGTGTGAGGGCATGTTATATCTGACATCAATGTATGTGTAAGAAATGAGGGTGAGGACAGGTTATATTTGACATCAATGTATGTGTAAGAAATGAGGGTGAGGACAGGTTATATTTGACATCAATGTATGTGTAAGAAATGAGGGTGAGGGCAGGTTATATCTGACATCAATGTATGTGTAAGAAATGAGGGTGGGGGAAGGTTATATTTGACATCAATGTATGTGTAAGAAATGAGGTTCAGGGCATGTTATATTTGACATCAATGTATGTGTAAGAAATGAGAGTGAGGGCAGGTTATATTTGACATCAATGTGTGGGTAAGAAATGAGGGTGAGGGCAGGTTATATCTGACATCAATATATGTGTAAGAAATGAGGGTGAGGGCAGGTTATATGTTATAAGTAGTCTATAATGTGACATACCTCTCGTAAATCCGAGGATATATCCTCTCATATCCGAGGATATATCCTCTACTCAACTCCTTTGTGACGCATTGTTGTGTTATGAGAAATCTGCATCCTCCGAGAAGAATGGGTGTATAATTTATAAATAATCGATTGTTTTTTTTTTTTTGGTACTGTTACATCGCCTGTTTCGTATCTTTGCGAGTTTGGTATACAACACCTGTGACAACAAATTCAACATTTCCAGGGCTTATCTTCACCGATATGAATGAGTCGGGTTGTTAATATCACTCGTCATAAGGCGGGCGCAGTCGCCGCGAGCGGCGAGCGCGGGGCGTACGCGAGGCGGCCGGCCCGAAAGGTGGGCGGGTTCGATCCAAATAAAACACGTGACATGGGTAGGTAGGTGGTTATTATTAGTCATTGGTCGTAGGTGGAAACATGCGTTTACATCTTTGATTGCGGGGCCAACCGGATGCGGTAAATCCGTCTTTGTACAGAAGTTCCTGGCCCATCTCCCAGACATGGTCGCCCCAATTCCAGATGAGGTTATATGGTGCTACGGGAAATGGCAACCCATGTACGAGAGCATGAAGTGCGTCTAATTTAATGAGGGACTGCCCGACATGGGAAAATGGACAGGGGATAGGTCGCTATTAGTATTCATAGATGACCTAATGTCCGAGACAGATGATAGAGTAACCAAACTATTTACTAAGGGTAGTCATCATCGTAACCTCAGTGTCATGTACAGAAGATCTTTGGCAAGAACAAAGAACAAAGAACTATAAGTCTGAATTCTCATTACATAGTAGTGTTTGAGAATCCTCGAGACTGGGCACATATTACCAATCTGGACAAACAGATGTACACAGGCCGCGTGTCATATGTCCAAGAGAGTTTTAACGACGCGACATCGTCTCCACGTGGGTATTTACTATTCGACCTTCGACAGGAAACACCGGGTCAGCTCCGCTTACGCAGTCGTATATTTCCTGATCAGCACCAAGTCTTCTACGTCCCCAAGTAATATGTCCAACCGTGTGAAGAGAAACGGGGCCATGTTGCGCTTTCTAGGTGAGGCGAAGCCAGTTGTCGTAAAAGCTGTAATTAAAACAGCTTCCCCGGATCTCGTCCAATAAATTTATGAATGCTGTCGCAATGTCTTAAAAGGGATTAACATATGCCTGGGTTCACTGATATTAAGGAGAATGATCTTGCTAGTACATAAACAAGTGACCGGGCATGAGAAAGAATAGACGAATGTTGGAGACAATGAGTTAAGAGGTGTGAAGGGGTTTTCAGCCAGCTAGTGTGGATGGGGAGAGAGACAGTTTTAGGCTGGGGTGTAATGTTGTGGGGAGCCCAGGGAGGGGCTACACAGTAGGGTTAAAAGACAGTGGAAAACATTGACGGGGGCAGTTGAAGCTGAGACCGACTGCGGGTCGGGTCGTGTAGAGAGTGGATGTTTTGGACTCGGAGCTGGTCGGTGGGCTAAGTTGGAGACCTCCGTCCTGTGTGGTGTTGTTCTCCGAGTTTTGAAGGCACGCCTAAAACCCAGTGGGGTTTGTATAGTTAATGGAGGCCTGAACCCAAAGTGAGTTGGATAGTTAGTGGAGGCTAGACCCAGTGTGTGGGTTGTATTGTGTGAGATCCAGCCGTGGATAGTAGCTGGATAACTGTCTTGTGAATTGGAGATTAATAAGGCCTCGAGAAGGCAGTAATGTGTGCTGGTTGAGTTGTGAGAAGGATATATATATATATATTCTATGGATTATATTGTTTCTGGATATAGAATTATGTTCCGTTTGTCCGTGTTCTTTCTGCATTAAAGGATTATGTGCGCCAACTCAATCTTGTTTAATGACTGGTGGATGTGTACTGCGGGGGTGAGTTGTATTGTGAGACAGGTGGCTAGCTCAACTTACACTCCGTAGTGACATACAAGGAGCAGTGTAACCTAGACAACGACCATCTCACTCGCTTATTATTAAGAACATCGTGAGAGGGATGTTTCCCTGATACCGAGTCATAAGCGCCGGTAGCGGCGATACAAAAACAGTCTGAGAGCTCTCACAGGTAAGAAACTGTCTCTAAAGAAAAGGAAACAGATCCTCAAACAAAGTGGTTTCATTGGCGCCTTACTCGGCTCTATCTTAAATGTGTTGAAAAGCGTTGTGGGTTTGTAATGGCCAAGAAAAGGCTCCCAATCGTGTGTGTGTATGTGTGTGTGTGTGTGTGTGTGTGTGTGTGTGTGTGTGTGTGTGTGTGTAAACAAACAAGAATGGAGACACAACATGTCAGTCATTGTCTACACCTTGAAGCGTATTGGGTATATGGTGCTGGTCCGAACATTTGTACAAATGGATCGGCACTCGATGGGTGATGTGGTCAATGGCAGCCCTGCCGTCTTGACTTCCCATGACATTGTCTGGTACCCGTGCTAGGCTGGGTCAACTACACATTTTGACCTCGATGGACATTGGGCCACCTGGCGGCAGGACAGCATGCTAGCCACGTCGCTCCCACCACCTGACTGTAATTAGGAGAAGCATTTCAACTGTGGACGTCTGAACCCACAGGTACCACCACACCACGGCCGCAGCAAGTTTACCCAGGCACTGCCACATGCAGGTCAGAATGCGTGCACATACATCAGCCAATGTTCTCATCCAGGAGCTCTCACAAACAATTCCCCAATTTGTCCGGTGCCCTGTGAATCTCCTAGCCTGCTTTAATGGGGTGAGCCGACCCCACTCACAACGAAGATTCATCGCCATTGATCTCCCCCGTTACTCGTACATGTTCGGGCTGGAACAGATATCATCACCGCAGCCATCCGGTTTGATTTATTCTATATTTGTTTTTCCCCACAGAGTGGAGTACGTGTGTGATTGTGTCTTTTATTGCAATTCCCCCCCCCCCCGCCCCTCCCCCCTCCCAACCGACGGCTGCTCTATACATGATTGTAACAGTAAATTCTTCTTCAGCTTATACTTTGCGTCATACTAAAGTAACACATAATGGTTGCGCGTAATATATTTTGTAGACTAGCTGATGAATGCCAGGAGCAGCGCTAGCTCACTGGCTACTTCAGCTTATATATTGTTTCAGCAGTGACTACATCAGCTTATATATTGTTTCTGCGGGGCTACTTCAGCTTATAAATTGTAGCATACTAAAGCAACAAACCATCCATCCATCAATTAGTAGAACAAACAAAAAAGGAACTGTCAACCTCGTTCAACCAGCCTCTGTAGCGTTGGTTATAGTTCTGGTGGTTCATAGAGAGGGTTAAGTTTGTCTCGTTGTCTGCGCCTGTGTTAGGTGGCTTTTCGATTTTGAGGCGTATATGCATGTGACGTCACCTGGGGGATTTACCGGTGGGTTCTCCTTTGTGTCCGTCTCCTCAGGCGGTTTCTTTGGTCAGTGTTGGCTGCTGGCTCGTCTGTTTTAGTTGGCTGCAGTCCTTATAAGGACTATTCGATGTTTTTGGGTTAGGTTTCTTTGGCGATGGAGACAGTGGCAACCATTTGTCTACGTCGAAGTCTTCGTCTACGCTCCAAGATTTTTCATATTCGTATTTATGAAAGCCTCTAGGCTTTTTTCAGATGTCTGGTTGAACACTGGTTCCCTCTTGACTTTATTGGGCATCGTTGGTGTACTGCTGGCTTTAGCTTACGGCTTCTCTGTGGTCTTTTGCATGGCGTCTGTTATCTTTTTTTTCTGCTAGTTCCCTTTCGGCTTTTAGTAATTCTCATTTTGTTTTTGTAGTTTATAGAATTTCATCATTCTCTTTTTTCAAATGTGCCATGCTGTGCTGGATTTTCTTCTTGTCAGCCAGTAGTTTTTCTTTGTCGCTGGTTGGTGTTGGTGTAAGGAGTGCCTTGACTTGCTTCTTCAGCTCGTCAATCTGGCCTTGCAACTGAGCTTTTTCAGCTTGTGAGATGCTCGTGGCCTGTATCGCACCTCCGCAGAGCTTCCTTGTATGATGTCTTTAAGGTTATGGCAATCTTTTAAAGACATTTCTGTATCTTTAGAGATACTGGCAGCCCAGATATCTTGCTCCATGTTTACCTAGGCAGGTGAAACACTTTCTCTTGTCATTGGGCTTTCGGAAGTCCTTGTTCTGTTTTGCAGCGGACATTCCTTGAAGACATGGTGTTTGACGCAGTATCGGCAGGTCTCTGTCTTGCTGTGGCATGTTGTTCTGCTGTGACCGGCCCTCTGGCATCTTGAGCAGTGTGTTATTCTCGGGATGAATCTTTCGGGCAGCTGAGCTTTCTTGTTCATCGACACTTGGCTTGGCATCTCGCTGCCCTCTGTTGTCACCATCATTAAAGCTGTAGGAATCTTAGAGTAGGTCAGGAGCTGTTCCGCCTTCAAGATTCGGATGTGCAGATTTTCCTATTAGAGCTGCTTCAGTATCTGGTTATCTATAAGCTCCACTTGGATACGTTTGATAATCCATTTGATCGTCTGTAAGTCGGTGTGTCCAACTCTAGTGTCTTTCTTTTGGCTCTTCTTCTCATGAGTCTTGGATCTTGTCTGTGGTGGGTTGTCGTCGCCTTTCCACTTGGTAGCTTCATTTGAGGTTACTGTGGGTTTTGGTTCTTTACTGCAGCTCGCAGGCAGGTTCTCTCCTCTCGTCTTCTTTACGGTCTTGGCGGATTTTACACTGCTCATCTTGAACGTCGGGTGTCTTCTGGTTTTAGTCTTGGAACGTGCCATTCTTTCTCCCCTCGTAGCAGGCTTCTTGAACAGTTTAGGTGACTTGTTCTCGATAGCGCTCCGCAGATGCGAATAAGCAACAAATAATGGTTGCCCGTATTATATTATGTAGACGAACGGATGAAATCCAGGAGCGGCGCCAGCGCAATGGCAAGCACCCAACCCATCCCATCCCATGGTAATTTATGCCTGTCCCATCCCATCCCATGGGATTCCCATTATAATATTAATATGGAATACAGTTCAAATAAAATTATTAAATTTATGAAAGTTTAGGTTTAGTGTCTACTAAATAGGACTATGTGTACAAAAAAGACATGTAAAACGACAGAATTTATTAATTTTAATATTCAAGAGTATTTTATAAAAATAAGTTTAAACTAAATATGACAATTCAGTGTCATTCTGACTGACACTCTCATTCCGTTTCTGAGTCGCTCTGCTCATTCAGCACATTATCAATTTCCTGCTGATCGACTGTTTCCCATATTTCAATTAATCCAGGTAATCCCTAAACCATTTCCACAATTCTCATCTTACATTTGTCTCATCTTACATACAAATCTGATATACACAGAGTTTATAACGACAGCTGGTAACATCCGTTTTCGCCACTTCCTCAACAACAATCCAGCAGCACTAAATAAGCTTTCTACTGCTGCTGCTGACTTTTTTCACATATCCTATTTATAGGACATCGCTGTCAACAATAGCATTTTACCGCTGTTGTTGATATCTTGGAAAGATTACGCCCAGTAGTTTGTCATTGCTTTCTGAGCGACCGGCTCACATACCCCCGTAAGTAACCAACTGGTATGGTCAACACAATTTTCGAACTTGCTTTTAGCAGTGGAAACCAATGTTCATTTTCCCAATAATTTAATGATTGTGAAGTTGGTTGCCATAATTTTTGAAACATGGTGACTTCATCTCAAGGCATTTGTTTCTGGGGTCATCAAACTTAAGTGCTTTGTTTGGTGTAGGATCAAAAAGTAAGTCAAAATCACTTTTCGGCTTTTGTTCTACAATTCCTGCTACTTTACATACCGCAGATGATTCAGAAGAAAGATTTAAATCCTTGCTGAATGAAATAACAGTTGGAACAACAAACTTAGAAAAAGCGATCCAATTATTTGCCCAATTAGTTAGTTAGTTAGTCGACAGATCATCCTCATTGCACATCGAACCATTCAGTCCATAAGTGCTCGGATCCCCTCCTCAGCAAATCCCGCAGCGTGTAGCGGCTAACGACACCAGTTCTGTGTTGGTTTATCAATCTTCTTTAGCTTCCTGCGTAGTGTTCTTGTTTGGCCACCCCTCTTTTAATTTGCTATTCTCGCAGTCTGACCATGGTTGTAGATTCACAGTCATCACTTGGTTCTCGCAAAAGTCTTACTTCTCGTAGAGCATTCAGAATGTCAGCCTGGTCCATGGCGCGTCCGCCCTCCACAGTAGCCTCACATGCGAGCTTGTCAGCCCGCTCATTTCCTTGGACTCCCGCATGCCCTGGCACGAAGATGAAACTAATCTTTGCCAGCCGAGACCGCTCCAGAGACAGCAACCATTCTCTTCGGATCCACCCTGTCACTATCCTCTTGAGCATGTTCATTGAGTCGCCAAGGAAACATGCCCTAGTGAATGTCAGTGTCTCGAGCCATGTTATTGCTTTACTTACTGCCATGACTTCCATGGTCAGGCTACTTGTGGTCTCAGCAAAAGCACCAGAGTCCTCCTTCACAATTCTCCCTCCGGCCTGAGCCGTAAAGGCCCATGAGCTTCTCACGCGTCGGACGACCGACCCATCTGTGTAAATGACAGCATCAATGTCTACCGAATTCTCGAAAATCAACGCTTGTATTTCCGTCTCCACAGCAGCCGGATTTTCTTGTCTGCATGTTCTGTCTAGTTGGATGCAAACTGAAAAGGACGTACAGAAATCTGTTGGCACTTGTACCCACTGTTCGCCAGGTTCTAAGTTCTCAAGTGAACACACCTGTTGAAGAATGTCTTCGGCTTGACTAACTTGCTCACAACGAAACTATACATTAACGTGAGATTATCACCCCGTTCTTACATGTTGATTACATACACCTCAAGTGAGATAACTTCCTCACACCGAAGCTATACATGAACGTGAGATTACCACCCGGTTCTTACATGTTGACTACATACACCTCAACGGAAATAACATTCTCACACCGAAACTATACATGAACGTGAGATTACCAACTTTCTCACACCGAAACTATACATGTACGTGAGATTACCACTCGGTTCTTACATGGTGATTACATACTAGTTTAGCCAAACATGGTGGTGATAACTGACTTATGCAAAGCAGGTAGCAGCGATGGCTTAGACACAAAAACTGGTATCTAGACGCTCTGATTCAAGGGGATCAAGGAAGCCAGAGACTGGAGACAGGTTTCTTGCTGTTTTAATTAGCCAGAACATGACATGCTTACTTATACATAGTGTAACACTACCGATGCAGTCGTTATGTTGTCAAATCTGTGTGTGCAAATTATAGTTCAGTAATGGCTTATGTGAACATATAAGTTTTGATGCTGATTCACTTCTTGTAGCGGTAAAAAAACACATTACTTTGGTGAACTCTCTCGACAGATAACAGGTGTCGGCGGATTCGGGGGTAATGATGTAATGCGTCGCGAAGTTTGATATTTACACGCCAAGCCGGATCACGATATTTGAAAGTAGTCCAAACAATGGCAAACTGCTGAACTAGCACTTGCCTGGTAAATTACAAACAGCGAATAAATGCTGGGGTTGATTGCCACCTCCTTTAAAGGACATGCAACTAACTTTTAAAAATGTAAATGTATGTAGTGGTGAACGGCATCAGAGTGTCACAACCATGGTCGGTAAACCTTGGGCGGTAAACTTTGGCCGGTAAACCTTGGGGTAAACCTAGGGTGGTAAACCTTGGTCTGTAAACCATGGACTGTAAATCTTTGTCTGTAAACCATGGACGGTAAGCCTTGGGCGGTAAACCCTGGCCGGTAAACCTAGGGATGTAAACCTTGGTCTGTAAACCATGGACGGTAAACCTTGGGCGGTAAACCCTGGCCGGTAAACCTTGGCTGGTAAACCATGACCGGTAAACTTTGGCCGGTAAACCTTGGGCGGTAAACCATGGCCGGTACACCTAGGGCAGTAAACCTAGGGCGGTAAACCTAGGGCGGTAAACCATGGCCGGTAAACCTTGGGCGGTAAACCATGGCCGGTAAACCTAGGGCGGTAAACCATGGCCGGTAAACTTTGGCCGGTAAACCATGGCCGGTAAACTTTGGGTGGTAAACCATGGCCGGTAAACCTTGGGCGGTAAATCATGGCCGGTAAACTTTGGGTGGTAAACCATGGCCGGTAAACCTTGGGCGGTAAACCATGGTCGGTAAACTTTGGGTGGTAAACCATGGCCGGTAAACCTTGGGCGGTAAACCATGGTCGGTAAACTTTGGGTGGTAAACCATGGCCGGTAAACCTTGGGCGGTAAACCATGGTCGGTAAACTTTGGGTGGTAAACCATGGCCGGTAAACCATGGCCGGTAAACCTTGGGCGGTAAACCATGGCCGGTAAACTTTGGGTGGTAAACCATGGCCGGTAAACTTTGGGTGGTAAACCATGGCCGGTAAACTTTGGGCGGTAAACCATGACCGGTAAACCTTGGGTGGTAAACCATGGGCGGTAAACTTTGGGTGGTAAATCCCATCACCCTGACAATAGCTGTGACAGGCTGGCTAAACCAGGCATGGGTAGCCGATTTGGTGTCAAACCAATCGGTGAAGTAGGGTATGCCTACACAACATGTGAAGACAGGATTCGACAGACTGCGAAGGAGAAATCATTGTTGATTCAACGGGTAAAACGGCGTTTACCTGCAAAGCGTCGTGGAACGTAATGAGCACGGCAAGGCACGTAGAGCGCCCTGGTTATCCACTGCACCTGTATTCATCTCCAGTCGTCTCGACTTGTCTTGCCACTGGACTCAGATGGACTCAGATGGACTCGAGAGAATGAGGTCGACGAATTGCGCAACTCTTCCTCACTTTAATCCAATTCATCACGCAAGTCATTCTTCATCCACCGTCATATATCACCTTCAAGCCCTGTGGCGATGGGCGAGCGGCGAAGCGGCAGGCGTGGGTACGCTGGCAGCCGTAGTCGCAGACCTGCACACAGGCGGCTCAGGCCATATGGTCGTCTTCTACTGACCGGAGCAGAAGTGGGATTCGGCAGCCCCCTGAGCGACTGAGCCGCCCTCTATAGGAACACACTGCTCACCTCCATAGCATGAGTAAGGGGCTAGAAAAGGTGCCCTAAACATTGTCTGCTCCATCACTACCTAACCAGCTAGCTGCGGTTGGTGGGTACCCTAAACTGCGGTCGACATACAAACAAAGAAAAAACGGGTAAAGCTAAAAGAGCAAACCATATTCCCTTAACAATCGGAACTTGGAATGTACGCAACCTACTTGACAGAGTCGGCGCGTCAGGTCCAGAGAGACGAACAGCACTGATTGGGAGAGAGCTGGGCAGGTACAACATCGACATTGCAGCCTTGAGCGAGACACGACTTGCAGAGGAAGGCCAAATCTGTGAAATAGGTGCTGGCTACATATTTTTCTGGAGTGAAAGGAAAAGCGAGGAAAGACGTCAATCTGGTGTGGGATTTGCCATTAAGTCGACCCTGGTAGGAAAATTAGCTGGATTTCCAAAGGCTATAAACGACAGGCTCATGACCATCAAATTGCCCCTGCTGAATGGAAGGAAACATGTAACCATTGTGAGTGTCTACGCACCAACTATGACCAATGAAGATGATGTCAAGAACAAGTTTTATGAGGACCTGCACAATGTATTAACATCTGTTCCCAATGGAGACAAACTCATCCTCCTTGGGGATTTCAATGCCAGAGTAGGTACAGACACCACCTCTTGGAGTGGCATTATTGGAAAGCACGGAGTCGGAAATTGTAACAGCAATGGACTCCTCCTTCTTCAGACATGTGCCGAACACGATCTCCTGATTACCAACACAATTTTCCATCTCCCTATGAGAAACAGGACATCGTGGATGCACCCTCGCTCGAAACACTGGCACCTCATTGACTATATCATCGTCAGGAGGAGTGACAGACAAGACGTCCGATGACAAAATCCATGTGTGGTGCCGAATGTTGGACAGACCACCGTCTCATTATCTCGAAAATAAACATACACATCAATCCACCACGGCGTCCTCAAAGGGTAAAGATGCAAATAAATAAATACATAAATAAATAAATAAATAAATGTCACCCCCATAAACAGTTAAAAGAAATACAGTTGTCATTTGTAAATATGCCGGTAGACCGCCTCAAGCTCAATGAAGCAGCTAAACAGGATGCGGAAACAGAGTGGAGAGCCCTAAAGGACATAATTTACAACAATGATGTGGAAATCCTGGGTCCACCCCCCCCCCCCCCCCCCCCCCCGGAAAGCATAATGACTGGTTTGATGAAAATTCCGAAGACATCAACCAATTGCTGGCCGAGAAACATCTTCTCCTCAAAGCACATATGAATGACCCGAAGTCAAAATTTTTTTAAAAAACGATGCTTTCAATAACATTCGGAGAGTAGTGCAGCAGAAACTTCGGCACATGCGGGACTCCTGCTGAGCAACAAAGCTGACGAAATTCAAGGCTTTGCTTACAGACATGATATGAACAACTGATACGACTCACTGAAAGCGGTCTATGGTCCTACATCACCAGGCATAGTTCCCTTCCTCAGTGCAGATGAGGAAACATTGGTCACCGATAAGGAATAAATCCTTCAACGCTGGGCAGAACATTTTAGCAATATCTTAAATGCAACTTCATTCTTCGATGATGAAACCTTCAACTGCATTTCCTCAGGTTCCCATTAATGATACACTTGATGACCTGCCAACAATAGTGGAAGTAAATAAAGCCATCCAGCAACTTTCAAGCGGAAAGGCGCTTGGTCCTGACTCCATCCCAGCAGAGATATACAAGGCAAGTGGGCTGGTCCTAATAGAGCTGCTTCACCAATTCTTTACAAACATATGGGTGAACGAGACCATGCCACAAGATTTCAAGGACGCGTCAATAATCCACCTTTACAAAGGTAAAAGAAACCGCCAATCCTGTGACAACCAACGAGGCATCTCCTTGCTCTCAATTGCAGGGAAGATACTCGCCAGAACTCTTCTCAATCGCCTCGGCCCATCTCGATCAAGGTCTTCTTCTTGAGAGTCAATTTTGCTTCAGAAAGAACGAGGAACTGTTGACATGATTCTCACTGCTTTTCGCTGCAAGGCAGCTGCAAGAGAAATGTCAGGAACAGAACTCGGAAAGGTTCTCCACGTTCATTGACGTTACCAAGGCTTTTGATACAGTTAGCAGAGAAGGACTGTGGAAGATTATGGCGAAATATGGCTGTCCTATGGACATGTCCGGAGTGCAACGAAGATACCCCAACTGATAACTGATAACTGATAACTGATGGCTGTCCACGAAAGTTTGTCCAAATAGTGCGGCCATTTCATGATGGTATGTCGGCAAGAGTACAGGAAAATGGTGAACTGTCTGAGCAACTTTCCTGTCACCAATGGAGTGAAGTAAGGATGTGTCCTGGCACCAACATTGTTCAGCCTCATGTTTTCAGCTATGCTGACGAATGCCTTCGGGAACAACGATGTTGGAATAGACATCAACAACCGCGTGAATAG